>OY811973.1:1401449-1527965 GCA_963681505.1 Eunapius fragilis | reverse complement strand
GACTTATCTCCTATGATGGTCCAACTAACAGAACACAGGAAGTCATTTGCACACTTCCTGACAGGGGTCTGTGCCATTGTAGGGGGAGTGTTCACGGTTGCAGGGATGGTGGACGGTATGCTCTATCACTCCACCAAAGTGTTGAAGAAGGTGGAGCTAGGCAAGGCATCATAGCTTTTGTGTATCTCATTATTTTAATGGAAATGGAAAAAAAAAAAAAAAGCACATATCATGGCTTTTCATCCAACTGTGGTCCTTCTTAGCATGTAGTAAATCTCTGCACACTGTGGCTGGGAAAGCTACACCAGAAATCCCACATGCTCTTCTTTCTTACTGTTACATGAACCGTAAATCATATATTTTGACCTGTATTACACATACCATACATACTGCATACACCCAAAGTTAATAGGAACACTAAAGGCATGTATATTGATGAGAGTTGGCAGGAGGATTAGTACAGTTTGGAATTGGGAGAGGGTACAGTCTGATCATCGGGTGGACGTATGAGCCTCTCTAAGGGGGCATGAAACCATGGGTGCTCCAGAGTGGTTTCTGCCGAGAGACGTCTGTAGGGGTCATAGCAGAGAAGTGATGCAATGAGAGATTTTGCTAAAGGTGAAATAAATTCTGGAATGTAATAATAGCCTGTTTGTATTTTTGAAAACAGGTCCTGGGGATTGGTGTCGAAGAAAGGGTAGTGCCCTACTAGAAGCGTGTAGAGGATAACTCCAAGGCTCCACATGTCTGCTGCCCTTCCCGAGTAGGGGCCAGGCTGTAACATTTCAGGACAGACATAGGCGGGGCAACCGTGCCTGTCAGTCAGTTGGTCTGCACCTTTGTAGGAATCTTCCAGACTTTGCAGCTTCAGCAAGGTCCTTTGGTGGGGAAAGGAATTGTAAACATGAAGCATAATGCCTACTGAACCATGAATCTGAAAAGCGCTTACTTGTGAATATCCACAAACACAAACTTCTTCAGCTTGAGGTCCCGTAGTACAATGCCTTTGCTGTGCGTGTCCTGCACCATTTCCACTATCTGGCGAAATAGCGGCACGGCTTGGACTTCAGAGAGATGCTTGTGGTGTTTTAGATAGTTATGAAGGTCGCCGAAACTTGTTCCTCTAAAGAGATAAGCTTTCCCATCCAATATACACACGTCTTTGGTTCTTTGCACCCCTTTGCAATCGTTCAACAGGATATATGCCATTGACAAAAAGGCTTTTATATCCATTCGTTGCACTGTAAGATGTTCGCCTGTCCTGCTATCGACGCAAGGTTGGTACATACCGTCGTATATAGTTCTGTCCACCAAATAGGGGCCAACCGCCAGTACCCTTTGGGGGGCGGATATTGCTACGGTGTCATCACCTTCATTTTCTCTTCCTGCATGTAGTTCGAACTTCAGCGCACACATACTATGCGAGACAAGGACAAGAGGAGCAGAGCTTGAGCTTTGCTAACAAAGGAGTACGACCGGACAACTAGGCTATGTGACTTGCGCGCGAAAAAATGAACTTCAACCGCCTCGGCTAGACCTTCGCGCCAGCCTCCGTTTAGCTTTTCACGTATAACATGCCTATTATGAGCGTACTAGTGGTGAAATCCAAAGTCTTCCCTTGCGCAATAATTACCTACCCTGTGAGAGTTACATCAGCACATCGGTGTTTTTGAATGGTATGTTACGTCACAGAACTCCATACTATTGGCTGACGACGCAATGATGCAATCCCATTCGGCCAGACTATACAAATATGTCGTAGTATAGTGTGTGGTTATAGTAATAAACAAACACCGTACGAGCACACGATAATTCATTTAGAATCAAGCCTTTGTCACCATTTTCACAGTTGGAATTGTTTTTGTTGCAATACACGCGTCACACGCCCATTCAGCTGAGTCCTCTGCTGTAAGTAGATCGTACGCTTTTTTGCTCATACCGGTACAATCCCTGCAAAGTTAAGAATCATGATAATGACTTCTTTTCCCACTTTAACGAGCACCTGTGAAACCAATGATCACAGCCACTTTCACAATAGATGGCATCATCGTTGTCATGTACTTCCTTTCCGCATGAACCGCAAGGGAACTCGCCACTTCCATGCACATCCTGAGGTAGCACTTCAAGAATACATTTACGTGTAGTACACGAGTGTACTAACCTCAGTATCCATTTTCATCGGTTTCCATGACATCATACTATTGGGCGTTCATTAGAACTTTACTTTTTACTCGTGCTTGCGAGAGGAATGTCAACTGTTCATAGTTTTGTCAGTAGTCCGTCCGGAGCTGCTGGCCATTTACTAGACAAGTAGGTACACGCACAGAGGAGAGTTAATATCTATAACTTGTATGTCGAAGTGTAGTAGAGCCTTATGTAAGAGTTAATTTTCTGCATTGAAAGATTCAAAGAACTGTCAGAAGAAGTATTAAAGCGACCATTCACTGGACTCTCAGGAAGGTTTGTATTTTTGTCTTGTATACGTGTTTGTGTGTGTGTGTGGCTTTGTGTGTGTGTGTGTGTGTGTGTGTGTGTGTGTGTGTGAAGTTTTTTGAATTAAAGCGCATCTTTTCAGTATACCAGCACTTCAAGATGCTAACGTTCGTCAGTGTGTCGTTTCTGGATCCCACGTTGCATTTCTATTGGAAGATGGTCGGATTTGCAGGGTGGGGTTCTCAGAGAAGCCACCCTGTGTTCTGGGAGGAAAGGAAAAAAGGTACTATTTTTACATTGGGTGTGATGAACACAGCCTGAATTATAACTGAATCTTACACAGTGATGATGATGCAGCGTCCACTAGTAGTGCACGCTCACTTGGTAAGTGCCCTTTCAACTTTGTCTTGTATTTTATGTTGCTGCCATTGTCAATTACTTGTTACTTTTCATGAAGGTTCTCGGGGAGGATCTCCTCGACCAGAAGCTGACGACCGCGTGCTCTCAAGCATAATGCATCGCTGGGGCTCTATCATCGGGTCTTCGGGAACCAGTGGATCTCGTTTAGCTAGTCGGGGGAGGTTTGTGGTCAGGAGGAGGGGGGCAGGACGGCCACTGCTGAGCAGGTGGCCTCTGACGCCTGCTGTAGATGTGCCAGAAGAGCTGGTGGACCAGGTTTGGCATGGTGCCGCTTTTGGTTCGATGCTTTATCTGTTTTGGTCTTTCATTTTTTTTGCAGGCATTGGCTGTGTTGCAGGGCAAGTCAAGGGAAGTTGTGACCAGGGAGCTGCAGAGAACTGTAATGGCTTGGCTTGAGATTTTCCTTAGACCCCTCCCCCCCCTGTCTCATGTTCTCATGTTCCCTTCCACCCTTTACTGTCACTGTTTCTGTTTTTCTACCGTCTCCCCCCTCCTACATACTCCTACCACCTGCCCCCTCCTCATACTCCTACCATCTCCTCCCTCCTCATACTCCTACCATCTCTCATACTTCTACTTCTACCATCTCCCTCCTCCTCCTCCTCATACTCCTACCATCTCCCTCCTCCTCCTCATACTCCTACCATCTCCCCCTCCTCATACTCCCACCATCTCCCCTTCCCCTACATACTCCTTCTACCATCTACCCTATCCTACATACTCATTCTTCCATCTTTCTGCTTTTTTTTTTGTTTTGTTACAGAATATGGATGTCAACCAAGCAGTAAACAACCTGTTAAGCAGGGATGATGATGACGGAGGTAGAGAAGGTGAACACGAGGATAACCTCATTAGCTTTCTGCACTCCGGGGGTAAAGGTCTTAGAATATTGCCTTGTCAAATCCAGTGTCTGTTTTGTTACATGTACCTCAGAAGAGCTGTTGAACTTGCTTGGCTCAGGATCTTTGAGTGGGTTAGCTGAGGAGGAGCTGGAGGATGTACTGGGACGCAGGGAAGATGCTGCTGCTGCAGGGAGAGAGTCTAGAGCTGGTATGTATGACCTCAGTGACCCTATGGTACAGGTGAGAGTTTGCATAGGGCTCAAAGAGACACTTCCAAAAGATATGTACAAAACACAAACAACATACACACACACACACACACACACACATGCACACAAATACACGTGGTGTTGCTTTAGGACGAGATTCGCTCATGGGTTACCCTTGGTGATGGTGCGGCAGGTGGCTCTACTACTGTGCCGAGTGCTGTGGAGGGTAACAAGAAACGAAAGAAGGAGCAGACTTCCGGTGGCTCTCCTTTCAATTTTGACTTAACTCTCCAGTGGTGGCCTTTGGAGGTTAGAGTGTAACACAAAGCTGGGAGTTACAATTTGCTGTTTAATATTCTGTTCATAGGCTGACCAAAAGTTCCAGATGATAGCTGGGCTCTATTCGGAACTTATTGCAGTGGACAACCATGGTTGTTTGAGGCGTTGGCTTTGGGCGGCTGCAGCACCACAGCCGGGGCCACACCCTGCCTGCGAGCGTCTTCAGATGCGGGGAGATGGTGTTAGGATACTGAGTGCCAGAACACTGAGGGCGTCTGTAGTTACAGAAAGTGGGAAGGTTTGTAGTAACCAAAAAGCCTTCTGTAAACGGTTGCTTTGATCACGGTTTGCTGGGGTGGGGGTGGGGCCATAGGTGGCGACGTGGGTGGATGATTGTGTTGCTGCGATTGGTGGAAAGCTGGAACACCCAGCCCAGGTCTTCTCTGAACTGAGTGGGGAGTGTGTGGTGCAGTTGCACGTGTGTGAGCTGTTCACAGCTGTGCTCACTGAGAGTGGCAAAGTGTTTTGGTGGTAAGTCTTGACTGTATAAATGTTTGCACACAGGTGCCTTTTTGCATGTAGTCTTTGTGAATTCAGAAATAGACAATAATATAATTACTCTGAACTGTAGAATTGCCATGAATGGAGCTACTGACAAAGAATTGCTGTATCTTGCATTGACTAGATTTTGGTGTGTGGTTACTGTATAAAGGTTACTATTTTCTGTATGTGTTTTGTGCTTGCATCCATTGTACAGGGGTATATTGCCATTCAGTGAGAGAAAGCTGGCCATGATGCAGGCCCAAGACTCGAGCAAGTTGCTAGGGAGTGCCTCCACTGTAGTGGGAGTGAAGCAGGAGTCCATCACTGTTGGCAGTGTAGTCTGCATGCGATCCAAACCTATTTACTGTATAGGAACCAAAGCTATTCACATCAAAGGAGGGGTTTTGCAGGTATGCCTTCAGATGGTTGTCCGTTGGCATGCCAGTGCATACTTCTCCCATGTGTGTTGTGTCTTTTTTTTAACATGCCTGGTTGTCTTACAGCCTTTTTTTTTTTTTTCCACATTAGTGTGGAATACTTCAAGAACAGGTCTTCTCATTACTAGAGAAGTGTCGCTTTAAGCGCTTGTCCATAGTTCAGCCAGCAGTGGATAGTTCCGAAGGAACGGAACAAGCACCAGTTGGTATGGTCTGATAGCACTACTTCGGTAGAAACTAAGGCCATAGTTTATGCCCAAGGGCTACTTAAAGCATGTATTGAAGTAGTCGACAATATATTAACATGTTTTGCAATTATTTATTTATTTTGCTGAATTAGCAAATGGTTCATTTGTGTGTGCTGTGTCTACACCTGATTACCAGTTACTTCTCTCCACCTAACTACCCCATCTACCCCACCTAACTACCCCATCTTTACCTCATTTAACTATCCACCTAACTACCCCATCTTTACCTCATTTAACTATCCACCTAACTACCCCATCTTTACCTCATTTAACTATCCACCTAACTACCTCATCTTTACCTCACCTAACTACCTCATATTTACCTCACCTTACTACCCACCTAACTACCACTACCTCACCTGTCTACCCACCTGACTACCCCATCTTTACATCACACAGGCACAAAGAGGAAGTACTCAGAAGACTGCTCGGAAGACGAGGAGGTGTGGTCATTGAAGGACGTGGTGTTCATAGAGGACCAGAACATGAGCTGCCTTGGCACAGTAGTCAAGCTGGATGGGAAATACGCGGCTGTGCACTTCCCTGCGCTCTCCAGTGAGACAGGTGACGACATGGCATCCACTGACCTGGGCAAGTGCAGGCTCCTCAGGAAGGATGAACTCATGGTGAACACCTGGTGCATGTGATTGATTTTGCATCCCCTCCCCCCCCCCCCTCCCCCTCCACCCCCTCCCTTTCCATCTGTAGCTTGTTCATTTTACCCTAACCTTTTCTTCCACTCCTTCTAGCTTGTTACCGATAGCACCAGTGTGCAGCTACCGTCATGTGCCCAGGACTGCCCTAAACGGCTGAAGATGTCCTCGTACCACCGCCTGATGGCCATGGCCTGCGACAGTCGTGGAGTGCACGTTGTCCATTCATTGCACTCTGCTGTCAGGTACACGCTCTACAGCCTGGACGTTGCCAAGGCTGCACAGAGCTCCCAGTTCAGCGACGTCACGTCGCGCTACCTGTTGCAGCAGACGGGTCCGCTTCGCTTGTGGCCCGTCGGTCTGGGTAATGTGTGGTTGCTCCTCGATGCCATGGGTGGGCTGTACCCCCTTCAGAAGGATAGTGCTGGCGGAATGAAGGACCTACCGATGCTGGTCAGTGTATGGTGTGGTTTGCATTTCAAATCGAATGTAACTGTGTGATGTTCTTGTACTTGTGTGCAGCATTTGCCACCTGCCTTGGATGTTGGCATAGGTATGGAAGGAAGTGACGGGAAAGGGACAGTTGTGGTGGTTGCATTTCGCAAGCAGCATCTGATCTCTGCCTTGTTGCATTGCGATCTTGCCTCAGTCAAGTCTATTGTGGAGCAGGGAAGGGGTGAGTGTGCAACCATGGGAGTGTTGGCAGGAGGAGAAATGGATTCAAGAAATTTTCTTTTGTCATGAAATTGAGAATTAGGTGTGTTGCCTTCTCTCTGATAGGTTCACCTCTTGAACTGACACGATTACTATCAGAGAAGTGCTCAGGCGGTTGTAACATCTTCCACCTGCTAGCATTTCTTGATGCCCCTGCTGAACCTGTTCCTGCAGAGAGAAGGGGTGGTGCAAGCCGTAATAGTCCCCGTGGTATGGGACTGAGAGAGATGATGAGGCAGGCTTCAATGCTGCCAAGTGGTGAGTTGTGTGTGTGTGTGTGTGTGTGTGTGTGTGTGTGTGTGTGTGCGTGTGTGTGTGCGTGTGTAGGTGTGGGTGGGTATGTGGAATTTCGTATGCAAGTAGGCACTTGCGTTATGCCTTGTTCTCTGTTGTGTCCTGGTATTGTTGACATGGAGGTTTAAAGCCTGCTTTCCCCAGCCAACGTACCTTATTTGTAGCAAGCTGCTGGGATACCCCAATGTAGTCAAAGCATTGTCTCTTCCACAGAACTGCACCATACATTTGTGCATAGTGGGTGTTATCACTTAGATGCTGATAATATGGTGGTGATTTTTGTGTATGCCGGAAGTGTACCTTTTCTTCATTGCATGTTTTCCAGGTAGATTGTTGTTTAGTTTACATGGGGCAGTGTTTTGTAATGCACAAAAAGCTCTACTCTCCATCCTGGCCAAGTGTCATTTTGCAAATCTTGTAACAGCTGTTGAGACTAGTCGTCGTTTAGAGCTCGTAGCTATGCTGGCATTGAATGTATTTTGGTTGCCATGGTGTAAAGGGCCTGTTGTGTATGATAGTTATTTGAATTGGAAAGGGCGTTATGTGAGAGGTAATGAAGTGTGGGGAAAGGGCACTAGATAATGAAGGGTGGGGAAAGGCACTAGGTAATGAACTGTGGGGAAAGGGCACTAGGTAATGAAGGGTGGGGAAAGCCACTAGGTAATGAAGGGTGGGGAAAGGGCACTAGGTAATGAAGGGTGGGGAAAGGCACTAGGTAATGAAGGAAAGGGCACTAGGTAATGAAGGAAAGGGCACTAGGTAATGAAGGAAAGGGCACAAGGTAATGAAGGGTGGGGAAAGGCACTAGGTAATGAAGTGTGGGGAAAGGCACTAGGTAATGAAGTGTGGGGAAAGGCACTAGGTAATGAAGTGTGGGGAAAGGCACTAGGTAATGAAGGAAAGGGCACTAGGTAATGAAGGGTGGGGAAAGGCACTAGGTAATGAAGGGTGGGGAAAGGCACTAGGTAATGAAGTGTGGGAAGGCATTAGTTGTGGTGATAATTTGTGTTGTATTAGTCTAATTCACTGTTACAAAAGATTTACCCCTTGACTCAAAGTATACCGATGAGTCTGCAAAAACAGTTATTATTTTTTTGTTGTCTTTGTTTTGGGGGAGTGCAGTGGTTACACCGTACCTTCCTTTAGCATGTCGTCTGTGGGGTGCCATGGATGAGACAGAAGATGCAGACCTTTTGTGTGTGGCCAGTGCCACATCGTTTGTGGAGTACCTGGGGTCGTTGGAGGACCACTGTGAGGTACTGAAGAGGCTTCTGATGGAGAAGAATGCTGAGGGCTTTACACCGTTCATGGCTGCCATAGCTTGCAAGGTTAATGAGTTTGCAACACACGTGTACATATTAACTTAAAATGGTACTGTATTTGTGACGAGAATTGTTCTGAAAAAGGTTGAAGAATAGTCTCTGTTTAGGGTCTTGTAAATGCCAAGTAAATTGATGAGTTCAACTTCCTCTTTTAAAAGTGTGAAGTGGTTTGTGTGCGTATGTGTGGTCAGCAGGATGCCATGTGTTCAGGGTGATATGTAGCTAGCGTGATGCAATGCTGAGCTTACATGTCATTCACTTGCTTTGACACCTAGTAATGTATTGATCTCTGAATCCAGCTTGTGTGTGTGTATGTGTGTGTGTGACTGTGTATGTGTGTGTGTGCAAAAAAAAAAGCATAATAATCACAGCTCTAGCTATTGTGGACGCATACTGAAATATCCAACAGGTGCCAAGGCTTTATTTGGTGCACAAGGTACCTGGCACAGGATAACAGTAGGGTCTTATTTTGTTGCATTCATCAGAATTTTCCCAAACTCAGTCTGTGCAAGGGTTTTTTTGCCCTTATCCGTAAACTGCACCTGGTGTGGTTGGATATTCCCCTTAAATTGAGTTACTCAATACAAGGACCTTGTTAGCGGGTGTTGTCAGTGTCAGCACAAAACCTTTTTTGCCCATAGTAGTCTGCTTTTAACCGATGGTTGAAGTTCGTAGTAGTGGGAGGATGTCTTGTGGTGGGCAGGATTGTATAATATTACCCGTGGGACTTTGTGTGTAGGCCTACAGTGTGGCAACTAAGCTGTTTGAGGTGGCGCGCTCCCTGAGCAAAGGTTCTGATCAACTTCTGTTGAGCATGCTCTACCCACCCGAATCCCACCGTGATGACAACCCTGTCTTTATGCTGTGCCGGAACGACACGTGCTCCTTCACGTGGACTGGGGAGGAGCACATCTATCAGGTGGGCTGAGCATTGTAGGTACCTTTTGTTAACGTTTTGTATGCCATATGGCTTGGGGGTGGAGCTGCTAACGGTCTTAACAATTGATCTATACAAATTGATCATGTGCTAGACCACATAAGTTGTCATCAGTTTCTTTTATGCTGTGTGTGTTGTGTGTGTGTGTGTGTGTGTGTGTGTGTGTGTGTGTGTGTGTGTGTGTTTTTCAGGATATCTTTGAGTGCAGAACTTGTGGACTAACAGGGTCACTGTGTTGCTGTACCGAGTGTGCCTACACATGCCACAGGGGACACGACTGCAGCTTCAAACGAGCAAGTCCTACTGCGTACTGTGACTGCTGGGAGAAGTGCAAGTGTCAGGCACTGGCTCCGGGCACCGAGTCACACCGCCTTGCCCTGCTGACCCAGCTGCTCAAGTTCAGGGCTCTCAGCTCCATCACCAATGGTCGCGGTGAGCACCTGTTGGAGATGCTGCTGGGTACTGTAGCCCGCCAGTCAAAGGAGCAGAACCAGTGGCACTCGATGCGATCCAGCTATCGCCACCAGTCGAGGAAGGAGGATCAGACAGCCATCATGCCTGCGCACGACCTGTCCCCGCCACAGTTTGTCCGCAAGGCCCTGCAGCTGACCTGCGAGGAATGGACGTGCATTGAGGCTGCACTGGCTGCTGGAGAGGAGAGGGATGAGCCAAAGGTGGAGGCTGGGGCAGCCAGCCCTTGGAGCGCTGGATCTTCAAAGCAGAGCGGGGTTGTGATGAATCAGGCCTCCACCAGGCATCTTGATGCTCTTACTTACACTCTACTGTGCAAGACACCGCAGGATGTAGGTGGTACTGTGTTGTTTTTTGGAGGGGAGGGGATGGCTTTTCATTTACTGTCATATACCTTGCTTGCTCAGATTGTGGACTGTCTCCTTACCACACTGGTGAAACAGATTGGTCCTCTTCGTACCAATGCCAGGGCCATTGCTGTCACTGAGCGGTTCCTGCGCTCAGTTATCCGGGTCCTTTGTGTGTGTTACATCGAAGCCATACCGTCATCTCAGGCTGTGGGTGGCAAGAAAAAGAGGTTTGTTGTGGTTACTGCGTGGACCAATGTTATAACTATTGATGTAGTAGGTTACCTTCTATGCAATGATTTTAAAGTGACCTAGGCTTGTTATAACTTGTCACAATTATCTGTGTAGTTGCCAATGTCTGTATCATGGCTTCCAAAGCGATGTCGTAGCTACCACATCTTGTTTGTTGCATTGTAGCTAAGAGCGTTGCATCACAACCCACTGATGTTATGGTGTTGCATTGTAGCTATGAACGTTGCATCACAACCCACTGATGTTATAGTGTTGCATTGTAGCTAAGAACGTTGCATCACAACCCACTGATGTTATGGTGTTGCATTGTAGCTAAGAACGTTGCATCACAACCCACTGATGTTGTGGTGTTGCATTGTAGCTAAGAGCATTACATCACAACTCACTGATGTTATTGTGTTGTGCCTGAAGTACTAGGCTTCAGTTGTAGTTTTCCTTCCTTTTGTAGCCCGTCACTCTCACCGTTGCAGCTTGCCGATCGGATATTTTCCTCACTGGTGCCTTTGGCAGTGCCTCAGCTCATTTCCCAGGCACGTACAGTCCTCACCCCTGTCTGCATGGGTGTGTGCATGCCCATTGAGTCTGCCTCCTCCGGGAGTGACAAGCACAAGATTGCTGAGGAGCTGTTCAGACTTCCACAGGCAGACCTCCTGAGAGTGTCCACCATTCCTGGTGGAGGAGGAGGAGGAGGAGGGGAGCACACCCAACTGACAGAGGGTGGGATTAGCGAAAGTGAGAGTGAGAGTGGTGCAGGAGATGGAGAGGAATCCACAAGTGGGGGACCGGCGCATGATGCTAGCTCCACTGCTACCGTTGGCTCCAATCCATTGCCTTACCTGTCTGACCATGTGAGTGTATTCCAGTTGCACCGAGTTCTGTAGCAAGGATTTTGCAATGTGTAAAAGATGCTGTGTCTTTGAAAAATTTCTTTAAAAAAAAAATTTGTATTGCAGGATTCCACGGACAATGAGGAGCTGGATTCGGGTGATGAAGGCTCAATGGACGGGGATGGTGCACAGGACGACGGTTACGTGATGGTGGATGCGGGGATGCTTCACCGCCCCTCCGTGTCCTCCCACTGGGCACTCCCCACCACCAAGACCGCGAGGAGCGCCCAGCAGAGGGACCAGCTCAACACCAACACGTCCGCCGCCATGCTTGCGCAGATATTCTCTATGCTGGTGAGGCAGGCGTCAGACCTGGTGATGTCAGTTGGAGGGCTCCTGCATTCGCCGACCCCGCCGTTCGTTTTGCCCGTGATGGAAGGAGATGGGTCCCGCCTCGCGTCCCAGCTGTGGACTGACCTTGCGTTCATCTGGCAATGGCTGGCTGCCACAATGGACTCGACAGAAGCGTTGGTTCGCTTGGGGTGTGCCCTGGGTGGTAAAAGCTCACAGCAGAAGGAAGGTGGGTACTGTTATATAATAGCTTATGCGTGCTGTTGAATATGAGAAGCGCAACGTAACAATTATGAAGTTCTTCTGGTTAATTAATTAAAAGCCGCATTTATTAATAAATGTTTTTAAAAAGGTAATCGAAATGATTTAAGCTTAGCGTCAGATAAATTCATTGGTAGTGAATGCTGTTTAACTCCTTGTTAAGCTTTCTCTGTGAGCAGCAGTCTTTCTGCATTTGTTTGCTGAGCATATTTCCCACTACCATCACTTGGTAATCACTGATCTGACCAATGGCATACGACAAACTAGAATTTGGATGGGTGGAACAGCTACATCTGCCAGCTTGAAGGTCACGTCAGCTTGGGGCAATGACTAGGGCGATCGCTTACTAGAATCAGTGTGCCAGCGTGGCTTGCGGGACCAATGAATGCACGTGTGTATGTGGCTGGGCATTGGCTGCAGATGAATATGCGATGCACTACAGCGGTAGCAGGGCGTTGAGGGTGAGGCTGTACCCATGAATAGCACTCCATGAATAGCACTAACGTTTGACATGCTGATGTTAGCATAGAACTACGTTTACTGTTGAACATGGATGGGGCACATGTAGGTCAATAAAACAGTGAAGGTCTCCCCTCAACTACGTACAGTACACTTCAGGATGCACTTCCAGGCTAATGTTAATTACTATTCAAAGAAATCGTGACCAATTATCGTTCCGCCATGGTTTTTGTGTGCATTTTGCTAACATAACCATCAGTGACTTCCTGTTTAAGGAAAGTATGACGCCAAGGGGAGGAGGAACCTTTCACAGGGTGTGGGAGGGAGGGGAGAGAGGGAGGTTAGAAACAAGCGGAGGACTTGGCTTGTGACAGGGAGGGGAGGGTGGGGAGGGATGGGAGTCAGATGCTGAGGCTTGGCACATGGTGAGGAGGGGGAGGATGAGGCAACACTCCAGAAGCTGCATCATCAGCAGATGAATATTGCATTGATGATTGTTTGTGACCATCATGAGATCACAAACTCCTTTGGGCTTCCTCTTTGCAACAGCCTTGCTGTTAAATGCGGTGTTGTGTGTGCAATATTTACGGACAACTGTTTGTAAAATGGTCCAACTTTGCACATTCCTTGTACCATAAGTGAGTTGTTTGGCTTCAGTGCTTTATAGACCATATCCATATCTATGGCTCAAAAGACTTCTGTTGTATATAGTAGGAACAAAGGACGTGTGGTTGCTAAAGAACTAGCCTGTTCAGATGAATGGGGCGCCTTGCATGCATCAGAGGCTGATATGGTTGCAAATTGTGAGTAGTTTGTGTATAATGGATGCTTGTACGTTACAAATTTGAAGTTTTAAAAATACTAACGACACTGAACTGACACTTGGTGCTGCCATACTGATACCTGATACTGAATCAATCTGTGGTGCAGGGCCGTAGCCAGGGGGGGGGGGGGGGGGGTTATTGGGGTCGAATGACCCCCCTCATAATGAGGGTCACAGTGATTTGCTTCAATTGTGTACACTTGTTACGCATGATTTCAATGTACATGTGCGTTCCATAACGTACCGATGACTGTTTAATAATACAATTCGTCTGCGTTTAGAATAGGGTCAGGCATATTAGATTATCTGACCCCCCCCCCCCCCCTTCAAAGGTCTGGCTACGGCCCTGTGGTGTTTATGCATGTTGGCACCAGGAACATGCACACATTGTAGGCTGCCGATTCATGGATGTTCCAACTGTATGCTATGTAGTGTGCTGTGCTCTATCTACCCCCCCCCCCCCATAACAAGTGCCTAGCTGGATGGCCTCCTGTGGCATTGTGTGTATGCCGCAATTAATTTTGGTTAAGCCCACATATGTTGCATAATAGTTGTAAATGAATCCCCAGCATTACCATAGCTACATGGGTGTTACAACTGGCCATGTTATTCTCTGCGTGTGTGGGTGTGATGAGTTACCAGTTCACCAGTTAAGATCCGAAGTACATGTACATTTGTATGTAGGAGAGTTCATCCAAAGTACATGTATGTAGGAGAGTTCATCCAAAGTACATGTATGTAGGAGAGTTCATCCAAAGTTACAAGGATGCTCTCCATTTGAATTGCTATAACTCCTGAACGATTAACACTATTGCCTTCCTATTTTCAACACATCATACCACACCATTTCTTTATGGTTAAAGAAGCTGTTTCTGTCCTTAGTTTCCTCCCTCTTATGGTACACAAAGGGTGTTGTTACCCCAAGGGTTCAAAACTTAAATATCTTTCAGTAGTGGTGTCCTAATGGTTTCAAATTTGGTATTTACATAAGAGTCCTACAGCTATTGATTTGTACTGCTTGTTGATTTTTATTTAACCTGTTATGAAGATACAGCTGTGCAAATTAATTGCACTTTCCCAGTTGTTTTGCGCCAATGATTTAGACGTGTCCAATTCAATGTGTGGGGAGGTGTGTGCCCAAATAACTGCCGTGAATCGTGCACGCGCTTTGCATAACTGAGACAAATCAATAGCAACATGAACCCCTCTGCGTATAAGAAAGATATCTAATTTTTGAACCCCTAGGGTTAATAGCATTTGTATGTACCATAAGGAGAGGATCCAAGGGACAGAAATAACTTATACCATACAGAGATACTGTGGTATGATGTGTTGAAAATAGGAAGGCGATGGCATTAATCGTTTGGAAGTTATAGTGGTTCAAACAGAGAGCATTTTTATAAACTATAAACAATTTTTGCATGATGGTCCCATATATACTTTGGATTCCACTTAATCGGGTTGCTGGTTTAGCCGATCAATAGTGTAATGAATGCAGCCATTTGAACTCACAACGGAATCATTTCCTAGATGTACAGTGTGTAAATTGTCGGTTAATCACTCTATTGAGCCAATTTTCTGTACTGTTTACACACCAATCTGTCCCTGACTAAGCGTAATCCCCTGTAGTGTGACTGCATTGTTGGATTCTCCAGACATTGCTGTGGTTGTTGAAGATTATGGGTTGTGTGTGTGTGTGTGTGGGTGTGTATAGAAGGGACCTCAACTGATGCCAACAGACTGAATGAGGTTCCGTCAGAATCTGTTGAGTCTCGCAAAGCTTTTCTCTCCTACCTCCTTACTCTCTCTCGAGGCAGCCACAATGAGCATGGAGGGCTGGCCCCTGCAATCAATGTGGCTTCCATGGAGCACGTTGCCTGGTGTTTGGATGCCATGGTGTATACCTTACAGGTAAGGGAGGACCTGTGTGTGTGTGTGTGTGTGTGTGTGTGTGTGTGTGTGTGTGTGTGTGTGTGTGTGTGTGTGTGTGTGTGTGTGTGTGTGTGTGTGTGTGTGTGTGAATGCTGGGGTAAGGTTAGGTTTGTGTTGCATGCTTGAATGATGGCATTGTTTTTGTCAGGTTTGGTCAGTGAAAGTAGCCGCTGATTTTTAATTCTGTGTGCTCTTATGTGCATTATACACCTATGTACTGAAGTGGAAGTATGGTACATTATACACCTATGTACTGAAGTGGAAGTATGGTACATTATACACCTATGTACTGAAGTGGAAGTATGGTACTTCCAAGTACATTATACACCTATGTACTGAAGTGGAAGTATGGTACATTATACACCTATGTACTGAAGTGGAAGTATGGTACTTCCAAGTACATTATACACCTGCGTACTGAAGTGGAAGTAACTTCCAAGTACATTATATACCTGTGTACTGAAGTGGAAGTATGGTACATTATACACCTATGTACTGAAGTGGAAGTATGGTACTTCCAAGTACATTATACACCTGCGTACTGAAGTGGAAGTAACTTCCAAGTACATTATATACCTATGTACTGAAGTGGAAGTATGGTACATTATACACCTATGTACTGAAGTGGAAGTATGGTACTTCCAAGTACATTATACACCTGCGTACTGAAGTGGAAGTAACTTCCAAGTACATTATATACCTGTGTACTGAAGTGGACGTAACTTCCAAGTACATTATATACCTGTGTACTGAAGTGGACGTAACTTCCAAGTACATTATACACCTGTGTACTGAAGTGGACGTAACTTCCTAGTACATTATATACCTATGTACTGAAGTGGAAGTATGGTACATTATACACCTATGTACTGAAGTGGAAGTATGGTACTTCCAAGAACCATTAAGGTGACTGCTATAGAACTTATGCCATGTCCACATGTAGGGCTTTAAAATCTCTGCTGCATACATGGACTTTTGCAGTGTCTCGTTTAGTGGTCTTCTCACTTGTACAAGTGTTTACAGGGCACCTCAGGGACTAGTTGTGCAAAGGCTGTTCTTGACCTGTGTAAAAGGGGTTGTGTATAGCAGTGTATAACAGTGTGTATGACAGTGTGGATGTGTATAACATCTCTATACATATTGTTATACAATATCGTATAACAACCCTTTATTACACAATGATATATGGAATGTTCTGCGAGATTTTTTACCCTTGTGGATTTACATATGTAGCATCCTAACCATATCAGTATATATCTTCTGAGCTATTAATGCTATCGACTTCCTATGTAAGTTGTGACAAGGTCGTGGGGTGGTAATATATGAGAATTTGTGTTCAAAAAGCTTTGCAAGCCATCTTTCTGCTGAGTAGTTCCCATATCAGTTACCCAGTTTTCAATATGTATTATTTTCCTTACCTAAGCATGATTTCCATCATTTAAAGTATACTCTATAGAGAACATTTTCAGTTTACAGAAAGGAAAGTGTAAACTTGTTTAGCACACTTCCACATTTTCCCTTTAGTGGTTAATGGCAAAGCCTTGTTTGGGGAAATGGATGTGTGTTTTACTTCTTCTCACCTCTTGTACCTCTATACCATGTCCATTCTAATGTTATGTGTGGGTGTCTGTGTAGAAGAGTAAGGTGGGGAAAGCGTGGCAGAGCAGGTGACCACATCAAGCAGGCCTTGTTCAATTGCTACCACTTGAAGCATGATAGCTAATTGATTTACCTTGCTAATATTATAAAACATGTCCTCTCTGTCCTTATTAATCAATTGTAGCTGCAGTGTTTTAGAGTCATTGGTAAGTAAGTCATCATGATAGTATTTTGGAGTTACCATTCCCTGTTAGACCTGTTAGGGCCTGTTACATGTTACACCGATCCCTGTTAGGGGCCTGTTTCTTACCAGTGTGTTGGCGCCTTCATGTTCATAGTTGTTTACCAATACCATGTTTATATATTTGTCAGTGGTTGTGTTATTTCTGTTATGTTCTTAAAGGGGGGCTCACTAAGCGTTCTTGTTATACATCAGAATGGATTGCTTTGTGTGGGTGGCTTTTAATTCATTCAGGTGCTGTCTGTTATCCCTCTGATATTATGTCATTCATCCAAAATAACAAAAGATCAGTAGATGTAAGGGTTTGTAGGTCTTCCTTGAGCTGGCCTTGAAGAAGGCAGGAGCTGAATAGGCCTCTTGCCTCTTGTGGTGCATCAAAAGGTGGTAGAGTGTAAGGGGAAGCAAATGGCCAAAGTTAAGGGAGGCATAGGTGGGATTTCATACTGATACTACCATGCAAAGCAATCCATTCTGCTGAATAGCAAGAGTGATTATGATACTGCACTCAGGGCCTTGCGTGTATATGTACATAAAAAGGCAGACCAGATTTGTTTATGAAACAAGGGAGGGTTGCATTTGTACAACAAGCGTATTTACATATTGTTGGTATTTGCCATGTCCAAAAAAAAAAAAAAAAACCTGTTACTGTCTCTAATAACATGTCAAACCAGACAAAGAACTGTCCTCTGCTGCCGTTGTTCAATGACAGGGACAAAGTTTGTTGTGATATTGGCGACTCGTTGATCCTACAAAGCTGACCATCCATCAAGGATTTACCAGCACCTTAGACCTTGGCCTGTATGTATGTCAGTGCCCCAGATTCCAAATATCTCCACTGCTTAGGGAGATACTTGGTGATAATAATTAAGCACCCAAAAAAATGCATCTTCATGAAATGAAATTAGGCCCCAGTATTTCAAGGTGCCGAATAGTACATGTGTGATGTTTTTACAGTAAACCATTAGATTATAGAAGAGGTACTGCAAATGTGGTTTGTTGCAGTTGTAAAAATTTAGAATCCCTCTGTGCTGTTACTTAGGAAATGGGTGGGCATGCTGTATATGTGCTGTGTGTGTGTGTAGGTGTACCACAGTGTTCTATATGGGATGAATGAGGGTGTAGGTTAGGGTTGGAGGCCTACTGCTATGTCCACCTCTATGGGATGAATGAGGGTGTAGGTTAGGGTTGGAGGCCTGCTGCTATGTCCACCTCTACTGGCACAGGTTAGGGTCAGATCTCACCCGGGCTTGAAAAATACACACTTTCAATGAAGTGTGGGCACCTTTTTGGTCCCACACTAATGTGTGATCATGTGTGGGTGTACGTGTGAGGTGTGTTATATGTGAGGTATGCTGTGTGTAGTTATTTCAAATGGTGTAATGTGTTGTCGTGCACGAAGCATACACACGTGCAACCTGCAGCAGCAAACACGCCACACCGCTTCTTCAGACGCACAAACTCCACCACCTGTCTCGGTTACCCTCCTGCCTCCCCGTTTGCACCCCTTGCCGAGGCCCTTCCCCTTGCCGACCGACCGCACCTCCTCCACCCGAAGCAGTGTAGAGAAGCCATGTTTGGTTTCACCCAGCAGGAGATGCTGGACACGTGGCCAGTGTGCACCCTCCCCCCTCCCCCGGTGGTCCACCTCATATCCTCACCGATCCCCTGTGGGGTGACCCTGCAGTGGCCCTCACAGCAGCATCCCTCACAGGCACCATGTCACCAGCAGAATAGTGGAAAAGGTGAGGTCTTGTCCCAACGCCTTGCTGTGGAGTGTATTCACTTTCTGTTTACGGTTCTGAGCATTTTTTTTTTTGTTCCTTTGTTTTGTGTTTCAGTTTTGAGTGACGACGTGGCAAACTACGTGGAGAGCCATCATTTGGCAGCGGGAGTGGTCCTTGGGAGGTGGTGTATGACTGTAGACCTCTTCAGCCAAGCCTTTGCTGACACTACGGGTAAAGAGAAGGACTCTGTGCTCGCCCACCTGAAGAGCTTTGAGAAGGCTGAGCGAGAGCTTAGAAGGGAGATGGAAGCACTGCACTCTGCAGCTCACAGGGACATAGTGGTGGAGGTGAGTTTGTGTTCCTTGGGAGGGGGTGGGGACATCTTATGTGAATGCCTAGGTAGGCTGTAGTATGATGGTGGTTGAAAGAAGGTGCATCTGTAGGTGGAACGGTGCAGAGAGAAACTACTGACTGGAACGTTTCGAGTTCTGAATTCATTCTGTGATAGCAAGCATTCCACTGGTTCAAGCCAGCCCCTGTGTGTACACCGCATAAAGGTGTTCTTCAAGAATGAACCAGGGGAGGGATCAGGGGTCACCAGGAGCCTCTTCACTGCTCTGTCTGAGGCTTTGTTGAGCGATGAGCCACTTCCTAAACTTGACCCGGTACTCAAGGCCAAGAGGCCGTTGTCTCGTGAGTATTTCCTTCCCCTGTTATGTTTGGTTATATCATGATATAGTGGCCCCTTCTGTCATAGCAAGTGGAAGGTTTCGGTCCAGAGAAAAGCAAAAGTCATCTGTCAAAGTGGAATTTTTGGTTAGCTTGTGTCATTGCTTTGTTGGTTAGTGTGTATTTGTGTAGTGTCATGGCTCTGTCGGTTAGTGTGTATTTATATAGTGTCATTGCTCTGTTGGTTAGTGTGTATTTGTGTAGTGTCATGGCTCTGTTGGTTAGTGTGTATTTGTGTAGTGTCATGGCTCTGTTGGTTAGTGTGTATTTGTGTAGTGTCATAGCTCTGTTGGTTAGTGTGTATTTGTATAGTGTCATGGCTCTGTTGGTTAGTGTTTTGTTTCAACAACTTTTAGGACCAGGTCAAACTAGCTCCCGTCCAGTGAGTTATAAGCATCCATTTTTTCTGTGTCCATGTGAGAACTGTTGTCCTCATCCAGCGCTATTGAGCCAACACAAGACATGAGCGCAGAGTGTCCCCTGTTCTACCAACCTGGAAAGCCTGGCTTCTACTCCCTGCGTGCTGGAGTGAACTCACCAGGAAGATTGAACGCCTATCGCAACGTTGGTCGGATACTAGGACTTTGTATGCTGTTCTCAGAAGTGTTGCCCATACCACTGTGTAGACATGTGTACAAGTACCTCCTTCATCGAGAGGTCTGCTTCTGTTTTTTGGTTTCTATTGTGCCTTCACCACCCCTCTCCCGCCCCACACCCCCCAAAAAAATGATGATGCTTTAGATCAGCTGGCATGATCTTGCATTCTTCGATCCAGTTATGTATGAGAGCATGAGGAAGCTAATTGTGGACCTGAGGAGGGACGATCCCTGTGACAACCTTAGCAACGTGGGCCTCAACTTCTGCGTGTCCCTGCGTGAAGAGGAGGGAGGAGGGGTCCACAACCTGATGCCCAACGGTGCTGACTGCCCTGTCACCTCTGACAACATATTCCTGTACATACAGAGATATGCAGAACTGAGAATGGTCAAGGTGCATCAAGAGCCACTGGAGGTGGGTGTGGTCACTGGTGGGGGGGAGGGCGGTGTCATTGATGATGTCTGTGCTATTCTCTTACAGCACATGCGTCAAGGGCTGCACGATGTCCTGGCAGAGAGTTCTTTGCAAAACCTTACGGCTGAGGACATGCGCCTCATTTTGTGTGGGTGTCCCCAGATTGACGTGGATGTTCTGAAGAAAATCACGCTTTTTAATGATGAGAGCAGTGAGTGGCTCATATAGTTATCTTTTGTACCACCATACTTACATGGTGTGTGTGTGTGTTTGTGTGTTAGGAAAAGGCTTTGAAGCTTTACAAAGGTTCAAGATCTGGTTCTGGTCTGTGGTGGAGCGTTTGAGCCAGAAGGAGCGGCAGGAGCTGTTGTACTTCTGGACCAGTAGCTCTGCCATGCCTGCAAATGCAGACTCTTATCAGCCGGCTCCAAGTGTGACACTCCGTCCTGCTGACGATCAGCACCTACCGACTGCAAACACCTGCATATCGCGTCTCTACGTTCCCTACTATTCATCAAAGAACCTTTTGAAGGCTAAGTTGCTAATGGCCATACGGACAAAGACATTTGGCTTTGTTTGAGATGGGAGGGGGAGGGGAGGTGCAGTTGTCCCCAACCTGAATGTTGATGGACATGTTGTGTTGCTGGTGATTGCGTATTGTGTGTATTGCAGCCTTGTGTACTTCTGAACACACCAATCAGCATTGTGCCATTATTAAATTATGCCATGATCGTTGGAGCGTGCGCGTTGAATAATCAGCTTAGATTTTCAGTATTTCAGAACAACCTTTGTAGATAATGTACTACTACGTACGGTGCAGGGGCCACCACCGGCTTGTATACATAAGTTGCGGCGGCGCCGGCCATGAACGCGCGCACGTATCGTAGCCATTACGTAAGGATAATTATTAAATAGTTACGTCATGCATTAGCCATGAAGATTGAGAATCCAATTGTGTGCGTTAAAGAATTGGGCTTGGGGGCACCCCTCTATACATGCATTACAAATATATACCAGAGTGGAGATAACGGCTCTCTTTATTAGACAAACATGGCTGTTTTGGATATAAAATAAATTCCTTGCACACTCATCAATAATTTGTCCCTGGCATCAGATTAAACAAACAATACTAATGAACCACAGTACTAAATAAATGACGCTATGTTACCACGTTTATTACGTACAAGTAAAAACATAGCCATTCAGTTCGTTGTTGCGGGTAGCAGGGGATCCACCACTTAATAATACAATAATATTACAATACCATCTGCTCATCCAAGCATTACAACCCCCCTCCCCCCCCCCACACACACACACCCTTAATCCTATTAGTTTCATTTACATGTAACAGTTCGCATGAAAATCAGTATACAGATTAGAATGAAGTCTTTACTGTGAGGATAAATCAGTACCTTTCACACACTATTGATCTAGAGGATTCATCAATAAATTTGTCTATGAAGACAACAGACTATCAGGCACCTTGCCTTCTTCTGGTTGCTAGGCAGTACAAGCAGACCCTGTACCCTATGTACACAGGAACGAACAAGATACCAGCCATCAGTAGAAGGCATACGCCTCCCACAAACAGGAAAGGGTAACCGGTGAGGTAGGCAATTTTAGCTGCTAGGTAACCTCCACGGATAGCCTTTCTCTTTGCTGAACTACCGTTATATTTGTATACACACCCTAAGACGCTCATCCCATCCTGATGGTCTCCAATGATCGGAATATCCAAATAGAGCCCGCCGCATTTGTAGCAGAACTCAGTATCGCATCGGTTGCAAGTCATGTGATCGCATCCCGTCGTCCTCTGGATGTACACCCTGCACATAGGACATCTCTGGCAGTTGGCGTCGCCATTCTCTCTTAGTCCCTTGGTCCATTCACGGAAATGTTTCTCCCCGGTCCTAAAGGCTTTGCACGTAGCTCCCTCGTGCCATGGGGCGTGACACTTGAAGCACCACTCGAGGTCGCAAGAGGTGCATCTGAGTTTGACGTCCTCCTCTTTCAGCCTGAACTTTCTGGGCAGCTTGTGTTCGGTGATGAAGCCGCAGCGAGGGCACGTCTTCTTGCTGCCGCCCTTGCGAGCATCGAGGGCGAACCGGTCGTACTTATCACGCATTTCCGCATCCTCCCCGATGGCCACGACAACCTCTTGATCGTTGAGGACTTCGTTGCACTCCGGATTCGGGCACGGGATGTGCACTATGCCGTCATTTACTTTGGTTCGTATGATTTGCAACATACAGTCCTTGCAGACTAATCTGGTGCAGCAAGGCTTTCTATAGAACACATCTTTTTGACTGAAACAAATTGAGCACGTAAACTGTGTCACATATGGGTTCGTGTGATCTGTGGCACCGTAGGTCCCACGCTGCATTATTGTCCATGCACATAAATAATATATCGATAGCGTTTGCTGTTATATAACTCAGATTATTTATTCAAACTTAGCTCACGTGCAATTAAAACGCCTCACGTGATTAACGAAACCCACAATGCAGGATCCAAATGCAGACACGGAGTGGAATGACATCTTGAGGGCGAAGGGAATTCTGCCTCCAAAGGCGTCTAAGGAAGTTGCTTTGGATGAAGACACCGTTGTACAGGTACGCCCAAAACAATATGCGCCACATTCAGTCCCACGTTATGTTGAACATAAGCACGTTTCATTACTGGTAGCGAGCAATTTAAAGTTTGGTGACCATCAAGGTGGTCACAAAGTTGCGTAAAAAAGGGTAAATACAGGAGTCACGTGATCATCCAATGCTGGAACTATTAGTTGTAATAACCACACAGTGTGCATAATGTGAACACATATTGTGTTACCTGTTTCCTTATCTGAGCAGATGGTGGAGCAGACGGTCAGAGACTGGTCTTCCAAGGATGCTGGTCACCACAAGAATATTGAAGACATGACTCTGGATGAGCTCGATGAACTTGAAGATGAGGAAGACGAACGTGTCCTCCAGGGCTATAGGTGAGTGTGGTCATTGGTCCTATGCAGTTGTAGGTGGGTGTGGCTGGTCCTATGCAGTTGTAGTGGGTAGTAGGTGTGGCTTGTTCAGTATGGACCATGGAATATACAGAACACAATATCACATGTGCACCTTTACCACCATTACACCTAACCCACCTGACCATCACCATTACACCTAACCCACCTGACCACCACCATTACACCTAACCCACCTGACCACCACCATTACACCTAACCCACCTGACCACCACCACCACCATTACACCTGGTCACCATTGCCCAACTGTTCCTTTCTGTTTGCACACAAACACACACACTCTCTGCTAAATAGTGGTAAACACATCGGATAGACATCAGGAAATGTCAGTGACCACACCCACAGTATTATGATAAACACCCTCTATTGGAAAATATGGATCCTCACCTTCCTTCACCTCTTCCCTCTCCATTTCTGCCCTCTCCTCCTCCCCTCTCTCTCTTCCCTCCTACCTCCTCCTGCTCTCCCTCCTCCCTCTTCCCCTCTCCCTCCCCTTCCCTCCTCCCCTCTCCCTTCTCACAGCTCCTTTTCCGTTCTATGTTTCAAAGCTATTGAGTTAACTGGCTGCCTGAAATAAGCTTATAGCTGTAAGCATTGCACCAGCTTATAGCTGTAAGCATTGCACCAGCTTATAGCTGTAAGCATTGCACCAGCTTATACTGTATAGTTGTAAGCATTGCACCAGCTTATACTGTATAGCTGTAAGCATTGCACCAGCTTATACTGTATAGCTGTAAGCATTGCACCAGCTTATACTGTATAGCTGTAAGCATTGCACCAGCGTATACTGTATAGCTGTAAGCATTGCACCAGCTTATACTGTATAGCTGTAAGCATTGCACCAGCTTATACTGTATAGCTGTAAGCATTGCACCAGCTTATACTGTATAGCTGTAAGCATTGCACCAGCTTATACTGTATAGCTGTAAGCATTGCACCAGCTTATAGCTGTAAGCATTGCACCAGCTTATACTGTATAGCTGTAAGCATTGCACCAGCTTATAGCTGTAAGCATTGCACCAGCTTATACTGTATAGCTGTAAGCATTGCACCAGCTTATACTGTATAGCTGTAAGCATTGCACCAGCTTATACTGTATAGCTGTAAGCATTGCACCAGCTTATACTGTATAGCTGTAAGCATTGCACCAGCTTATACTGTATAGCTGTAAGCATTGCACCAGCTTATACTGTATAGCTGTAAGCATTGCACCAGCTTATACTGTAAGCATTGCACCTTTTCAGTTCTGTGCATTCCATTCAGGTTCTCTCTTGATCAGGAAACAGCGTATGGCGGAGTATCTTGCCCGTCAGCAGAAGGCTGTGTTCGGGTCTGTCAGAGAGATATCTGCTGTGGACTACGTGCAAGAAGTGAACAAGGCAGGGAGTGAGGTGTGGGTGGTGCTACATCTCTACAAGGCAGGGTATCCTTTCATTATTCACGTGCTGTGTATGTACGGGTCTATGTGCATGTATGTGTGTGTGTGTGTGTGTGTGTGTGATGTGTGTGTGTGTGTGTGATGTGTGACCAATGATAGTATTTTCTATAACTAAAACCACCACCAAGGATTCCTCTATGTGCTCTGATTAACCAGTTTCTGGTCCAGCTGGCACAGAAGTTCCCTGCTACAAAGTTCCTGAAGAGTGTTTCTGACACTTGTATCCCTAACTACCCAGATAAGAACCTGCCCACTGTGTTTGTCTACTATGAGGGGGATATGAAGGCACAGCTGGTGGGACCAATCGTCTTTGGTGGAATGAATTTAACCATTGATGGTAAACGGTTACCAGGATATTTTACTTGACAGGGACTCACCCAATCCTGCAATATCTTCTCCCACTGTCTCTCTCCATTGCCTTCTCCACCACACCCTAAGATTTGGAATGGATACTGTCAGAGAAGGGAGCAGTGAAAACGGAACTGGAGGAGGACCCTAGGAAGAAGAAAGAGATTAAAGATGTGATGACTATGGCGATCCGTGGGGGCTACTATCGCGATGCTGAGGACTCTGATGATGAAGACTGAAGCAGTGATGGTGTGATGGGTGGTGTTAGTGGGTGTGGTTTGATGTGGTAAGGATGAATTTCATCTCGGCCAAATATGTGTCCTGTTTGATGAAGGTTAGATATGGAGCTGGTGACAGGGGTCGTATGTATCTAATTATTAAGGTAACAAGGGTTTGTTGTTATTAACTTGACACTCCTTTGGCCTTAATGAGATGATTGTCTTTGATTTTATTTAATACTGTTAACTATTCATAGTTGTCTGAAGTGTAACTCGTAATGACATCATACCGTAAGGTCATAATTTAAGGAATGGCTCAATTTAGTAACCTTTCTCTGCATATAAAGAAGAAAGTACGCCCCCCCCCCCCCCCTCCCAATGGTACCACTGTGACAGAGTCTGACACAGATGGTCCTACTCAGCTCTACCTTCAAGTGCATCGAATCCCTATGGTATTTTTACCAAAAACTTCCTCCCTCCCCCCCCCCCCCTGACCCTTGAGTTGGGTGCAGTCCGACCTTAGCGTATTCACTAAGGCTAACTAACTGCTCCAACAAAGGGGATTGAATCTAGGCCAAAACCAAGTGCTAGATTGAATCCATGGGTTGTAGACGCTCAAGGCAGCTCTTCAGGGCACATGCCCTATAGACCTTATTGAAAATTAATGTTAAATCGACGGACGATCTATACGTAGAAATCATCCACACGTAGACGCTACTTCAAAGCAAGTTTCGGGTATTAATATCCTCCAAAAAACACTCATTGTCATACTGAGCCATCTAAACAGGTTTTAAACAACACGCGTGGGTAGGTAGCATTTTTTAGCATTCGTGAAATAGTCACTTCACTGGTTCTCGGACCTCTCAATACTTCCATTTTGACACCGATTTTAACGTTCTTATCCATTTGAAGCGACTATTTCACGAACGATAAAATAAAATGCTACCTACCCACGCGTGTTGTTAACCTGTTTAGATGGCTCAGTGCTCAGTAAGACAATGAATGTTTTTTGCAGGATATTAATACCCGAAACTTGCTTTAAAGTAGCGTTTACGTATAAACTTGCTTTGAAGTAGCGTTTATGCACCTATCATTGTTACGTGAGACCTCCCCCCTCCCCCCCCCCCCCCCCCCCCCGCCCGGGGGCGAAGTCGGGATTAGGTGGGGATTTGACGCGTGAATATTACTGGCCACACATTTGACCATAGTCGGGCACGCGTTTGACCTTTTATCAGACCACGTAGTATAGACATTTGACCGGTTATTAACCCCCAACCAGGGGCAGTTTGCTTTAATAAAGGTCAAATCCCTCCCAATGCCCCAGGGGGGGGGTCTCACGTAACAATGATAGGCGCATTACGTATAGATGGTCCGTCGATTTAACATTAACGCGCAGCGCCCTTCCGTAATTACGAAAACCCTTGTACGTAAAGCCACAGATTCCTTAATTGTTAAATTATGTATATGTTTGGGGGCTACACTTTTGTGTCTCCACATGTCTGAACATTTATACCACGCCCCCAAAATTATTTGGCCGGAACTTAACCTTTAATATTTGCGTGACGTAATGGCTGCTATTTTTGGAGAAAAGGTGACGTCATCTATCGGGACTTCGCCTCAGCCAAGATTATTAGATCAGCCTGAACAAGTAGATAATTGTACAGCCCCTTCGTCCATTTAGAGCAACGAATGGCGCTGAAGGCATCTGGAAGCACGAAGGGCGAACAACTCAAGCTGCTTTCCTACTCGTGTTGCGAGGTTTGCGGCTATAATTTCAAGCCAAGTAAACATATGACGAGGCATTGCTGTAAAGCTTGCGTCTGTGCATGGTGCATGTATAGTTACATACGTGTCAAAATTGAAGATGGTGTAGCAAGAATTCCGTGCCCAAAATGCACACATCTCCTCACCAGGGATGAGGTCAATAGTCATATTGATTACAACAGAGTACTGAAGGAAAAGTACGATCGTATCTTGGTCGACACCGAGAGTGACGGCAGCTTGAAGACGTGCCCTCGCTGCTGCTTGATCACCGAACACAAGCTGCCCAGACAGTTCAGGCTGAAAGAGAAGGACGTCAAACTGAGATGCACCTCTTGCGACCTCGAGTGGTGCTTCAAGTGCCACGCCCCCTGGCACGAGGGAGCTACTTGCAAAGCCTTTAGGACCGGGGAGAAACAGTTCCGTGATTGGACTAAAGGTACCCGAGTTGAAACCGGTGATGCAAACTGCAGGCAGTGCCCGACATGCAGGGTCTACATTGAGAGAAAGGAGGGATGTGACCACATGACTTGCAGTCGATGCGATTCGGAGTTCTGCTACAAATGTGGCGAACTATACACGCCAATTGCTGGACACAGAAATCCGTTGAGTGTTTTTGGTTGCAAATACTCGTACGACGGTCATCCGGCAGAAAGATTGGCCATCCGAGGTGGATATTTAGCAGCCAAGGTAGCGTGCCTAACGGCTTACCCCGCTCTTTTTGTGGGAGGAGCTGTTGTGCTATTGGCCGGTAGCGTTGTCATCATTCCAATCTACATCGGGTACAGAGTGTATAACTATCGGTTGAACACGAGAAGGTACCATGTCAATCGCCGTTAAAATGTCGATCGTAATCGTTCGCGCGAGGCATGAGACCCGCGGAATTGGCATATATTATATTGTATGTTGAATGCGTTGTTTTTATTTTTAGAGTGTATAACCAGTAGCAACTACCAGAGTTTCCGTTGAAATGTGTGGCGCACGTGCGCGGTTTCCCCTCTAATGTCCATGGTCATAGCATCCGTATATCGGCCATTATAAAAAACACGTGGCATAGATTTATATTTTCATAATGTTATGGCTTATAGTTAATGACATACATGCTCGTAGGTGGGGCACAAATTAGATTCATGCTACTGCACGAATTGCGCAAAACGGATGCGAGCTAGTCACCAGACTGATAGCACAGCTATCAGTCGGGTCCCCAGACTAGCCTTACGCACAAAAAGGTGTCTGTTTTATGGCTTGAAGTGAGGAACTTATTTCCAGAGATAATATACATTTACAGAGATAATATATATAATCTCTGTTATATATATAATCAATGTTATATATATATATGTTACGGCCCAATTTAAAACCTGACCCGTTAAAACGGGTCGCCCGTTTTAAAGCCGGTCGACCGGTTTTAAAGCCGGTCAACCGGTTCTAAAATGGGTCGACCGATTTTAAAACCAATATGCAAAACTGACCCGTTTTAAAGCGGGTTGACCGGTTTTGAAACCGGGTGAATCAGTTAACAGTATATAGATTCAGAAAATGTAATGAAATAAAAATAGCATGCAGCAAATTAAAATAACGACGAGCGCACACAAAAAACAGATCTAAAAAGGCAAGTTCCTTGCGGAGTACATTTAACTAAGTTTGGTTCGTGAATTGCGGGCCGTTATTTATCCTTGGCACATCCATGGTGTTGAAGGCGTGTTCCAAACATTTTCTGGTACAGTTATACACCTTTGATGGAACCATTCCTTGCAAACGTCGCATTCCACCATGTTACCATCCTCTATGCTCCGACATGTGCAGGTGATTTCAAGTAGCTGTGTCTCCTTTACCATCTTCTTCCTTTTTAACATCTCACCATTAAAAGTTCCATTTCATTTTGCATCAAGCAATGCAACACATGCTTTCTCATGTCAGTGTGCGATGAATGGCAACAACACGCATCAATAGTCGTCTACAACTGACAAACAATTTAGTGAGAAGTCCCTGTTCTTTTACTGGAACAACAAGAACATCGCGAGCTCCTAGACTAGGGATGTTCAGAATCTGGTATCCCTTCTTCTTAACAAAGAAGCGCAAGTTCTTGTCAACAGACGATGGGTCTTTTATGGCGGTTTTAATTTTGTCTCCTAAGTCTTTGTAAACTACACCGCTAGTTCCTCTATCATTGGAGGAAAACTTCTCGGCAAGAAAGGCTCCAAACTCCTTCTCTCGATCGTACATATCCATTTCATAGCCAAATGCCAAAAAAATGCTACTGAACTGAGAAACGCACACTTTGAAATTGTAAACCACGTGTTCTTATAAAAATAATTAGCCCGTTTTAAAGCCGGTCGACCGGCTTGGAAATGGGTTAACCCGCTTTAAATTGGATCGACCCCTTTTTAAAACGGGTCAAAAGTTTTAAAACGGGCCGTAACATATATATTATCTCTGTTATTTCAGTGCGTACTGACCTATATACGTTGTGAACACTATAGTGGCTCTCGTCCACATCAATGGGCTAAAAAATAACCATATCAGTATGGTACCTTGATGGTTGTACTTGCTTCTACTAAAGGCGTGTGTCGCTGAAGCGTCGCCATTTTTGTTGGCTATTCCGCGCATAGAAGGGTCGTATGGAAAGGTAAAAATGTTATGCTGGTGGTAAAGAGCTTAGGGGAGGTCCACTGGTTAATATTCCTGATCTGGTTCAAAGGTTTTTTGACCTCATGGAAGAGAATGATTGGTTAACAGGTCAAGGCAGAGATAATATGTATTATCTCTGGTCAAGGCATAAACCTTATACGATAATTTTAACCCAATGCAGGACAGGACGGTTTACCTGGCATGATGCAGTCATTCCTACTAGTGAGGTATAGTTAAAAACTGGAGGGGACCAAGACGGCAGCTCATTCAAAGTGAACTTCAGATAGTGAATGTTGCTGCGCCTAACTCTGTCCACAACACATGCGTTGGTTTTGGAAATGGGGGGGGGGGGGGGGGGGGGGGGAGGCTGAGTCCATTCATGCCAAATTTACACGACTTGGCTTGGTATACACAGAAGTTACTGACAAAGTAACTTCATACCTTCATAGCCCCACAAGCTGTAGCTGCCATCCCCCCCACCACATAAGAGGAAAAGATTATTTAGTCCTCACTCAAATACGTGTGCACATAATTTATAGAAGTGCCTTCACGCCATGCAGGCAGTCGACCAGCAGGCTGATATAGCTCTAAACCCTTCAGAGAAAAGAAAAACATGATACATGATATATTTATAAACACAAGTGTGAGGAAATGTAAACAGAGCCGTCTCTCCTTTCAGGTTGTTGCCCACAATTAGTCTGCAGATGTGGCACATCCTCTCCTCCCCATGATGCTTTGACCCACCTGGACAAGTAATATTTTTGATAGTTTCGCGTAATGCTTTATCTAATTCTGTTCCAGGTAATAGTCAGGCCGGCTTTTATAGCCAATACTTGAGCTGAGTCAATTGCAATGTTCATGATGCCTGATCACTCAGAGTGAGCACCTCCTTCTCCATCAGGGCATGCAGATGGTTCCCTTGGGCGTTATATAAGGTATTGTGAATTTATACTGGACACATCCTCTGGGTTCCCCCACCACATCTGGTACAGCTTACGACATGGCAGATCTAGGGTTGTGTCTGACTGTTTGAACACACCACACTCCTCAACTCGTACAAGACAGTACGTGACACTATTTTGGCTTGCCAGTGGTGGGTATGGCTCACATGAGAAGATTGGAGGAGGGTTATCTTCAAAAGGTGTGCAATGAACATGTTGTGTGAGGCCTGATTGACGACCTCTGCCAACTGTATGCTTCCTGACATGACCTCTTGCACTGCTCACGCACCTGTGATATGATTTTGTATATTGATGATGTTGCATAAAAGCATATACTATGTACCCTTACACCCTTGTACTTCCCATACAAATGGTGTCTGTGAACACCTATGGTGCACTCCTTCTGCCCTGGCACTGATAACTCGGCATTGAATGATGGCAAAATGTTCAGGGTACACTTATTCGGCGACAAAAGTGGTTCATCAATTCTATTTTTGGCATGCCTTGGGCGTACGAAAAGACTAGTCTTACCTCCGGACTTTGTGCAGGAGGGCTGCAATATCGGATCTTGTACCCGCCCTTCCAAAATAAGTGCCGCGTGGCGATCTAAACACTGCTTGCGCATATGCAATTGAAAGAATGCATGTTCATTATAAATGAAAGAGGTTGAAGTGTTGTATTCTAATATACTTTTCTGAGGAGTTATTAGGTTTGAAACATAAGGTGTGTCTGTAATGAGGCGTTTCTTCACAATTATTTAGACAGGTACCGTAATATTCTAATTATAAACCTAGTTTAGTTTCTCTATGTATGTACATAGTGTAATAGTAGCATATATCCTTGTGATGTAATGTAGGTATAGTTATCATTTATGGAAGTGTACATGTTCATGTATCCATGCATTCCCTATACATTCAACCTAGTTTCCAACCGCAAACAACCGTTGAAATTGTCTGAAGTAGTTTATCAACTCTTGAGCCATAATGACAGCACTTGTATGTATTGTGCAAGAGGATAAGAGGTGACCAATAAAACATATCACTTGTATGCACACCTTAATTGCAGCACACCTTAATTGCAGCACACCAGAGCAGAAACTGCACATATGTTTGGGGGGTTACACTTTTGTGTCTCCGCACGTCTAGGTAGTTAGTACCTACCTAGGCTAAAGCAACATTCCTGCCCCCATATTGCTAGTAAATTATTTTGCCGCCTAAACTGCTTCGCTTGCGTGACGTAATGGTCTTTTAAGCTATTTTTAAACAATTAAGACCAACCGTACACTTCAGCCAAGATTATTAGATCAACCTGAACAAGTAGACCTTTCGTCCACCTAGAGCAACGAATGGCGCTGAAGACATCTGGAAGCACGAAGGGCGAACGCGAGCCACCGTCCGACTCGTGTTGCGCCATTTGCTTCAGCTCTGCTCCAGTGGGTGCACCTGATCATGTCATGAGGCATTGCTGTAAATCTTACGTCTGTGCGTCGTGCATGTTTAGTTGCATACGTGTCAAAATTGAAGATGGTGTAGCAAGAATTCCGTGCCCAAAATGCACACATCTCCTCACCAGGGATGAGGTCATTAGGCACATTGAACATGACAGAGTACTGAAGGAAAAGTACGATCGCTTCTTGGTCAACGCCGAGAGTGACGGCAGCTTGAAGACGTGCCCTCGCTGCGGCTTCATCACCGAACACAAGCTGCCCAGAAAGTTCAGGCTGAAAGAGGAGGACGTCAAACTGAGATGCACCTCTTGCGACCTCGAGTGGTGCTTCAAGTGCCACGCCCCCTGGCACGAGGGTGCTACTTGCAAAGCCTTTAGGACTGGGGAGAAACAGTTCCGTGACTGGACTAAAGGTACCCGAGTTGAAACCGGTGATGCAAACTGCAGGCAGTGCCCGACATGCAGGGTCTACATCCAGAGGACGACGGGATGTGACCACATGACTTGCAACCGATGCGATTCGGAGTTCTGCTACAAATGTGGCGAACTATACACGCCAATTGCTGAACACACAAATCCGTTGAGTGTTTTTGGTTGCAAATACTCGTACGACGGTCATCCGGCAGAAAGATTGGCCATCCGAGGTGGGTATTTAGCAGCCAAGGTAGCGTGCCTAACGGCTTACCCCGCTCTTTTTGTGGGAGGAGCTGTTGTGCTATTGGCCGGTAGCGTTGTCATCATTCCAATCTACATCGGGTACAGAGTGTATAACTATCGGTCGAACACGAGAAGGTACCATGTCAATCGCCGTTAAAATGCCGATCGCGCGAGGCATGAGACCCGCGGAATTGGCATATATTTGTATTGTCTTTGTGTCCATTGATTGCGTCGTTTTACTTATTTTATTTAATTTAAAACTACATGGAACATACAACTTAATTTACAATCGCAATACGTCGAATTAATTACTGATTCCCAGTCTCATTATGGTACATATAAAATTAAAAATAATAATTATTATTATTATTTTATTTTAAATGCATACACAATTATAACAACAATAATACATTACACACTATGAAGTATATCAATAGTTTAAGACAGGACACATCTGGTGAGGATGGCTGTGGCGTTGGCTCTCACCAGGTGAAGGTTCAGCCTGCCATAAATGTCACTTAATACTAATTTAAGTAACAAATTCAAGGAACGAGACCGCTACGTTATCTAAATTTGGTTCTGCTTCACAGTACATGTACCCACAGAAACGCCGCATTATAACAGCATAAAGTGATGTAATAGGTCAGTCCTACATTGTACATACACACACTCACACAGATACAACATTTCATACGAATGGGGTATACAGAAAACAACGAATAGGGTATACGAGAACAGCCTACACAGAAACACTAAAAGAATCAACACATATGGACAAACATTTTATTATAGGCCTGAAAAAAAAATTGACTGAATGAAATAATGCTATGTTCTACGACCGGGCCCTGACAGACGTCTGGCACCAGAGTGGAGCCTTGGGTAAGGATTAGATGATACTGCTCTCTTCCCAGCAAGAGGACTACTGGAAGTTCTGGAGGCACCAGGAGATACAACACCAGGGGCAGCGGCACCAGATGATGTAGCACCGGGATTGTGTAAGATCTTGTCCCTCTTGACAAATACACCATGGCCATCTTTGCATTTGAAGTATTTTACACCCTGAACAGTGCCATTATGTTTCCCTGTTCGAGGGAGGAAAGGCGAGGAGGGCAATTAAATAGCACTTAAGTAACCTTTGAATCATCTTACCATGTGCTTTGTCAAGGGCAACTCCCACCCATTCTCCAGGAGCAAATTCAGTTGTTCCTATGAACTTGACAATACCTAGCTTATATCCATTAGATTCAACCATCACCTAGATGATGCACAAACACACACACACACACACACACACACATCAATCACTGCCGAGGAATACATGGTTATGTTCCTACCCTATCCCCAATGTTGTACGGTAGTGGAGGCAGAGGTGGCTTCGAATCAGAGCTACTTTCTGAATCGTTGCTAGGAGTGGGTGACAGTTCCCCCCTCTTGAGCAGAGGGCTCTCCCCCCTTGTGGCTGTACTGGTGGCTACAGCGGTGCCAGAGGACACAGCCTTGAACTGCTGGGGGCTGGGACTCCTCTGGTCCACGTGTGAGGACACAAAGGCATCCCCTTCTGACCTTCTCCTTTCTACGGCATTGTCAGTGTACTTTTGTAATAAGCCAGTAGGGGGTGCGGTGGGGCTAGGTTCCAGAACAGCCTGCTGAGGCTCTGGGGTGTTTTCCGATGTAACGGAAGACTGGGGACTCTGCGACACCTCCCTCAGCTCCTCGAGGTGGTGATCTGGAACATGTGCCAATAATGGTATTGCGGTGGACACTACAGCCTCTGGGGTAACGACAGACAGCGGCACGGGGGTTGCAGTGACGATTGGTTCAGTGCCTGGCGACGTGGTGGACTGTGGTGGGTGTAGTTGGGAGGATGGAGGTGTGACATCCGGGACACCCTGGGCCTCGCTATCATCCAGGGTAACAGGATGCTTGGCACCCTCTGTGTCTGCTGGTTCAGTCTCACACACAGTGGTGACCAGGGTGCCCTGTATCTCAACTATTTCAGCTGTTCCAGATACCGCTGCGTCTGTTACTGGCATCGTCACGACAATATTAACACCTGCACTCTCCTTCTCCATGTGATCTGGTGTCTTCCCTGCTTCAGTGGAGCCTTCCACGTTGATCATTGCACCCCCCTCTTTCTGAACCGCATCCGTTTCCATCATCCTCGTCTCATCTGTTATCTTCTCTGCTTCAAGTTTGACACCTCCTTCCTTCTCCTCCATTATCCTCTCTTCAAGTTTCTCGACACCTGGATCATCTTCACCACCCTCCTCACCACAAGTCCCTCCCACACCCATCAGGTCAGGAGTCCCACGAGGGGTTCCCTCCTCCAGGATGACGTCTAGGGGTACTCCCCTGTGCTCCCCTTCAGGGTCCTCTGAATTCTTGACTTCACCCTCACTTTCCTCCTCCCCCTCCCCCTCCCCCTCTATCTCATTCGACGTGCCTCCAACCGTACCAGACTCCTCTTCATCCACGAGTGATGCTGCTACTACACCACCAGTGGGGATGCTATCGAGGTGACGCTGAACCTGCACATGCAAAATACAACAAGACGTCATATGCACACTCACTGGCACAAAGTCAAACATCACTGCATAACAGAATGATACCTTTCCAGCACCCAACATAGACAACTGCGTGAACCAGGCTCATATTGTCCCATACCTTGTCCGATACATTGTCCCATACCTTGTCCCATACATTGTCCCATACATTGTCCCATACATTGTCCCATACATTGTCCCATACATTGTCCCATACCTTGTCCCATACATTGTCCCATACATTGTCCCATACATTGTCCCATACCTTGTCCCATAAAGTACATTAATGTACATGTTTAAGACACCAACCTCCTTCTCAATCAACAGCTGTTCTGATTGGCTGATAATTCCAGAGCTTGCTCTGCTAAGGGCTGGGGACTAGGAAGAATGCAATATTGAACACAGCTGTTGTGGCTAAGGTCACACACGCCCTTTACCGCTGGAGGAGGGGAAGCAGAGGGTGTGTGTGTGTATCTTGTCCGAAGAGTCTTGCCAGTATTTGCCAATTTCTCCTTCAGAGATACTTCCTACAGGCAAACAGTAACGTACACCAGCTGATACATACAGTAACGTACACCAGCTGATGCACACAGTAATGTACACCAGCTGATGCACACAGTAATGTACACCAGCTGATGCATACAGTAATGTACACCAGTTGATGCAAACAGTAATGTATACCAGCTGATGCCCACAGTAACGTACACCAGATGATGCAAACAGTAACTTACACCAGCTGATGCATACAGTAATGTAAACCAGCTGATGCAAACAGTAACGTACACCAGCTGATGCCCACAGTAACGTACACCAGCTGATGCATACAGTAGCGTACACCAGCTGATGCCCACAGTAATGTACACCAGCTGATGCCCACAGTAACGTACACCAGCTGATGCACACAGTAGCGTACACCAGCTGATGCCCACAGTAACGTACACCAGCTGATGCACACAGTAATAGTCACTAGATTAGATGGTGCATTGCTGCTGAGTAAGGCACTGAATTCCCTTATGCATACTACAAACATTACATAAATGGCAGCCAATTAAAGATGACATGATTCATTTGAACACCACAGCATGTACTACTGCACAGAGCCCCTCCCCCTCAGCTGTTTAAGCCCCTCCCCCTCACCTGTTTAAGCTTGTCAAGAGCCAGTATGTTGGATATTGAGTACATCGCTTTCTTAAACTTCTCAACTGCGTTGTCATCCTCCTTCAGCTCAACAAAGGAAGGGTTGGCAGGTATCTTGACAGCTTTGTTCATCCCCTCCAACTACAAACCAGATTTTAAAAAGAACACAAAAGAGGTTAGCTCCACTTACTTGGTTACACCAACCCTCCCCCCCCCCCTCCTCACCTTGGGAATACCTGTGACCACCTCGTACACTGCACTACATCCATTCTTGGTCTCCTGCAACAAGGGACAGCGGCACAATTATCAACACAGATAGGACCGTGCCATAACACAACCGCCCCACCTTGGGTGCGGCGAAGGACCGCAGGAAACTCAGCATGCCAGACTTCTTGTATACCCTGAGGCATATCCTCTTCCTCAGGACCAACACGATAGAGGGAGGGTGCTTGAGCCGTATGGAGACCTTGACGATAGCAAACACACGATCCTTATCGCTGGTGATCCTGTTCAGACTGTTGGTATCGTGCACAGTGGAGTCCCAGGATGCCTGCATCTTCACACACTCCTGCTGTCAAAGGGGATGTACCACCACCCCCATATCACCCAAGAAGGGGGGTAGGAAGTTAAGTACATACCTTCTCATCTTTCTTTGCGTCTTTGATGAGGGGTAGCTCCATCATCGTCTCTTCCTTCTCCCCAATCAGCTCTCCCGTTTTCACCGCTCTCTGCGGGTCGTCGTCGCAAGGCGTCTCAAGGTCGTCGTTGAGGTCCAGGAACAGGACGGGGGCACGCAGCTCCTTGCCCGGCTCCACGTGCCAGTTGTTGGGGGCCCCCGGGATGCCACTCCCAGCCTTGGGCTGGAGGACAGCTGACCTCTGCCACTGGAGCATCGCCCACTGGTCTAGGAGCTCATTCTGCTTCTCCAGGTCGGCTGCATTCTGCTCTTTCTTGTCCATCAGTTTGCGCACTTCGGCGTCAAGGTAGTCACGGCGACACATAAGTGCGTCAGTCCATTTGGTGCGGAGCCTTTTTAAATGAACCAGAAAGGTGTGGCCTCAGCATTAAATTACAACAAGAAGCCAAGAATAGGGACCAAAATATCCCATAAGGTAACCTACCAGGGGGGCTCCACACAACACCCATCCTGCATGACACCCATAAGGTAACCTTTATACCCACATGACACCTAACCTTTCCCACATGTCACCCACAAGGTAACCGATATGCTCTCATACCCACCTCTCCAAGTCTTGCTCCTGGTAGGAGTCCAAAGAATCATCAAGCCGATTCCGGACATAAATGCTGCCAATTGCAATCGAAGTAATACAATCCATTTTCAACCGACTGGCTGGCGTAACCGAGGTAACTGTCACTCTCACTCGTCTAGATTGCCCCTGCAACCATAAAGATGAAGATGATATGTGCATGCTTGTCTTTCCTCTAGATAATTCCTTTTTAAAGCACACCTGTTTGATCATGAAGATCCCACCAGTCATGACGTCCTGCTTCCCCTGCATCTCCACAGGATTGTACTCGCCAAGGTCATTCAGCTCCATTATATCCACCCACAGTTCCAATCGTGATGTTAGCTCCGCCCACCTGTTGGCAAGGTGAGTAACAATCAGCTCTTCACACTCACTCCATCCCCCTGGCACCTTTCAGAGAAGGTCTTGCTTTTGTCATCCGCTCCAAGTGCAGCGCCATTTTCTGAAAAACCACTTCTTCTATGTCCCCAAACCTCAACAGACAAAACCCCTTCATCGAGGAAGTCAAGGAATTCTTCTGTGACCTCAATATTCACGACCTAATCAGCCCCACACACACACACACACACACAGGTAAGCAGAGAACACCTCAATGTTCACGACCTAAATAGCCCCCTACACACACACACACACACACACACACACACACACACACACACACACACACACAGGTAAGCAGAGAACACCTCAATGTTCACGACCTAAATAGCCCCCCTACACACACACACACACACACACACACACACACAGGTAAGCAAAGGGAACACCTGTGCACTTGACCTTAGCGAGTATGTAGTTACAGTTCTAAATGACACCATGACCACTAATTAATTAAATAGTCGCATGACTTCACTCTCCCCTCTCCTCCCCTCTCCACTCTCCCACCTCCTGTACCTTGGTATGGTTGAATCTCTGCACCCCATCAGGTAACTTCTCCTGCTGGAGCAGTGGGGGTATGATGGTGGCATCATTTTCTCCCCAGAACTTGTACTGGCAAAACATGTAATGGCAGTATTCCTTGGGGAGGCCCAAAGTCTCCACCAGAGTGATCTGTGCAGGTACAGAGGGTGTGTTTGGCACAGACTGCCAACAGAATGCTCTTCCCCGTCCTCACTAAATGTGTACTTCACACGTACACACACGTGAACACACGTGCAACACTGTATAATAATTTGGATTTACACTGCATTTACTATTAATCATACGCAATGCAAACGTGTACGTAAATATTGGATGTGCTATAGTAAATGAAAGCTTTATATTTACTATTGTGTTTGATGCCACATGTACCGTATTTACTAATACATTTGCACATTTGATTAATAGTAAATAAATTATTATGCAGTACAGCCTAAGAAAATGTTACTCCCTAAGTGTACATGGTTTTGCTAAAAGGTATACAGAAGTCTTCATGTTTACGGAGATAGATACATAAGATACATACATATAGGCAATTATTTTTTCGATGTGGGGCCTTATATGTATAGTGTGAGCACACCCACACACCCCACACACCCACACACACACCTGGCATCGTATGGTCATGCCTGGTCTTAGCTCAGACTCCTCATCGGCCACCTCCAACACACCCGCGTCCACCTCATTATCCCCTACGTCCAGTGGAACCCTCTGCACAATGACACGAAGCTTTCCACATTCCTACAACAGAAAGGATCATTATCCTACTCTCACATAGCCCCTCTTCCCCTCCCCTTACCACCCCTGTAGGGGCTATGATGGGGGCAGGGTAGTCATGGGGCACTGAGTGATGGAGACACTCCAGGAATAAGTTTGCCACACCCAGCAGTGCATGCTGCTCCAGGTCATAGAATGGCTCAGCACCCATTGTTGCATCCTGTGTGTGTGTGTGTGTGTGTGTGTGTGTGTGTGTGTGTGTGTGTGTGTGAGTACATGTGTGTGTGTGAGTACATGTGTGCGTGTGTAGTGTGTGTGCAAGTGTGTGTGCATGCATTAGTGTGTGTACATGTAAAGAAATGAATAAAAATGTAATGATTGAAAAAAGCTTATCTCATGCCAAGGCCATGTGTAAGTGGGCATGTATGCATGTGTGGGTATACATATGCATGTGTGGGTGTATGTGGGTATACATATGCATGTGCATGTGTGGGTACATATGCATGTGCATGTGTGGGTATACATATGCATGTGTGGGTGTATGTGGGTGTACAAGCATGTGTGGGTGTATATATGCATGTGTGGGTGTATATATGCATGTGTGGGTGTATATTTCCATGGGTGGGTGTACATATGCATGGGTGGATATATGCATGTGTGGGTGTATATATGCATGTGTGGGTGTATATATGCATGTGTGGGTGTATATGTACATGTGTGGGTGCTGTGGTAGTGAGGGACAACACTAACTTACCAGGAGAGAGCTCCCTTCTTCCATTCGCTGGTACATCTCCCGCATAGCCAGAACCTTCTCGTGGAGTGTCTCCAGAGACCACACATGGTCTGTCCCATGCTGCTTGTGAAGGACCCTGATGGCCACCTCATTGCTCGTCTCTGTCGACTTCTTCTGAGGACTGAGGAAGGACACTGGAACCTAGAGGGAAAAGGGCGGTTGGTGCACGGGAAGATGGGCCGGATTTGACTTACTGTGAGGGTGACCTTGAACACGGTGTCCTTGTGAAGGGCATCGGCCAGCATGTTAGCCTCCTGTGCTAGACGGTTGGCATCCACAACAACACGGAGCAGACGCTCACGATTCCTCTCCTCCCACTCTTCTTCCAGCCTGATAAAAGGGGAGGGAGGAGAAGGGAGGAGGGAGGGGAGAAGGGAGAAGGGAGGAGGGAGGAGGGAGAAGGGAGGGAGGAGGAGGGAGGGAGGAGGGAGGGAGAGGGGAGGAGGGAGAGGGAGGAGGGAGAGGGAGGAGGGAGAGGGAGGAGGGAGAGGGAGGAGGGAGAGGGAGGAGGGAGAGGGAGGAGGGAGAGGGAGGAGGGAGAGGTAGAAGGGAGGAGGAGGGAGAAGGGAGGAGGGAGAAGGGAGGAGGGAGAGAGAAGGGAGGAGAAGGGAGGAGGAGGGAGAAGGGAGGAGGAGGGAGAAGGGAGGGAGGAGTGAGAGAGAGGAGGGAGGGAGAAGGGACAAGCATCACCACTAATAACAGGTTAACAATGCCACCTACGATCGAGGGGGTCTGTGTTTTGCAGTGAGGACAGGTGTAGACACCATGGGCAATCGTGAAGGTGCAGCTGGACCAGCCAGCTGTTCATGTGGGTGCACAGAATCCTGCGCCCTCTCTTTAGCTTGAATAATAGGGTCCACCACCTTCTCCTTAGGTTGGACTGTGTCTGCCTTCTCCTTCAGTTGAAGGGACTCCATCTGGCTCTTGGGTTCCAGCTGCTCTGACGGGTGCCCAGACTCCTTGAGATGGGCAGACTCCAGCTGTTCCTTCAGCAGTGCCAGCTGCTTTTCATACTTAGCCCTTTGCGCCTCAAGAGCCCCTTTGGGTTTGAAGGAAGGGTAAAAGATACCATAACACACACACACACACACACAAACACATATGCACACAAACAGTTTCAATCCTCAGTACCTTCTTTCTCCGCTTCATGCTTCTCTGCCAGCTCTTGCTGCATCTTACAATACAGAGGGTCTACAGGATATTTTGTTTGTACACAGCATTTTAATAAAAATGCCTCGTTACCTTTCATCAACTCATTATGGGATATTTCCTTCATAGCTTGCTCGTACCCCATAGGTTCATCCCCCATTGAAGACTGGCCTGGAAAGGCAATAGGTACAGAGTATGGCTGATGTATGGCTGCTTGTTGTACCCCCTCCTCCCTTCACCCCTTGAGGGGTGTACCCCTCCTCCCCTTCACCCCTTGAGGGGTGTACCCCTCCTCCCCTTCACCCCTTACCAGGACAGTTTAATCTGAAGAGGTGGTTATTGCCCAAGAGGATTCGACTTCCATGCCTCAGTTGAGTTCTTTCAGAGATTATGATTCCGTTCACCAAGGTCCTGCACAACAACCAGTCAGATAACAACACCGACCACAACTATAGGACTCCCTCCACACTATCCCTCTCCCTATACTTTCCACACTAGCCCACCCTATTCCTCCCTACATCCCCACACTATCCTTCTCCCTTCACCCTCCACGTTATCCCTCTCCCTATCCCTCCCTATAGCTTCCACACTAGCTTCCCTACATCCCCACACTATCCCTCTCCCTATCCCTCCACACTAGCCCCTCCCAATCTCTCCCTACATCCCCACACTAGCCCTCCCTATCCCCACCTATACCTCTCCCTATCTCTCACACCTATACTTCCCACACTATTCCTCCCTATCTCTTCCACACTATCTCCTCCCCCCACTCTCCTACCTGGAACCACACGTTGGTGTCAAGAACACCTCTCTGTTCAAAAGTTCTATGATACAGTGCTCATTAGTGATTCCAAGTCCTTGAAGCTGAATGTCCTGGGGTGGATCTGCATTGGGACGGCCTACTCTTGTGAGATCCTGCACATTGGACCCAGAAGTAGAAGAGGGGAGGGGGGGGGGGGGGGGGGCACTGTTTAGAAGTGTGCATACTGACCATACCATACCTTAAGATAGCAGACAAGAAGCTCATTCATTGTGGGGTCTGCATTTAGGTTAACAAGGTAGAACTTGTCTGGCTGTACACCAATCCCTGAAGCCTGCACCGATATGCCCATGTTTTCCAACGTCTTTTGACGCTCCTGTGTGTGTGTGTGTGTGTGTGTGTGTGTGTGTGTGTGTGTGTGCATGTGTGTGTATGTGTGTGTGCATGTGTGTGTATGTGTGTGTGCATGTGTGTATGTGTGTATGTGTGTGTGCATGTGTGTGCATGTGTGTGTGTGAGGCAATATATGTCCATACCACATTATACAGTGTGGGTGTTGCTACTCAAAACTTCACAACCACGGCATACCAAGCTGCGAACACACAGCACTCTATACACAAACACGAGACAACCTTAACTGGACAATTTTACACACCCACACACCCTACCCTCTAAAACACCCACCAAAGTATGAGAGGATTGCTCCTAAAATCAAGTAGTCATGGGGGGGGGGGGGGGGGGGGGGGGGCTTCCATGGCAATATTGGGGGGGAGGGGCCTTCCACGGCAACATTAGAGGGGCCTTCCATGGCAATATGTACCTACCTCCCCCTGGTCTTCCCCCTCACCTTATGTATGCGCTCAGTCTCTGCCAGCTTCTGCTCCCAGCTCTTGGACATCTCTGTCATGAGGGTCTCACTGATCTTCAACTTGTCCTTCAGCTGCACCAGCTCCTGATTGCCCGCCCCACCTACGGCCCCCTCCTCCCCAGCCCCTCTGGTCAGCATCGTGCGCAGCTTCTCCACCTCTTCACGGAGCTCCCTGATGACCTGAAGGTGTGGGGAAGGGGAGAGGATGATGGTAATGAGTGGGAGGGGAGGATGATGGTGATGGGTGGGAGGGGAGGGACAGAACAGGCATCACAGGGATGGATGCAGGATGAGAACTAACACGTACTACTCCCTCCTCCTCCCTCCTTCCCTCCTCCTCCCTCCTTCCCTCCTCCTCCCTCCTTCCCTCCTCCTCCCTCCTTCTCCCTCCTTCCCTCCTCCTCCCTCCTTCCCTCCTCCTCCCTCCTTCCCTCCTTCCCTCACTCCCTGCCAGTCCAAACCATAACACTATACATGTATGGTATTGAACCAGACAAATTATTTAAATAGTCTCCCAAAGTCCCCGAAGGTGCTAATCCCAATGTCTCCTCCTGCAAACCATAACATTTGCCCCAACTTCTCTTTGGCAAACATGGTGCCAATAGGTGCAACCCACAAACTGAACAGCAAAAACACAGGGGGCACAGCATCAGGCAGCAGCAGTGGGCTAACATAAGCAAGTAACAGCAGCAACAATACCATCAGAAAATGGATTTTCAAACACTACCTCTCCAGAGCTCTCCTTCGCACCCATCCCCCCCCCCTCCCTCCCCCCCCCCCCAACCCCCAAATAATAGCAAGAGGTCTTACTCGTGAATTTGGGTCTTCATTGATCACAGCGTGGTTGACGATCCTCTTGGCCCTATCAGCGTAGCGCAGGGTAGAGAGGGTCTCCTCGTAATTGTCCTCTGCTGGGCTGATGGTGGCCACCATCACCGTTCGACTGTTGCCACCCAGGTTGTCCTGGCAACAAATCCCACAAAAAATATATATATAATAAAGGTGTGCTGTGCGTCGATCTCTTCACTCCTTCCCCCTCAAAACACACTCCCTCACCTTGAGAAGCCAGGTCAGGGTGGAGTCTCTGTATGGCACAAAGCCAGCCTTACCCTTCTTGACGGCCGTTGCCTTGAGAGAGAGACCACAGTATGGTGGTTACACATGCACACACCCTCAAGCACATGCAACACATCATGTCGTGTCACATCCCACACATCACACACTCACCTGCTCAGCAAGGGCTGAAATGACAATACCCAGGGTTGTGAGTGACCTGGGGGGTGATACCCGAAGACAGCCACTCATACTAAACACAGAATGGGTGTGGCTAGTGTTTACTTGTTAATGTTGCTGCCCTCCTTCAGCCTATCTCCCTCAGCCCCAGTCTTGGACACACGCTCACTGCCAGCGAGGTCAACCAGACTCACCTTGGACACCTTCTCCAGCCCAGTCTGAAGGTGTGCAAAAGGCACACCAGTTGGTCCATTAAGGGAGAATGTGGGTTTTTTTTTTTTTTTAAAGGTTTTTGTTCTGACTCCAGGAAGCTTACCTGAGTGGCAGGGTCAAACGAAGTTTGTGTGAGTACAATTGAGAATACAGCGTGGGACCGAGAACTCTCGGCGTTCATTTGCGTGGCTGCTACTGTTCTGGACTTGTTGCCTTCAGACATGAGGTCGCTGATGTCCTTTTTGGACAAAGCAGTGCACAATAAGAAGTCAGGGTTTTTATTGACAGCAAGGTCGCAAACAATAAAACGTACAGAAAATGATCTGACAGCAAGCTTTGAAAGATTCTCCACGTAGGGGCCAAGTACCAGATGTTCGCGTACCTTCAAATGATGCTTCTCACTGGAGGTGATGGTAGAGAATAAAGTAACAGTGCTATCCTAGTGTTGTGTTAGAATACTTACCCCTTTGGGTTGAGCAGGTCTCGGACCTTTTCATTGTAGATTTCCATATAGGATACTTCCACAGTGAAAGACAATTGGGGGTCAGTGTTCTGTTAAAACATAAAGAGTTCTTCGCTCACAAATTGTCAACAGAACAAAACTAAAAATAGGTTCATCTTCAATTAACCTGTGCAATCCTAGCAAACAGGTTGTCACAGAGACGAGGAATGATACCCTTCTGGTGTTCCTCACTTCCTGCTCCCATCATGGTGTATGACTTACCAGAACCTGCAAAGATGGTGCCAGTTAGCACGAAGTATTCCACCACCATTAGAATACCAATGGCGTGTTTTTATTTTTTTCACCTGTCTGGCCATATGCAAAAATGCAGGCATTGTAGCCCTCAAATGCACTGTCCAGAACATCAGTGCCAAGAGCAGCAAAGACCACCTCCTGATCTATACAAAGTGAAGGACAAACAATGGCACCCCTAGTACATTATCTTCGCACTCCCTCCCCCCCCCCCCCCCCCCCCTCTCATACTGGCAAACTTAGGGTTCTTCTCGTCCATAGTCCAGAAGCAGTGGTCAAATGCAAACGTCCTGGGCGTTTTCTGCGTGCTGCGATAGGGGTGGGGCTAGCAAAGGCCGTCTGCTATTCTATTAGTGCCCACCTTGTCGGCATTAGAATGGTTTGGTTGTTGTCCATGTCCACAATTACGTTGGTGCCTATATCCAACTCTGTGGAGTGAGTACACCACTAATAATACACATTTATAAATAAATACACCAGTTACTTACCCCTTTTGTTCAAGGGTCGGACACGAACGGCCACTTTAACTTTGCTACTCATTTCTTTACCGCTTCAGATGCCAAAATTGCCACAAATACGTATCGAACTGAAGAAGCTAAGCCACGCAACGGACTCTTCCGTTTTAGTGCGTCGGACCTCCAGACTCAGAAGGTGGTGTACATGACGCAACAGCGCTCACAACTTCCTCCAGTACACACACCTATCTTCTGCCATCTTGGAAACATAAAAAGAACTGTATTATTTTTATTATTATTACCATTGGCGCATAATTTATTAATTACATCACTTCTTATTTTAGCTTTCCAAAATGTACGAGTGGAGGGTTTTTGTTCCGTTATTAAGTGGACAAGATCAGTTGGATGTGTGGAAACTTTTGCGGCTTGATAAACATCGGCAAGCCCCTTCCATCCGCACCGATGTTTACATAGTATCTACTGCTAGGGCAGGTTTAAAGCTGAGGGGTAAACAGGCATTAATAGAAGTCAAACTGAGAGGAGAGCGCCATGAAAGCGGTGCGGAATTGTGGGAAAAGGTGAAACGATTCGTCGCTCTCTCTTAATAGTTTCCTATGAAATCACGTTACCTCGCCACAGGTGATGTCCAACAAACTGGATGGAGCCAGCAAAGACGACCATGATGCGCTCAGGCTAGAACTGACGAGGAAGCTATCTGTGCTCAGAGAGAAGTTAGAGAAAAGGGAGCCGCCTCACAGCCTGCTGTTGGAGAGCTTGCGGGAGGCTTTAGAGGAGGCTTCAAAGCCGTTAGTGCTCCTGTCTGTACGCAAGCAGAGGGTGACGCGAGTAATTGATGCAGTGACAGTGGAGCAGACCGACTTGGTTATCGACGGTCGCCCGAACGAGCATTGGAGGACAGTATGTTTCGAGGGAGAGTTGGAGGACGTGTGCCGACTCCTAAGAACGAATGTGGGCCAGTCCGACCTGCATTCACACCTGACGCAGGCGGGAGCCCCACGTGGCTATCCAGAGTTCGTTATTAACATCAGTTGTTGCACACCGGCGACGGAGGAGTTGTCGGCGGGAGCCCCCCATCCAAACGTAGTGAATGGAGCGAAGACGGCTACTTCATCGTGTGCTGCATCGTGACAAGGCTCATCCACCTGAGACGAGCGAAGTACTGCGTATTCCCACTCTCTCTCTCTCTCTCTCTCTCTCTCTCTCTCTCTCTCTCTCTCTCTCTCTCTCTCTCTCTCTCTCTTCTCTTCTCTCTCTCTCTCTCTCTCTCTGATGCGGTTTATACTGTATCGAATCGCGCTCGCAATCATAACAACAGCGTAATTTTACCGTTGCTGTACAAGAAATACATGTGAAATGGTTGTTTGATTGCTAATCTTATGTTTTGCAGCTGCTCGGCTGCCATTGCACGTAATGTGCGGTGCCTCCTGCGTTACCCCAATAGATGTACCCGAGGGAAAAGGTCGGGTCCCATTTTGGCTTCTGTACGTTCGCCAGGTTCGAAGCGTAAATATCAAGTCCCCATTGGAACCACTGACCCTGGTTCTGTGTGGTACGCTCGGCTAGCACGGCAGAAAATAGAGCCTTGTCATTGCTCAGATAGTAGGTATCGATGTGAATGGGGACGAAGTTTGACGTCATGTTCATTGTCACAAAGAAGCTATAGGAGACGTTGTAGATACTTTGCCAGGTAAGTGGCCTGGTGAGTGTGCTGTTGCTGTCCTGCCTCCATATTGAACATGCCTCCAACACTTGGCCTATCTTTTCAATGGACTGTGCCACCAGCTGGTATCCTTTGGCTTGCATGTCCTTCAGCCTGCTCTGGAAAGTGGCCATGTTGTCCCTCAAGTACACTTTGGTTTCTACTGTTGCAGCGTTCTTTCCAAACACACCAGAATAGTACGGGACATCACCAAAGTTCCTGACTCTGTCACTGATGCTCCATAATGAGTACCCGGCACTCCTCAGGTCATTGATCATGGTTCTAAGCTGGTCCTCTGTGACCTGGATGAACACAACAGTATCCACCAGGCTGCTATTGGAGAACAGCACATCAAAGTTGGCCCTGAGGGTTGGACCAGAGTGGTACGACGCAATGGAGACAACCTTGTATCCTTTCTGTTTCATTTCTGATACGACAATTTCAACGACTTTGCCATCCACTTCAGTGCGTAGCTGTCTGTCAACATAGCAAGGTGTGGCCAGCAGTGATGTGGGTGTGGCCTGCAGTGTTGATAAAGAAGTAAGCTTGGGAGAACTGGAGGACAGCAGAAGCCTTGAAGTACCAGTAGCAGGTTGGCTGGTGGCTTTGGTGGCGGTACTGGCAGCAGTCCCAGTGCTGGACTGAACAACAGTGCCCAGAGACATAGTGAGTGGTCCTGTGTTGAGGGGAGGAGCCATTGTCTTAGCAATCAGTGCCACATTGCTGGAAGTGATGCCCCCAGCAGAAGATTGCACTGAGGTATAAGTGGGAGGCAAGGCAAGTACATGTATTAAGAACCTGAAACCACATCAGATATAAAAACAATGTGAAGTCCCTCCCTCTTCTCTCTCTCTCTCTCCCTCCCTCCCTCCCTCCCTCTCTCCCTCCCTCTTCTCTCTCTCTCTCTCTCCCTCCTCTCTCCCTCCCCTCTCCCTCCCCCTCTCCCTCTCCCTCCCCTCTCCCTCCCCTTCCCCCTCCCCTCCCCCTCCCCTATCTCTCTCTCTCTCTCTCTCTCTCTCTCTCTCTCTCTCTCTCTCTCTCTCTCTCTTCCTCCCTCCCTCCCTCCCCTCTCTCTCTCTCTCATATGAAATTCCTCCACCTCTCTCTTATTAAGTCCCTCCCTCTTACCTCTGAGGTATGTAGCCATTGTGTTTTGAAGGGATGATGTGGGTGTGGTTTGAAGGGATGATGTAGGTGTGGCTTGAAGGGATGATGTGAGTGTGGTGGTTTGAAGGGATGATGTGGGTGTGGTTTGAAGGGATGATGTGGGTGTGGTTTGAAGGGATGACGTGGGTGCAGCTTGAAGGGCCTTTAATATGCTGGTAACAGGATTGCTGGATGGCTGGACGATTGCCATGGTCTGGGAAGATGTAAGAGATTGGGGAAGAGATGTAGAGAGATCAATGAGTTGGGAGATGGGTTTGGACATGACATTAAGTCCTGCTAAAGCAGAAGGTGATCCTGAAGCAGTATAAGTGACAATACGTAGAGTGGTCTGGGGACCTGGGCTTGCAGCTGCAGTCTGCAAAGAACTAGTTGTAGAGGCTGAGTAGCCAGCCACAGGAGTAGCCTGGGGACTAGTAGAACTTGCACTGATCATTGGGTTAGATGAGAACTGGGAACCAGATATTGAGTGAAATGTAGCAGCTGTGTAGGGACCAGTACTTGTTTGAAGTAAAGGAGTGCCCCTGGTCTCAGCCATGGTCTGGGAACCAGTACTAGACGCTCCTGCAGTTGTCTGGGGACCAGTGTTGAGATATATGGGAGTGGTCTGGGGCCCAGTGCTGAGAGATCTAGTAATGGTCTGGGAACCAGTACCGGAAGCTCCTGCAGTTGTCTGGGGACCAGTGTTGAGGTATATGGGAGTGGTCTGGGGCCCAGTGCTGAGAGATCTAGTAATGGTCTGGGAACCAGTACCGGACGCTCCTGCAGTTGTCTGGGGACCAGTGCTGAGATATATGGGAGTGGTCTGGGGCCCAGTGCTGAGAGATCTAGTAATGGTCTGGGAACCAGTACCGGAAGCTCCTGCAGTTGTCTGGGGACCAGTGTTGAGGTATATGGGAGTGGTCTGGGGCCCAGTGCTGAGAGACCTAGTAATGGTCTGGGAACCAATACCGGATGCTCCTGCAGTTGTCTGGGGACCAGTGCTGAGATATATGGGAGTGGTCTGGGGCCCAGTGCTGAGAGACCTAGTAATGGTCTGGGAACCAGTACTGGACGCTCCTGCAGTTGTCTGGGGACTAGTGCTGAGATATCTGAAAGTGGGCTGGGACCCAGTGCTGAGAGACCTAGTAATGGTCTGGGAACCAGTACTGGACGCTCCTGCAGTTGTCTGGAGACCAGTGCTGAGAGATCTAGTAATGGTCTGGGAACCAGTACTGGAAGCTCCTGCAATTGTCTGGGGACCAGTGCTGAGATATCTGGAGATGGTTTGGGGCCCAGTACTGAGAAACTTGGAAGTGGTCTGGGGCCCAGTGCTAGGAGTTCTTACAGTGGATTGGGTCCCAGTGGCTTGAGATTTTAAAGCAGTGGTCTGGGGCCCAGGGCTAGAGATGGGCCTGGAACACACAGGAACAGCTGTGCCTGGTACAAAGAACAAATGCATCTTCACAAATTGCAAGAACAAGCACACCAATGTTGTCTCACTTATGGATGCATTTGTTGCAGTGAAGACGTACTCTGGTGGGCTCTTGAGCTGCCACTGTAAATAGTGTTGATGATCAGAGTAATAGCTGTAACCCATGGCAATGATAAGGTCCCAGTAAGCTTTCTGTTCCCTCAGGGTGGCTTCTGCATAGCTGTCATTCAGACCCCATCGAAACCACTGCACACTCTGCGCTGTCTTTTCCAATAGAATGACTGAAAAGACGGAATCGGAATCACCCAAATAATACGAGTCAACGTGGACTGGTAGGAAGCTTTGCACGTTTTTCAGGACAATGTCGCTAAACTCGTAAAAGGAGGCGTTGTGCACACTTATCCACCTGAGGGGCGGCTGGTCTGTGCTAATGTTATAGGCTACCCTGCGATCGCGTGTGTACACGGAGCTAGCTACCACAGCCTGGTTAACTTTCTCCAAAGACTGCGCCACCAACTGGTAGCCATTAATCTGCATGTACTTAAGCCGCTCTTGATAAGTGACCATGTTGTCTCTGAGAAACACGTTGGTTTCTAGTATAGGATTGCTCATCTTGAACACACCGGTGTAGTACAGTAAACCATCAGCTGCAACCTTGGCACTGATACTCACAACAGAGTACCCCTGACCCCCTAGCTCGCTGATCTGGGCCAGGAGCTGGCTCTCCGTGAGCTGAATATAAGGAACAGTGTCCACCAGACTGCTGTTGGAGAATACCACGTCAAAGTTGACTTCCAGGTTGTACCCAAATCGGTATGATGAAAGGGAAACCACTTTATAGCCTCTTCTGGCCATCTCTGACACCACGTATGCAATATCTCTGCCATCCACTTGAATGCACACATGTGAGTTGACAGGGGTGAGCACACCACCTTGGGGTGATGTGGCAAGAAAGCTGCCATCTGGAACTGCATGTGTGCAGAAGACAAGGAGAAGGCATAAAAACTGATAGGTGACAGGGGCTCTGCAAAAAAATTTTTTTACCAGTAATCATGGTCCCTGCATAATACTTGATAAAAGAGGCCTTGAATCCTTTTTTATAGGCACTGTTTGTTGAGTTGACCTGCAGTGATATCCAGAGGGTAGCACCACTACTTGGTACAGTGTACACAAGACTGGTGTTACCAAGGTCACCTGTGTGTGGAAGTATATGATAATGAAGATGTAATGGATGGAGGTACATGCTATATAGGTGTATTACCAGTTAGTGTGGCAAGGAGACTGCTTCCACTGCAGGAAGGCTGGCTGCAAACCTTCAGTGTATCAGATGGGGCTTCCAGGTTAACAAAGGTCACATTGAGCTGGACTAGTGCTTTTGCTAATCCTGTGATGGTCCAAACACAGGAGATCTTTCCAGGATAGGGCCCTGGATGGTTGGGGGATGAGATAGAGCCTTTCCCTAGGGCACTGTAGACACCGCCACAAGACCCTACGATTTAAAAATAATCAGTATTACTGATCACATGACAACGCGCGATGTACCTGGTATGTACATTAGCTTGTTGGGAGTAATGCTTCGATACCTTGCGGGCATGTCCGCAAAATCGATTGCTCCTACGGTAGCTGTTGAGACTAACTTTTCCTTCAGAGCAGCAGGGGTTAGAGACGGCTCTCGCTGAAGAAGCATCGCCGCTACTCCGGCCACTATTGGCGTAGCCATGCTCGTCCCGCTGAGGTACTTTGTGCAATTGTTGCACGTGTGGTCAGCTCCGAGAATGTACTGTCCTGGAGAAAACAAGGTCACGCACGAGCCGAAAGATGTGCTCACGTATAGACCATCGCCGTTCCGAGTGGCTCCAACCGTGATGGCGAACGGGGAACTGGCGGGGCTTTGCGAGCATGCGTCCAGTCCTCCGTTAGATGCCGCCACTATGACCGGAATACCCAATGAGTACAAATTACGTATAGCGTCGTTCATGGTTTGAAAGTAGTCCCCCGCCAGTGACATGGATACGATGGAACGCTTTAACTTATTAGGAGCGACACGAGCGACGTAGTCGAGGGCGTCCAACACAACACTCCATGGAGCAAAATTAGTGCAATCCAGGGCACGAAGGCTAAGTAGGTTGACAGATTTAGCAGAGCCGTAGGTTTTTCCGCCACACAGGCTGGCGACGTGTGTGCCGTGACCAAAGCAATCCAAGCCTTTCATCTGATTGCTGCCGACCAATCCCTCGTAAGCATCTATCGCATCGTACCCTGAGTATATCGCTCTGTTCTCGAACTCCTCGTGATAGTAGTTTATTCCACAGTCTATAATGTATACGTCCACCCCAGCGCCCGTTGCTATGGGCTGATAGAAATAGTCTAGATTGCGCGGTCTCTGGTCGATGCGATCCAGATGCCAAGGGATTTGCGCGCTCTGCGTACCGAAGGCCATGTGCTCCTCTTCGATGTAGTCCACTTCGGGCCAGTGACGCAGCTGAGAACGTATCGGCAAAAAATCTCTTAACGGGTCATGCTATATGGACAGGATTTACTAACCACTTCAAGACTATACGGAGAGAGTTTCAACGTGATCGCCTTTGCCACTTTCTCGACATATCTGTGGACCTTCGCATCGTCCGAAAGTTTGGAGGCCCTCGACAGAAGATGCTGCAGTTTCTCCGAGGTGGTGTTCCCTCTCAGTACGACCACGTAGTTCCCTGTCTTGGTTGCAGTGGGAGCCGCGCGGATGACGGGTCGACGGCTTTCCGCTGCACATATCGCTGCTGCCAACAAACAACAAACTAGACCTACCCTCAGCATGGTTGGAGCGCTTTTGCGGTGCGGATGAGTGCATGACATCATCAAATATACAATATTGCTAATTACTGCGGCAAGTTATCGCCAAAGAATAAATAAACAAGAAGAAAGATAAACACCGTCGCCTACATTACATACCTATGTGAACGTTGCTCAGACCCAAGACTAAGCTGGAGAAGGTTTTGGGAAGGTTTTGATATTCATTGTGCACAACTTTTGCAATTAATCGTATCAATTAGCACCTGGTAGTGACCACATGTATCCATACAACATCTCACACAACAAGGCAAAATGACCTCAGGTGTGTCGTGTGTGTGGGAGAGTAAACCATCCGTGCCCCTGTGAATGTCTTCCGCTCCCAGCAGATACCAAATATATGCATACATAAATGTAGCACTCTGTACATTAATCATACACGAATCAGTAGTAAAAAAAAGGTTCAAGCTCTCTTTTGCCACTGCAGAAAGTGAAAAGTTTCTGCATAATAGGTGTATCCAAGGGATAGGAGGGGATCCCAATATGGCTTCTGAACATCTATCACACTTGCCACACTGCTGGAGTTAAGCGCCCACTGGAACCACTGGTCTCGTCTCTCTGGAGTGCGTTCTGATAGCACAAATGAGAAAAATGCTGTGCCATCATAACTGAGGTAATACGTATCGATGTGAATGGGGACGAGGTTTGACGTCATGTTCATTGTCACAAAGAAGCTATAGGAGACGTTGAAGATGCTTTGCCAGGTAAGTGGCCTGGTGAGTGTGCTGTTGCTGTCCTGCCTCCATATTGAACATGCCTCCAACACTTGGCCTATCTTTTCAATGGACTGTGCCACCAGCTGGTATCCTTTGGCTTGCATGTCCTTCAGCCTGCTCTGGAAAGTGGCCATGTTGTCCCTCAAGTACACTTTGGTTTCTACTGTTGCAGCGTTCTTTCCAAACACACCAGAATAGTACGGGACATCACCAAAGTTCCTGACTCTGTCACTGATGCTCCATAATGAGTACCCGGCACTCCTCAGGTCATTGATCATGGTCCTAAGCTGGTCCTCTGTGATCTGGATGAACACAACAGTATCCACCAGGCTGCTATTGGAGAACAGCACATCAAAGTTGGCCCTGAGGGCTGGACCAGAATGGTATGATGCAATGGAGACAACCTTGTATCCTTTCTGTTTCATTTCTGATACGACACTTTCAATGACTTTGCCATCCACTTCAGTGCGCAGCTGTGTGTCGGTACAGCAACGAGCAGGTGTAGGTGTTCCCACAAGCAAACCTGTGGAGTTAGGAGGTAATACAAATATTCGACGTCATCTGAAAATCTAAAAGTAGTTGAGGTCTTTGTAATTGATGTCTGTCTCATCTCTTAACTAATGTTTGGCCTTCATTTGGGGAAGTTAAGTTAATATTAAAATTTAACTCATTCATGATTTAAACTCCCCCCCCCTCCCTCTCCAAAGATGCTTATGAAAGGTGGTCCATGTACAAACCCTTCTACATATCTCCCCACTTCCCTGGCCTATACACCAAAACCTACTAGGAGCAGTCTGGGGAGGAGGGACTGAAGCCAAAGTCCGATAAGTGGTTAGACGAGGAATTGTACTTGATGGGGACAAAGCCTGATAGGTGGTCTGGAGAGGAGGGATTGTTCTTGATGGGGACAAAGGCTGATAGGTGGTCTGGGGAGGAGGGAGATAGTTATACAAAGTGATAGTCTGAGAAGGAGAGGCAGTTGCAGCCCGTTGGGTGGTCTGGGGAGGAGAATTCCACGTAAGGGAGGAGTACTGAGGACGACATGAGGCTGCACTCTGGGGTGGTCCAGTTATCAAGGTGGGAGGAGCTAAGATTGGTCATGGACATACATTGGTTTATTATGCAAATGCATTTTAAGCTTACCAGATGGTGCCTTGACATTACTCATGAGGTACTCAGGGGGGCTCTTCCTCTGCCACTGAACATAATGGACAGTACTACCAAAGTAGTTGTAACCGAGGGAGATGACGGGTTCCCAGTATTGCGTCATGCTGTTGACCTCGGCCTGCACAGCAGTGTAGTTCAAACCCCACATGAACCACTGTGTGACGGCGTACTCGGAGAGGACAGCCGAGAACAGGGAACTCCCATTAATAGCAGTGTAATACACATCCACATGCAAGGGGGCGTATTTGGAAGCAGCTCTGAGCAGGTTCCCCGTGAACTGGTAGTACGTGGTATTGAAGAAACTTGTCCAGTCAGGAGGCTGTGTGCTGATGCTGATGTTGTAGGCTAGTCTGAAGTCACGAGTGTACACTGAGCACACTTGCATCACATGGTCAACTTCCTCCAGGGACTGTGCAACAAGCTGGTGGCCGCTGGCTTTTAGGGTCGCTAGTCTTTTCAGGTGGTCACTTTCACTGTCTCGCAGGTAAACTTTGGTTTCAATGATGGGCGGGTTTGATTTGAACACACCGGTGTAGTACAGTAAACCATCAGCTGCAACCTTGGCACTGATACTCACAACAGAGTACCCCTGACCCCCTAGCTCGCTGATCTGGGCCAGGAGCTGGCTCTCCGTGAGCTGAATATAAGGAACAGTGTCCACCAGACTGCTGTTGGAGAATACCACGTCAAAGTTGACTTCCAGGTTGTACCCAAATCGGTATGATGAAAGTGAAACCACTTTATAGCCTCTTCTGGCCATCTCTGACACCACATATGCAATGTCTTTGCCATCCACTTCAATGACAATCTGAGTGTCAACAGGTGAGGGGGTACCCAGTGGGGGAGTGGTCGGAAACCCACCATTGTTCGGCACTACATGGGGCATGGATTGGAGAAACAGGTAGGGGAGTGTGGGGGAGGAGGTATATGGGGCATGTGTAGGTGTGGGTGATGTAATGGCTGTGAATAGGTGGTGTTGGGGCTAGTGGCATACAAAGGTGACTTACCAGTAATCGCGGTCCCTGCATAATACTTGATAAAAGAGGCCTTGAATCCTTTTCTATTGGCACTGTTTGTTGAGTTGACCTGCAGTGATATCCAGAGGGTAGCACCACTACTTGGTACAGTGTACACAAGACTGGTGTTACCAAGGTTACCTGTGTGTGGAAGTACATGATAATGAAGACGTAATGGATGGAGGTACATGCTATATAGGTGTACTACCAGTTAGTGTGGCAAGGAGACTGCTACCACTGCAGGAAGGCTGGCTGCAAACCTTCAGTGTATCAGATGGGGCTTCCAGGTTAACAAAGGTCACATTGAGCTGGACTAGTGCTTTTGCTAATCCTGTGATGGTCCAAACACAGGAGATCTTTCCAGGATAGGGCCCTGGATGGTTGGGGGATGAGATAGAGCCTTTCCCTAGGGCATTGTAGACACCGCCACAAGACCCTTCGATTTAAAAATAATCAGTATTACTGATCACATGACAACGCGCGATGTACCTGGTATGTACATTAGCTTGTTGGGAGTAATGCTTCGATACCTTGCGGGCATGTCCGCAAAATCGATTGCTCCTACGGTAGCTGTTGAAGTTAACTTTTCCTTCAGAGCAGCAGGGGTTAAAGACGGCTCTCGCTGAAGAAGCATCGCCGCTACTCCGGACACTATTGGCGTAGCCATGCTCGTCCCGCTGAGGTACTTTGTGCAATTGTTGCAGGTGTGGTCAGCTCCGAGAATGTACTGTCCTGGAGAAAATAAGGTCACGCACGAGCCGAAAGATGTGCTCACGTATAGACCATCGCCGTTCCGAGTGGCTCCAACCGTGATAGCGAATGGGGAACTGGCGGGGCTTTGCGAGCATGCGTCCAGTCCTCCGTTAGATGCCGCCACTATGACCGGAATACCCAATGAGTACAAATTACGTATAGCGTCGTTCATGGTTTGAAAGTAGTCCCCCGACAGTGACATGGATACGATGGAACGCTTTAACTTATTAGGAGCGACACGAGCAACGTAGTCGAGGGCGTCCAACACAACACTCCATGGAGCAAAATTATTGCAATCCAGGGCACGAAGACTAAGTAGGTTGACAGATTTAGCAGAGCCGTAAGTTTTTCCGCCACACAGGCTGGCGACGTGTGAACCGTGACCAAAGCAATCCAAGCCTTTTCTCTGCTTGATACCGACCAATCCCTGGTAAACATCTACCGCATCGTACCCTGCGTATATCGCTCTGTTCTCGAACTCCTCGTGATAGTAGTTTATTCCGCTGTCGATAATGTATACGTCCACCCCAGCGCCTGTTGCTATGGGCTGATAGAAATAGTCTAGATTGCGCGGTCTCTGGTCGATGCGATCCAGATGCCAAGGGATTTGCGCGTTCTGCGTACCGAAGGCCATGTGCTCCTCTTCGATGTAGTCAACTTCGGGCCAGTGACGCAGCTGAGAACGTATGGTAAATTATATATCTCAACGGGAATACCATGTACGGACTGGATTACTAACCACTTCAAGACTATACGGAGAGAGTTTCAACGTGATCGCCTTTGCCACTTTCTCGACATATCTGTGGACCTTCGCATCGTCCGAAAGTTTGGAGGCCCTCGACAGAAGATGCTGCAGTTTCTCCGAGGTGGTGTTCCCTCTCAGTACGACCACGTAGTTCCCTGTCTTGGTTGCAGTGGGAGCCGCGCGGATGACGGGTCGACGGCTTTCCGCTGCACATACTGATGCCGCTGCCAAAAAGCTGACCCAGGCGATGAGGGTTGCACGGTTGTAGCGCATCGATCACGCGAGAACGATAATGGTAGAAGTTTTCAGCTCAGATACCACGCCCCATTAAAATGATTCGTTTGACGGCATTTCTATGCCAAACCGCGAAGGCACTCACTTAGTACAGTCTTAGATCATAATTGATTAAAGGCTCTATGACGTAATGCGCTTCCCAACTCGCATTGGGGTTTGTCTTAAGGCGTTTCTTCACTAGCAAAGGCAAACCGGATCGATCCGCATTGTGGCCAATGAATTTAATCAGTGAGTACATTGATCCATATACACTGATTAAATTCATTGACCACAATGCGGATCGATCCGGTTTGCCTTTGCTAGTGAAGAAACGCCTTTATTTCTTTAATTTGTTTCTTTGTGTAGATTCACGTAATCGTGTTTGTAAAGTTTTAAAGCGCACACGACAGGTGCAATGTTTCCATCGGCTGAACCATTCCTTATGCCCCCTTTCGTACGTTATTAATGCAAATCTCGCTTCTTTCCTGCCTGCTGCGTGTAGCCGATGTGAATCAGATGAGCTGTTCTATAGCAAACACTATACTGAACCGAACCGAACCAATTGAATTGTCACTTACATATCTCGTATAAATGTTAACATTGTGTATCAAGTGGCAAATCAATCGAATTGAATGTCCCCTCACTGTGATAGATCTTTAAATAACGTAAAACCTGCTTTCGGAGGCAACTCCGTCACTGCGCCTCGCAATTTTGTACGGAAATACGTCATTGATGCGGTAGTCTATCTATCGACATGGATAATAGCTATAGAGTGGGGGAAAAAAATTGTCAGCTATGTGTAGGTAAAAATAAGCTTAAGAACTAGTCAAAAATTTCAAGTCAGTTATGAAGGGGTACTCTTTAAATTTTTATCAAGTTCCATTATTTTGACAAATAATTTTGTGCCGAATTCGAAATAAGAAAATCCTCTAAATCTCGTTTTCTGTTTGAATTTTGTCATCTTGGTTTTCAAATATACAGTCTTAACGTTTTTGCCTCATTACTAGCGCCATCTTTATATTTACCTCGTGCAAACTAAGCAACTTACTAAGCTAACTGTAACTCCACAGTTTGCTTAGTGTTAATTGATATACAGTTGTACGCACCAGATAAACAATGCATCCTTGAGCCGTTCCTTTGTGCCTTCATTCGCCATGAGCCCTTCTTTTGTGTCTGCTTTCGCTGTGCTTTTCGTATGAATCCAACTAGTGCCACATGCGCTACTATCATCTGTCGTTCTTTAGTATTCAACTCACTGGGCTACTCAAAATTATACATAGCCGACTAATCGGACCCCAATGCTCCAAAAATGTAAAATTTAAAAATAGCATATTATTTCATTGATGCTGTCGTGGACAATAATATAGATATGTAAACAGTTGGATTGCACCCGCGTGACGTACTGCGCATGCGCAGTAAAGGCCGCTGAGTACAATAGGTAAATACATGTGGAATAAATATAGTATATCGTGCGTATAGACAGTTTCATATATAACTCAGTGTGTACATTCGTTAAGAAATACTGCAGAGCGAAGTAAACATTACGCAGTTGCCACTTACGCAGTCATGGAAGACAGACAAATTGCTGGGCAAATTTAGCATGTTCTCTTCTGCCACTGTACATAGTGCAGCGTGGTCCCAAAATTGCTGTATCCAAGGGATAAAGATGGAATCCAGTTTATATGTTTCTGAACGTTTAGCTGGTTCGCAATGCTAATGCTATTCAGCCCCCACTGGAACCACTGGTCTCGTCTCTCTGGAGTGCGTTCTGATAACACTGCAGAAAAATAGGCTCTGCCATCCTTACTCAGGTAATACGTATCGATGTGGATGGGGACGAGGTTTGACGTCATGTTCATTGTCACGAAGAAGCTATAGGAGACGTTGTAGATACTTTGCCAGGTAAGTGGCCTGGTGAGTGTGCTGTTGCTGTCCTGCCTCCATATTGAACATGCCTCCAACACTTGGCCTATCTTTTCAATGGACTGTGCCACCAGCTGGTATCCTTTGGCTTGCATGTCCTTCAGCCTGCTCTGGAAAGTGGCCATGTTGTCCCTCAAGTACACTTTGGTTTCTACTGTTGCAGCATTCTTTCCAAACACACCAGAATAGTACGGGACATCACCAAAGTTCCTAACTCTGTCACTGATGCTCCATAATGAGTACCCGGCACTCCTCAGGTCATTGATCATGGTCCTAAGCTGGTCCTCTGTGATCTGAATGAACACAACAGTATCCACCAGGCTGCTATTGGAGAACAGCACATCAAAGCTGGCCCTGAGGGCTGGACCAGAATGGTATGATGCAATGGAGACAACCTTGTATCCTTTATGTATTCTATCTAGCACAACATTTTCTATGGTCTTGCCATCCACTTCAACTAAGAGTGGAGAGTCATCAAAGCACTGTGCAGAGTCTGAGCTGCCCATACCGGGACCTGTAAGGGAGGGGGAGGAGGGGGCAAAGGCACTTCAAATCAGATAACCACAACTTGTAGCTTACCAGCAACCATTGTAGGAGTGACTAATGCTCGAGTAGCGGTTGGGGATGGCCTTATAGTTGAAGTGCTCTGGAGGAGATCTTAGAAAGTGGGGAACATGAGAGGAAAGTGGGAGGAGCATGAGAGGAAAGTGGGAGGAACATAAGAGGAAAGTGGGAGGAGCATGATTGAAGGTGGGAGGAGCATGAGAGGAAAGTGGGAGGAGCATGAGAGGAAAGTGGGAGGAGCATGAGAGGAAAGTGGGAGGAGCATGAGAGGAAAGTGGGAGGAGCATGATTGAAGGTGGGAGGAGCGTGACAGGAAAGTGGGAGGAGCATGGCACAGGAAAGTGGGAGAAACCTTCCAGAAGCAAATGTAGTATGAATATGAGTTAAAACAAACACTGCAGAGTTGAAGGACAATGGGTTGACAAAACCATCATTGGAATTTACCTAGCTTGCCATAGTATTTGATAAAAGAGGCCTTGAATCCTTTTCTATTGGCAATGTTTGTTGAGTTGACCTGCAATGATATCCAGAGGGTAGCACCACTACTTGGTACAGTGTACACAAGACTGGTGTTACCAAGGTCACCTGTTTATGGGGGTACGTGATAATGAAGATGTAATGGATGGAGGTACATGCTATATAGGTGTATTACCAGTTAGTGTGGCAAGGAGACTGCTACCACTGCAGGAAGGCTGGCTGCAAACCTTCAGTGTATCAAATGGGGCTTCCAGGTTAACAAAGGTCACATTGAGCTGGACTAGTGCTTTTGCTAATCCTGTGATGGTCCAAACACAGGAGATCTTTCCAGGATAGGGCCCTGGATGGTTGGGGGATGAGATATAATTCTGGTCAAGGGCGTCGAAGATACCTCCACAAGAACCTGAGAGAGAGAGTTTTGAATCACGTGACATGCGCAGGGGGCTATATTTAACTCGAATACCTGGTATGTATACTAACTTGTTGGGAGTAATGTTACGATACCGCGCGGGCATGTCCGCAAAATCGATTGCTCCTACGGTAGCTGTTGAGACTAACATTTCCTTCAGAGCAGCAGGGGTTAGAGACGGCTCTCGCTGAAGAAGCATCGCCGCTACTCCGGACACTATTGGCGTAGCCATGCTCGTCCCGCTGAGGTACTTTGTGCAATTGTTGCACGTGTAGTCAGCTCCGAGAATGTTCTGTCCTGGAGAAAATAAGGTCACGCACGAGCCGAAAGATGTGCCCACGTATAGACCATCGCCGTTCCGAGTGGCTCCAACCGTGATGGCGAACGGGGAACTGGCGGGGCTTTGCGAGCATGCGTCCAGTCCTCCGTTAGATGCCGCCACTATGACTGGAATACCCAAAATTGACAAATTACGTATAGCGTCGTTCACGGTTTGAAAGTAGTCCCCCGCCAGTGACATGGATACGATGGAACGCTTTGATTTCTTAGGGGCGACACGAGCAACGTAGTCGAGGGCGTCCAACACAACACTCCATGGAGCCCCGTTAGAACAGTCCAGGGCACGAAGGCTAAGTAGGTTGACAGATTTAGCAGAGCCGTAGGTTTTTCCGCCACACAGGCTGGCGACGTGTGTGCCGTGACCAAAGCAATCCAAACCTTCCATCTGATTGCTGCCGACCAATCTCTCGTAAACATCTATCGCATCGTACCCTGAGTATATCGCTCTGTTCTCGAACTCCTCGTGATAGTAGTTTATTCCGGTGTCGATAATGTATACGTCCACCCCAGCGCCTGTTGCTATGGGCTGATAGAAATAGTCTAGATTGCGCGGTCTCTGGTCGATGCGATCCAGATGCCAAGGGATTTGCGCGTTCTGCGTACCGAAGGCCATGTGCTCCTCTTCGATGTAGTCCACTTCGGGCCAGTGACGCAGCTGAGAACGTATCGGCAAAAAATCTTTTAACGGGTCATGCTATATGGATAGGATTTACTAACCACTTCAAGACTATACGGAGAGAGTTTCAACGTGATCGCCTTTGCCACTTTCTCGACATATCTGTGGACCTTCGCATCGTCCGAAAGTTTGGAGGCCCTCGACAGAAGATGCTGCAGTTTCTCCGAGGTGGTGTTCCCTCTCAGTACGACCACGTAGTTCCCTGTCTTGGTTGCAGTGGGAGCCGCGCGGATGACGGGTCGACGGCTTTCCGCTGCACATATCGCTGCTGCCAACAAACAACAAACTAGACCTACCCTCAGCATGGTTGGAGCGCTTTTGCGGTGCGGATGAGTGCATGACATCATCAAATATACAATATTGCTAATTACTGCGGCAAGTTATCGCCAAAGAATAAATAAACAAGAAGAAAGATAAATTTTACCGCACTTGCGATTTGCGCGGCATTCTGGTTATATATCGATTATTGTACCCTCAGCGCATCACACGACTTGAGTTTAAAAATATATAATAATAATACCAATGTATCTAGGCAACAAGCAGTTCTGCTGACTTTGTGATGTGCAATGAGCCTGATTGGCCGGCTTTGATCTTTTTGATGGGCATCATAGCTTTGGTAGCTTGGTGTACTGCCCTTCAGTCAAATCAGGGTGCCAAATATCAGCTGTGAGGATGAGTCCAGACCTGTTGCTCTCGTACCATACCTCTTGCTCAAAAGAGGAGTCAGAGAGGATGGATGTCCCTTCTTCCAATGAGCTACAGAGGACAAGGTTAAGGTGCGTCCTTATGTCACATTTTGACCAACGTGTCCATAGTTATTTTGATACTTCTGTCACCCCACCCACCTGTCACCCCTCCCACCTCTGTCACTCCCACCAATTCCTGAACAGGTTAATGGAGCACTCTTGAGAGCTTACCGCTTTTCTTCTCCAGATCTCAGTACCAGGGGCGATGCCAGGTCCAAACCAAGGATGTAATGGAGCTGTGTATTAGAGGAGGCCGTGTAGGGTGCTATGTGTATCTTGGGTTGAAGAAACACCAACTTCACCTGTGTGTGTGTGTGTGTGTGTGTGTGTGTGTGTGTGTGTGAATGGGGAGATTTAATTTATGATTAAAACATTTTCAGTCTGCATTATAACAATGGACATAATATTCAATTAGTCCTACATTTAAGCATAGGCCATAGGCTTTTTTTCCCCCTTGCCCCTGAAAAACCCATGCCCACACTTCAGGTAATCAGTTCCTATAATTATAGAAAGTCTCAGTTCGGTAACCAAAATTAGCATTGGCAAAGTAGTAGGATATTGGCCCAATCAAAAGAGGGTGTTTGCAATCATCTCACCTGTCCCCGTGAGCAGCCAGTCATGGCAGGAATGGTCTCCAACAGCGCGCAGGTCTTGGGAACCTTCTTGCAGTTGTCAGTGTTCTTCTTCCCCATTGAAAACAGCATCAGGTGGGGTGAGGTGCCAAACATGCCCGCCTCACTGTCGACATTAGCCAAAGCTTCCCTGGTAAAAAAAAAAAAAAAAAAAAAAAGAAACCTTTTATAAAATTACGTGTAGAAGTGATTGTTGGTTGTATGGCTTCACAAATAATTTCTTTGTAGCCCCCCACGTCGCTATGTTGCCTTACATGGCAATTCATTACTGTGTAAAAAATAAATAAAAATGGCTATCACCAAAGTCCCAAAAATTTGTTTTTTTAATCAATCCATTGAAGTCTGGGATACATGAGGATGTGCAGCAATAAGTTGGTGTGGTTTGGCATCTTTCATGAGGCTACCACATAACCCTTAGCAGCTCAGGGTCAGGCCAGATATGGTTGCACAACACATCAATATAGTACACCTGTGCGCGTAACACCTTACCCAAAACACAGGGCTGGGGGGAGGGGGTGTATTGGCAACGAGCCACTCGTGTATAAAGTAATTAAGCACATCCGCTTTTCAAAAATAACTACCGCACACATGTACCGCATGTGGTCTACGGGCGTGTAAGCAGTGAATTTCATTGTACAGATGGATAGGGTTTGCTTACAAAAGCTATAGTGCCTGCTAATTACATTATAAACAGTAACGTGGGCCAAAATATTGCACCAGTGGCGGCCCATTCAACTATAGATAATTACCATAGCAACCAATTGAAATCTTCATTTTTGGGTAACAAGTCATATTAATAATCTAAATGGAATGGATACAAGGAGAATAATAAATGAACGACAATGAAGCACTGCATAACGTGGGACACATCTGGTCAAAATTGCCCCAGCATTATGCCTCATGAGGGTGAGGTACTATGCCTCATGAGGGTGAGGTACTATGCCTCATGAGGGTGAGGTACTATGCCTCATGAGGGTGAGGTACTATGCCTCATGAGGGTGAGGTACTATGCCCCATGAGGGTGAGGTACTATGCCCCATGAGGGTGAGGCTGGGGCAACTGTACGTGTTGGGGTGTAACCTCATTTGGAGGTCAACATTGCCGGGGAGGGGGGGGGGGGCACATCCACATCCACACCACAGTTACATTACATATCTCACACTGCCATTATTACATACATGACAGACAAACCAAACCAAATACTCAGTAGCCAGAACTGCAGACTAACTTCTAAGAACTTCACAAGTAGATATAACTTCAAGGAACAACTTCATTCACATGTGGGGAATAATTGAGTGGAGAAGGGGAGGTGGGTGGGTGTTACCACACTAAACACAACTGTCCTGGCCAAGTATTAGGCAACCATTACAACAGCCATTGGCCAAGCATAGGCGTAGGAAGGGGGGGGCTGAGGGGACTATAGCCCCCCCACTTTTAAATGTGTGGGGGCTAAGCCCCCCCACTTTTATTATTGAGTATGAATAATTAATTATTGCACATGTGGCACGTGCTTCATGGCGAAAGATAGTAACGGGCACGTAATAATAATATCAAGGCCGTAAACAAGGGAGGGCTTGGGGGGGGGGGGGCTTGAGCACCCCTAAATTTTCCTTGTGAGAAAATATTAAAATGTTAACCGCATCTCGTATAATTAGAATTAACTGTAATCATTGATAGCGGTCGATCGTGAGTAGAGTATTGTCCACAGCATGGACTCTATCTCTGCAGAAAGCATCATCCGAACAATAGAAGACATTTTGGTGAGGTTATCCCTTCACTTCAGAATTGTTGTGGACAGTGGGCTAGTTAACTACAATGGCAGGCTGTAAAACATATGTATCAAATACTATACTTCAAAATGAGCATAGAGCTTTGTATACCCATTGCCATGGCCATGCTCTGAACTTAGCTGTTCAAGACGCAGTAAAGGCAAATGTAATCCTTCGTGATACATTAGACACTACTAGTATCGAAGAAATGACAAAGCTGATCAAAAAATCTTCGCGGGGGCAAGTGATTTTTGAAAAGGTCAACTAACTATAGCAGTAGCATTTTTTGCTATACCATGTAGAGCCGGGTGCATTTAATGTTAAGTTTTTGCTAACAACAAATAAGGAAACGGTTAAAGCGGCTGGGGCTTCGCCCCAGACCCCATTGGGGAGCTTACACTATTTGGGGGCAGGAGGGGGCACACACCCCCATATTTTATAGCCCCTAAGTTGTCTACGGCCATGCGACTATGCACGGTTTGTTAGTCTCGCGGGCCATGACGTAATATTACGTCATGGCACATAAATGACCACGCCCACTTTATCAAGTTCACTTCAGCCCCCCCACTTTTAAATACGTTCCTACGCCTCTGCCAAGTATTAGGCAACCATTACAACAGCCATTGGCCAAGTACTAGACATCTCCATGTCTCCATTTCCTTACTGCCCTCAAATAAGGAGGAGGGACTTACTGCCCTCAAATAAGGGGGAAGGACTTACTCTCTAATCTCTCTCCAGTGGCTCAGCAACGCTTCAAGACCTCCCTTGCTTCCAGACTCCTCCCCAGACCACCAGGGCTTGGCCCTCAGACCTGGCTCATTGAAGATGGACCTCTGCATTCTTGATGGGAGGAGCCCCCTCGCCACGGCAACATCATACAATGCATATGCCTGGTGGGGTATGGGGAGTTGGGGGGGGGGGAGGGAGGGAATTGGAGCAGCTTTTGATTTTTAAACAAACAACCCTTATCTCAGACAATGTACCCATTGTAGGAGGTAACTGCACTAGACACTCCCTCTCTCATCCCTCCTTCTAGCTCATCACATGCACCCAATCCTTTACTCCTCCCTAGCCTCCTGTCTTCATCACTGCCCTCAACTCATCCCCCAGTCTTATTCACTCTCCCTCCTTGATGTTTCTATTACTCCCAGTCATCGAGTCCCTTCAGATGTTTCACTTACAAACCCCCAATATTCACAACTCCCCCAGCTGACCTCAGCACCCCACTCCTCCCCAGCCTTGCCTATTCCCCAGTCCTATTATTTCCCTCCTCCCCAGTCTCACCTCTTCACTCTTCCCCAGTGCAGTCAGACTGGTACCAGCATACAGGTAAAACTTTGGATTGTGTTTAATTTCCTCATCATATTGCAGCCCTTCCAGAAGAAGGGGTATAGCCTTGTTGTGCTTATTCTCCATCATCAGGACCACGCCCAGGTGAGCGGATGCAAAATAGTTGTCGGGGAACATCTTGCGTGCCTTCTGTAAGTGTGCCTTTGCCTTCTTCACATCCTGATTGTTGACGTATGCCACGCTTAGCTTGTTTGCGTACCACTCGTCGCTAGGGAACAGCTCGCATAGCTTCTCCAGTGCCCTGATCAAGGTGGCGTGTTTCCCTCTGACCTGGGCCAACTCGGCGAGCTTCAGAAGAGCACTCTCCTTGATCTCCTCAGGCGCGAGGAACGACTCAAAGCCCACCTTGGACATGAAGTCCATGGCCATGTCTGTCAATTTGTTGCTCTTCTTCTCCTTAGCCTGGAGCTCCAGGGTCAGGCCCTTACCGTACATGGCTCGAGAGCTCTGAGGAAACCGCTTCAGAATGTCGTTGTACCGTTCCAAGGCTTCGTTATAGCGTCCGTTCCGAGTGTACTTATCTCCTGCAAGGAGCTCGATGATGTAAGGACGATCTGGATCCCCTGGGGGAATGGGCCTCTGGAGGAGGGGGGTTCCCCTGTCCTGGATAGGGATGTCATGGTTATTGATTGCAGAAGGCTTATTGGGGGAGCTGTCCGAGGACCTCTTGGGAGGACTGTCTGAGGATTGCTTGAGGGGACCGTCAGAGAATTTCTTGGGGGGACCATCTGAGGATTTCTTGGAGGGACTGTCTGAGGATTTTTTTGGCGTGGTAGCTGGTGACTTCTTTGATGGACTGGCTTCGGATTTCTTTGGCGGGTTGGCGCCGGATTTTTTCGCGGAATTGGAGGTAACTTTAGCAGGGGTGGCAGAAGCATTTTTTGGTGGTTCCGTATTCTTAGTGTTATTTCTGGTCGTCGAATTTCCCGCCGCAGGTTTTGTTTTGGTGTTAGCCGCGGGTGGTGCGTACACGGAGAGGTATACGATCGTGCCCACCAGCAGCAGGACGAGGAGCGCAGCGAGGCCGTTCCAGGTGTAGTTAACGTACGCCTGTCTCTTCAGAGTTTGTAGCTTGGCCTGCCTCCTACGGGCTGGGGACCGAGCAAGAAGCAAATTAGAATTATTTTCAAGAGTTACTACCACCTGCCGTCGAAACTCGCCTTTAAAGTCCTCAAGCACGCTCTTAGTGGCTTTCTCTTGCGTTTCGGACTTGTTTTCTTCTCTGCCCCTTCGCTGTGTTGCCATCTTTCGGGCCGAGGTCGAACTTCCGCTTAAGCTTCCTGTCGGTGCCCTGACACGTAGTGGGCGGGGCACAAGCATTCGCACACGTGGTCCTCACCGTCAATACATCTACAGACGATGGAAGCGGCACTGGCAAAAGTAAAATTTAGCGGGTTGGAGACGGACGAGTCGGGTAACGCCAGCGATGAAGAGAAAGAGACGAGAACGCTAGTGACGGAGAGAAACAAGAAAGGAAAGAAATCCGGAGGGTTTCAGTCTATGGGTAAGCTTCGCCTTTCCCTTGGGCGGTGTGTATGTCTGTGTGTGCTGTTTTTATGTTTGTGGTGCGGAGGTAGTCACACTGAGAGGTTTCCCGCGCATTTTTTTCAGGACTCAGCAGTGCTGTGTTCAAAGGCGTGATGAGGAAAGGGTATCGCGTGCCAACACCCATTCAACGAAAGGTGCTTACTTCCTTGCCCACCCTCGTTCCCTCTCCATTTCCCTCCCCCCCCCCCCCCCCTCTCCCTCCATCATAGTGCATTCCGGTGGTCATGGATGGCAAGGATGTGGTTGCCATGGCAAGGACAGGTATAACCGTTTTTTTGGGGGGTTTTGTTTTACATTGTTCACTTTCCCGTCACAAAAGGTTCGGGCAAAACAGCTGCTTTTCTTGTGCCCATGTTTGAGCATCTGAAAATGCACTCAGCTAAGGTGAGTGGTATTTTCCTGTAGACTGTAAGAGACTGATGTGTCATTCTCAGATTGGAGTTAGAGCCTTGATCCTTGCACCCACACGAGAGCTGGCAGCACAGACCATGAAGTTTGCAAAGGAAGTGAGTGTGTATGTGTGTGTGTGTGTGTATGTGTGTATGTGTGAGTGTGTAAGATGACTATTTATGTGTAGAACAGCCATCTTGCAGTTCAGGAAGTTTACACCTGTTGTTTGGTCTGCTACTGTTTATTAACTTGCTGTTTATTAACTTGCTGTTTATTAACTTATGTACTTGCTATATCAACTGCTGATAAATAACGTGTACAAACCGTAATAACTTGCTGTTTATTAATGGCATTTAGCTTTGCTTGTTAGCTGTAATTATTAATTTTAATTATTTTCATAGTTGGCCAAGTTTACTGATCTTCGATGTGCCCTTATCCTTGGAGGAGAAAGGTAAGTAAAATGGTGTCTCCTCATTACCTCCCTCCAACAACTTCCCTCTACTGTCAAGAATGGAGGATCAATTTGCTGCAATGCATGAAAACCCTGACATGTGAGTGATACCCCTGACATGTGAGTGATACCCCTGACATGTGATCATCAATATAGCAGCTCCTTTTAGAAGTGAATTTTATATGTGGATTTAGAATGACCTTCATTCCTGTGCAATTCCTTCATTACTACCCTCCATTCACACCCCTCCCTCCCTCCCACTACCCTCCCTCCCTCCCTCCCTCATCATTCCCTCTGCAGAGTTGTTGCCACACCAGGTAGATTCATCCACCTCTCAGTGGAGATGGAGCTGAAGCTGTCCACTGTGGAGTATGTGGTGTTTGATGAGGCTGATCGTCTCTTTGAACTTGGCTTTGCTGATCAACTTCACAACATACTGAAAATATTGCCTGAGTCCAGGTGAGGGTCTGAGTATTGCAGATGAGGGTATGGTAGTGCAGGTGAGGGTGTGAATAGTACAGGTGAGGGTATGGTAGTGCAGGTGAGGGTGTGAATAGTGCAGGTGAGGGTGTGAATAGTGCAGTTGAGGGTGTGGGAGTATTGCAGGTGAGGGTGTGAGTAGTGCAGGTGAGGGTGTGAGTAGTGCAGGTGAGGGTGTGAGTAGTGCAGGTGAGGGTGTGCGTAGTGCAGGTGAGGGTGTGAGTGCAGGTGAGGGTGTGAGTAGTACAGGTGAGGGTGTGAGTAGTACAGGTGAGGGTGTGAGTAGTGCAGGTGAGGGTGTGAGTAGTGCAGGTGAGGATGTGAGTAGTGCAGTGTGAATGTTGGGGCATCAGTGTTTCAGTTTCATATTTGATCTTTGTTACCTTGTCCTCCTCTCCTTCCCTGTCTTCAATCTTGTCCCTTCTCCCTTTCCCTGTCTTTGAAGACAAACGTTGCTGTTCTCAGCTACATTGCCTAAGCTACTAGTGGAGTTTGCTAAAGCTGGTATGAGGGGAGGGGCATGTGTGTACGTGTGTTATGAGGGGAGGGGCATGTGTGTACGTGTGGTATGAGGGGAGGTATATATATATATGTGGTACCCTTCAGGCCTAAGGGACCCAGTGCTTATCAGACTGGACGTAGAGAGTAAACTCAGTGATCAGCTAACTATGGCATTCCTGTCTGTGAGACATGAAGACAAAGCAGGTGTGTGTGTGTGTGGGTGTGTGGGTGTAGGTGTACATGTGTGGGTGTGCTTGCATGTGGTGTGTGATGTAGTGTCATAGAGGAGAACTTGAATGATGAGGTTGTGGTAGACCATCATTAGGTCAGCATCATACAAGCCGGGGTTTTCCTCCTCCCACTCCTATCCTCTCACCTCCCACTCTCCATCTTCTCTCTCCCTCCCTCCCACTCCCCATCTTCTCTCTCCCTCCCTCCCACTCCCCATCTTCTCTCTCCCTCCCACTCCCCTCCCTCCCTCCCACTCCCCATCTTCTCTCTCCCTCCCTCCCATCTCTCTCCCTCCCTCCCATCTCTCTCCCTCCCTCCCATCTTCTCTCTCTCTCCCATCTTCTCTCTCTCCCATCTTCTCTCCCTCCCTCCCATCTTCTCACTCCCTCCCTCCCATCTTCTCTCTCCCTCCCTCCCATCTTCTCACTCTCTCCCATCTTCTCTCCCTCCCTCCCATCTTCTCACTCCCTCCCTCCCATCTTCTCTCTCCCTCCCTCCCATCTTCTCTCCCTCCCTCCCATCTTCTCTCTCCCTCCCTCCCATCTTCTCTCTCCCTCCCTCCCATCTTCTCTCTCCCTCCCTCCCCCTCCCCATCTCCCCTCACTCTCCCTCTTCCCATCTCCTCACCCCCTCCCTCCAGCCCTCCTGCTTTATCTCATTCAACACATCATTCCGTCATCTGAGCAGACAGTTGTGTTCACAGCAACAAGACATGATTCAGAGTACCTCAAAGAAGTCAGCCATTGATATAAGCATGTGTGTACAGGCACATAGTTGACCACACCCATTTCCTCACCACCTTGGGATGGTTGGCACATGACCACAGTGTGGATGCATGGTATTTTTAAAATGGCAACACGTCATTACCTGTGGTGATCACATCACATACATGGTACCCTTGGTCCTAATCCTGTATGTAAAGTGATATCAGAGTTTAAATGGCTGGATACCAAGTGATGAGGGACCTCTTTTTTTTTTTAATGTTTAAAAAGGTGCAGTGTTTTAACCCAAGATCTATGAGGTACCAACCTTTTTTGTCACACTCAATCTTTCGGAAAATTTGTCAGAAGGGCCCCAATTGTCACAAATGCATATTTGTAGCTCAACTCAGAAGATGATGTTTGAAGCTATTTCCTGCCTTGCAAGTAAATCTGTTAAGGACCTGTGTTTATTTAAATCTAGGCCATCACAGAAAATGGTATTCAAAGAAGGTTCTGATTTCAAAAACACCGGAATATGCTCTGATCATGATGGATATTTACTAGTAAAGACGGCAAGTACAATACATAAAACCTGAGTAAATGACCCATACCATAGGTCACAAGGAAGTTTAGTGCATGTCTTGATGCTAGCATGATAGGAGATGTATATATTCGTCAAGGTGTGTGTATGCGCGTTGTAGCTTACTTATGAATGCAATCTTCAGGTCGCAATCACATTTTAAGCAACAGACCCCAGTCCATTATACATGTTAGAAGGTGTTACAGTACCCACTCGGTCATAGAAAAAATTCACAGCTCGATCAAAGAGAATAAATTTAAGCGTTATACATTTGGTAACTAAAGAAACCATCAGTGTTCATAGCAACCGCTATGAAAACTAATAGTTGGCTTAGTCCCAATGTATACGCATTATTTTCTCTATGATCGAGCTGCGAAATTTCTCTATGGCCGAGTGGGTACTGTATCTCTATCCTATGCGTAACTTAGCAGCACTGATTTCATCCTTATATGATCCTTACATGATATCTGTGTGCATTAACCCTTCGCAGGCTATTTGTTATATGCTTTAGAGGACATCAGTCTCGTACAGACGTAGTAGCAGGATACAAGGGTCCACAAGGGGATGTATGATAGCATATCTGGCTGCCCGCCCACCTTCACAGATGTCCCTGCTGCATCATTGGTGCTTTGCATAATGTGGTCGATTAGCTATGGACCTGATTTGAATTCTTTTCCTTGCGTATGAGGAGTTGCTGCATGTAAACAGTTTAAGTTTCTGGTTGCATGCTGTGGTTTTTTTTTTTTCTTGCTCTGACATAAATGCGTGGGTGGCAAGCATGTCAGTTGTCCCGTAACAGTCACCTGTGTAGTCTGTACGTGACGCAAAACAGCTGCAAGTGGGTTGTGTACACAATAATAGCGTAATACCTACCAAAAGACATATTAAAACCTGCTCTAAATGATCTAGAAAAAGTACCCTTGGCAACATTTCAAAACTGATAAAGTTAGAACCACATCACTCAGAATCCATATCCGGTTAGGGTTAACTATTGATATGGGGTGCCAATTGTATAGCTGGTGGTTGTACTATGTACTTAGTTGGGTGTGACAAAGCTGACGGATCTGATTATTTAGAAACCAGAAGTGACTGATAGGGTGATATTAGGGCATTACTAGTGGGGAGGGGTGTTTGGGTGTATGCAAACACTTTAACCTTTTAAATCCTTCCTTTCTATTCTCCAGCTGTTATCTTTTGCTGGGGTGGAGTCAGCATGTGTCTACAGCATGTTGGACCAGGCAGGTGGGTTGTGTGTGTGTGTGTGTGTGTGTGTGTGTGTGTGTGTGTGTGTGTGTGTGTGTGTGTGTGTCTTGCCTACCTTCTGTTAGGACTACTTTTAGAAGGCCAGCTACAGGGGTTGATTTTAATATATATTACTATTGGTACCGTTGGTTGCACATAGTAGAACTAATTTTGTTGCCAATTTTCTGTATATGGACCTGTGACCCGAGGTTTACCACTGAAACTAAGGGGTTAACCACAATAGTTGAAGCCTGAATTACTACCAAATATACTATCAGTACCAATCACATGTATGTTTGTCCACCTTTGCCTAAGGGAACTACTGCATTTCATTACACAAATATCTTTTAGAGCAGAAGCTATAGTTAACATACCTCTAAATACTGCGCATGCATCTATTAATTCTGGTTAGTACAAAATTTTTGATTTTAACCATTCATAAAAATTAAGTATCCTGCGATGATAAGGCCTTAAATAGCGTCTTGATACCAGGGGGCTTTATTATCAAGGCTATGTATTATCAAGGCTATGTATATGGTTCTATAATCTTCTAAACTGTTAACGCTATCAACTTCCTATTTTCAACACTACATACCACACCATTTTTACTTGTGAAAATACATTTTGGTGTCTTGCACAAGCGGGGTACAGACATTACAATGTCTGATACCCCATGGGGTTCAAACAGCTACATCTTCAGGCAGGAGCATTCAAATTGCTTCAGATTCGGTCCGTATGTATAAGAGTCCCATGGCAGTTGATTTGTTCTGTTTGTTAGTTTTTACTTCATCCGTTGCGGAGATGTGGCTGTGCAAAATGTGTGCACAATTTTTCAGCTTGATTTATGCCAGTGATTTAGGCAATCCAATGATGTGTGGGCACAAATGGAGCGACAAACCATGCACACATGAATAAAGCATGAAACACACTTTGCACAGCTATATCTCAGTAACGGATTAATGAACAGGACAAATCAATATAGCGATAGGACCCTTCTACATACGTACCGAATTCGAAGCAATTTGAACGCTCCAGTTGTGGCCGTTAGAAGCCTCTTGGGGTATCGGACCACATAACAACCCTGCTTGTGCAGGACACCAAATTATTATTGTCGTGTATGCATATAAAAATGGTGTAGCATGAAGGGTTGAAAATAGGGAACCGATAGCTTTAACATTTCAGAAGATATAGCAATTTGATTTGGATGCTGCGTATAAATCCATAATCGTGTAACATACCATATAAAATGTGGTATGATGGTTGTAAGTGTCAAGGGATATTTCTCTCTCTCTCTCCTCTCTCCAGCACGTAAAATCAACATAGCTAAGTTTATTAACAAGAAGGTTCCTGTGTTACTGGTCACTGATGTCGCTGTAAGTGGTGGTGTCTGTGTACACCTGATGTGGTGGTGTCTGTGTACACCTGATGTGGTGGTGTCAGTGTACACCTGATGTGGTGGTGTCAGTGTACACCTGATGTGGTGGTGTCTGTGTACACCCACCTGGTCACTGCCATCCCCCCCACCCCCCTCAGGCACGAGGTATAGACATACCAACCCTGGACAATGTTATTAACTACAATTTCCCGTCAAAGCCAAAGTTATTCGTCCACAGAGTTGGTGAGTAGTTAAGTGGGTGTGGCTCTGCTAAGTGGGTAGGTGTGGCTCTGCTAAGTGGGTGGTTGTGGCTCCGCTAAGTGGGTGGGTGTGGTTACATAGTTACAGTAGGCACACCTCATGTTCTGTGCAGGTCGTGTGGCTCGTGCAGGCCGTACGGGTGTGGCCTACTCCCTGGTCTCTGTGGATGAGGTACCCTACCTTCTGGACCTACACCTCTTCCTAGGGCGTGGGTTGCAGCTGGCTGGAGGGGGAGAGGGAAAGAAAGGTGTGGTTACTTACCTGCTTTGCTGGGCCCGCTCTGTGATCGACTGCACTTTCCTTCCTCGTCACACTTCTTCTCTCTACACTCCTTCGTACTCTCCCTTCTGACACCATCCCCTCTTCCCTATTCGAACTTCATCCCTCCTCCCCTTCCTTCCCCTCCTCCTCCCTTCCCCTCCTCCCCTTCTCCCCTTCTTCCCTTCCCTTCTCCTCCCCTTCCCTCCTCCCCTTCTTTTCCCCTTCCCCTCCTCCCCTTCTTCCCCCTTTCCCTCCCCTTCCCCTCCTCCCCTTCTTCTGCCCTTCCCCTCCTCCCCTTCTCTCTCCTTCCCCTCCCCCTTCCCCTCCTCCCCTTCCTCCTCCCCCTCCTCCCTGTGTATCAGATGTATTTGGCTCTGTTCCATGGGATATCTTAGGTGAACAGGAAGAATTTATGAAAACGGCCCATTCTAATTATGATGTGGTTTGTGTTCAATGGTTAATTAACTGAGCTTATTAACTCAGTACTGCTCTCGTCCCCTATCAGGCTGTGTTAAAGAAGGTAGCAGACAATGGCTATAAACAGTACATCAAGTCACGTGCCCTTGCTGCCCCAGAGTCCATCAAACGCTCAAAGGAACTGCCTGCAACATTGCCCGTACATGACGTGTTTGGTAGGGTTAACTGTCAGTCAGCTTGGTTGAGATAGCCAGCGGTGTGTGTGTGTATTGTGTGCTCAAAGCTAGCCAGATGACGTCTGTTTGCAATGAGAAAGTGGACCTTTTGAACAAGCTGAAATCATACAAACCTTCAAATGTAAGCCTGAGCAAGTGGGTGTGTTCTGTGATCTATTGGGTGCCACTATTGGCAGACCATCTTTGAAATCCATGGAACAGCCAAGAGTGCCGCTAAGCAGGTCATGAAGACTATTAGGTCAGCACTCTCTCCCCCCCTCCCTTCTCGTTCTCTTCTTTATTAGTTGACATCCATACCCAACTTTCTAATAAGAGAGCACCATGATAAAGCAGTGACTGATGACAAGCGAAGGAAGGCGGAGTTTGTTAGCGCAATGGAAGTGAGAGGCAGTGTGGAGAGTGGGAGGGGCCCTGTCTCACTGCAGGCTACCAGCGAAGACCTCCAGTGCTTTGCCAGCGAGAGTGAAACAGGTAGGCCCCAAGTGGGATGCTTGTGGGTGTGGCATTTATTTTGGAAACTGTACCTTTTTTGTTAAAGGAAAGAGGAAACACGTTGATGGACAGTACTTCTTATCACACAGACCTGCTGATTTTCATGGCGAACAAGGGTAGGGGAGAAGGAAGGTACTGTGCAATAAATTATTCATGAGACGTTCTCTCTCTTTCCCTTCCACCTCCTCCACCTCTTTCCTACCCCCCCTCTCGGACCCCCGTCTCCCCCTCCCCCCCCCCCACATCATCAGGTTGTCACTCGGCTCCAGCTTTCATCAGGAAGCAGCTGGAGCCGTCTTGGATTTGGATGGGGATGAGGGTACAAGTTTGCGGCAGTCGAAGGTTGCAAAAAAATGGTACATCAAGCAGCTGCACCCCCTACCCCCCGTACAGCTGCACCCCCTACCCCCCGTACAGCTGCACCCCCTACCCTACCCCCGTACAGCTGCACCCCCTACCCCCCGTACAGCTGCACCCCCTACCCCCCGTACAGCTGCACCCCCTACCCCCCGTACAGCTGCACCCCCTACCCTACCCCCGTACAGCTGCACCCCCTACTACCCCACCCTGGAATGCATATTTCCTTTTCCAAATCTGCACCTTGCTATATGCAAATGCATGCTCCCTTATTATTCTACCTCTTAGGGATCGCAAGAGGAAGAGGTTTGTTGGAGATAGTGGTGATGCAAAGTCAAAGAAGATAAGAACAGAGAGTGGAGCAGTGGTAAAGGCCTCTTACAAAACTGATGCTTATCAGCGATGGAGGGACAAGTACAAGATAGACACTCGGCTAGCAGGAGAAGAACAAGAAGATGCCCCACCCCCAACCACAACTGGTAAATCTTTTAAAATAAAAATCCATCTCTCTCTCTCTCTCTCTCTCTCTCTCTCTCTCTCTCCTCTCACTCTCTCTCTCTCCCTCTCCTGAAAGACCCTTGTCCATTCCATCTCCTATTGAATTCAATCTCTTCCTCCACTTACCTAGGTCGATCTCAAAGAGATTTTGGAAAGAGAAAGTTTGCCGGAGAAAAACAGAAGTTCAAAGGAAAACGTCCAACTGTACTGAAATCAAAGGATGCCATATTAAGGAAAAGGAAGCAGAAGGAAGTCATGGAGATGAGGAAAAAGGTTAATCAGAAAAGAAAACAGAAACGATGAAGTGACGGTGCATGGTTCGTTTTTTTTTTTTTTTCCGTTGAAATATTTTGTAATGTAGCGCATGAATAAAAAAAGCATGCACGCACGCTTGCAGCTGCAGTCAAGCTATGTGTACGCGCCTCTGCGCGCCTTGCGTTCTGGCGCCTTTGCGTATATGGACTTCCTCTCCTGCGCCGTGAAGTCCAGCAGCGATATAATGGCCCTCAGTTGATCATCCGCGTGGAAGTCAGTCAGCAAATGGTATACCGCCTGCTTCAGGAAGGCTAGTTGGGTTTCATCCATACTACTGGGACCTATGTTGCCTGTCCTGGATCTCTCGTTGGTCGCTGGAGTGACCTTCCCGCGACTATGGATTAGTTGTGCCTTCAACTCTTCCACCTCCTTCTCTTTGACCTGCAAACGGTCCAAGGTCTGTCGCTCTTCAAGGCTCTTTTGTTGTTGATCTTGGAGCAGGCTGGCCTTCATTCGCTCGTACTGCTGTTTGGTTTCTTTCCCCTCTAGCTGCCATTGCTGAAGGAGTCCCTGAAGTTCCGTTGCCTGCCTCCTGCTTTCGTCCAGCGCCTGAGCGAGTTTAGTCTTGTTCGCTATCTCCTTAGCGGCCTGCTGTTTGTAACGATCATTTTCCGCCTTCAGCTTGCTTATCTCCGCGTCTCTTTCGTCCAGCAGTTCGCGCGCCTCCTAAATTTAAATAGGTACATTTAATTCAGCAGCAAGCCCTTGCCGCTCTTACTTGCAGGGCCGCTTCCAGCTCCGTCACCGTCGCTCTCAACATTTCCCCAACCTCATCCTGCATACTCTTACCCAAGACGTCTTCTTCCTCCAACTCCACTCCATCTTGCTTCTGCTTTGAGGAAGTGGAGGTGTCCTCCTGTGACGCTTCGACCAGCGACGCCGCCATTCAATAAAACAACGTGCAGGCCCGCCCCCCTCGCTGCGTATTATATTCAGACTGACTTAATTACATCCCGCCAGCTGTGCGCGTGCACGGAAATAATCGGCAGCGCGTAGCGCCGCCCACAACGTGCTGCGTGTATACTCGTACTCTTCGGAGATTCATATTGGTTCCGGAAATGGAAAGCTCGGGTATTTAGGGTAGCGCCAAGGCCATTTTGTAGACCGTTACGGGCAATGGGACTTCTCACCGAAGGAAAACCGCTCTCCTGGGCCGAAACAAAGAAGTATGCTGACCACGTGCGCAGAACAGGTGTACAACAGTTCTTGGCACTCTACCGACATCTTAAGGATCGTAAAGGAGACACTCTAAAGTGGGGGGACGAGGCAAGTGAAACGCGAGCTCCATTATTGTTGCGCCTCACTGTGTACCATCCAGATTGAGTATGTGCTGGTGACCTTGGACGAAAGGGAGAAGACAGCTCGACTGGCCCTCGTGGGGCCAAAGATACTACCCACGCTGCAGGAGCCCGAGCACACTAACCCTGAAAATCACACATCAAAATGGCGTCCGGAGTACGCGAGCTACATGATAGAAGGTGTGTGTGTGTGTGTGTGTGTGTGTGTGTGTGTGTGTGTGTGTGTGTGTGTGAGAGAGAGAGAGAGCCGCTGGCAAGATTGGAAGCAATGTGGGCGAGAAAGGAGAGAGGGACGTAGACTGTTCGTAACAATGCCAACGCTTCGTTCCAATTCAGGTACACCAGGGTCTAGCCCTTACGGAGGATGTTTTATCCACTTCAATGTCGTAGAAGCCAACATGAGGCTGAGGTAAGCGCACGCGCGGACTTAGGTCATGCATGCAGCAGCGCTCGCTGTATCTTGCGGGGCACGTGATGAGAAAGCAAGTATTCCTGATTCACTTCTAATGTTCGCCCATAATCTTGATGGGTGCGTCTGAGCCGCTGCACACCCATTGTAAACTTGGGCACACAGCAGTAATTACAGCAGTAATTGGTGTCTTGTTATTTTAGGGCAGTTGGCTTGAGGTTAAGACTGCTAAAGGAAGACCCAACATGTGTGTGTGTGTGTGTGTGTGTGTGTGTGTTTGTGGTCTACACATGGAAATGATGGATTCTTTAGTAATCAGATGTCCCAAAATTCTGTAGTATATTTTTGCAGCATGCGCCTATGTAGGCTAACCTGTGTGTGTGTGTGTGTGTGTGTGTGTGTGTGTGTGTGCTTCCAGACGTCAGCAGTTGCAAGAAGTGTTGAAAGGAACACAAATTTTTCCACTCAGCATTAGTGTTTTTCCAAGGTAATGTGTAATAAATTAAAGGTGCTATAGTCAATGTGTGTGTGTGTGTTGTGTGTGTGTGTGCGTGCCCCAGGTTGGGGTGTCCCCAGTTCACAGAACCTCACTATGACCCAAACCCCGTCTCCTCTGTCTCTCACTCCATCTTCTTCCCTGATGAAGCCATCTGGTGGTCTCATCCACGCTTTAAGTAGGTTTTTTTAGTAGTGACCAGGGCACCTCCCCTCATGCAAGCTCCACCCACCATTCTCCAGGACACTGACACGGAACATTAGGGAACGAAGAGGTGAAAAGGTCCCCATCAACGTGCCGAGTAAGTTGAGGATTCATCCTCCCTCCCTTACAACCCTTGAGGTTTGAACTTTAAATTCACCTTTGCAAAAGTTTTCAGAGACAAAGATACGGCTTCGCCATTTGTGGAAGTGCTTCCAGCTGACCCTGATGGAGAGGCAGAGAGAAAGGCACTACCCAATCACATCTACATGGACTGTATGGGGTTTGGAATGGGCTGCTGCTGTCTACAGGTATGGAATGGGGTCCTGTGACTTTGGAATGGAGTGGAACCCTGATACAACAGCTGCACTATGAGTGGGCTGTTTTGTAATCCCTTTGAAATTGAAAGGCGCTGGGGGTTGTACCTTGAGGGTGCCATGTATACCCTCAATGGGGGAAACAAATGGCTCGTATATTTAAATGTCCGTATCTTCATAATCATGAAGACTTCCACAAATCTTTTTTTCATAATTATATATGGGTACCATTGTGTTTCCTGAAAATTATAGAAAGTATTTGCAGTTATGGAAATGCAAACACTTTGTGTGGAGGGAGGGAGTGGGTGTGATGTGAGGGCGATTTGTGTGCGTGTGATGGTCTGCCAATATTAGTGGTGAGCAGGGACACACAACGGGATAACAGGGCAAAAGCAACACACACAGCACTGGCTATCTCAACCAAGCTGACTGACAGTTAACCCTACCAAACACATCATGTACGGGCAATGTTGCAGGCAGTTCCTTTGAGCGTTTGATGGACTCTGGGGCAGCAAGGGCACGTGACTTGATGTACTGTTTATAGCCATTGTCTGCTACCTTCTTTAACACAGCCTGATAGGGGACGAGAGCGGTACTGAGTTAATAAGCTCAATTAATTAACCACTTAACATAATCATTGGAATGGGCCCGCTCACACTCTGGAGAGGTTGTGTTGCTCTTCTTAGGCATACAAACTTGTTAGGTGTTTATATGCGATGAAGAAGGGGGCAATGTATTATAGTCCATTACAGCATCAAGGAAGTAATTTTACATTTGAGTAGTTGGGGTCCAAGTGGTCAGTATGATGTATTATTCTTGAGTTCCTACAATGGATTTTTCCACATTAAGTTATTGTAGCATGTTTTTTTTTTTTACGTTTTCATGACAAAACCATTAACGCTTACTTCCTCCATGCTGTTGCAGACTTCCATAACTGTTTCATTTTAGTTGTCCTGACAAATAATGGACATTGAAAGGAGATGATTTGGGGAGGGGGGAAGAGGCATGTGTAGCATACCCTGAGTGCAAAGACCATTAAATGGTTTATTGATCAATTCATCGCAAAGGCAGATGTTCTATTCAGGAGGGCAATATCGTTATCTACATGTATTCATTGTAATGTGATGCTAATGGTAATGGCACGTCCCCCCCCCCCCCCACCCCATCCTCCTCCCCGTCCCAGGTAACATTCCAAGCGTGTGATATTGAAGAGGCCCGGTTTTTGTACGACCAGCTGGCTGTTATCTGCCCCATCATGGTGAGACTAAGGGGTTAATAATGGCGACGGGGACTAGGGGTTAAAAAAAAAAGGGAGGGAACTGCTTATACCTTGTTGCACACATCCCAACCAACCAACCAACCCTCACAGCTAGCTCTGTCAGCTGCCTCACCGGCCTTCAGAGGTTACCTGTCAGACATCGACTGTAGGTGGAGTGTCATCTCTGCATCTGTTGATGATCGTACAGAAGAAGAGAGAGGGTTGAAGGTTGGTGACAACACCACTTACCCTTCACTTACTTCCTTTTTGTTTCCAATGCAGCCCTTATCTAAGGACAAGTATGTCATACCAAAATCTCGCTATGATACAATCGATTGCTACATATCCAAGCCTGACTATAACGACAGCCCTGTCGTGTATGACAAAGATATATACCAGCTGCTAAGAGATGAAGGTTGGGAGCCATGATGGTACACCTTGATGTGGTGTGAACTGATGTCCTCCTCCTTTCCTTTGATTCCCCTTCTGTCTCCCCTACCCCCTCCTGCACACACATGCACATGCACACACACATATGCACACACACACACACACACACACACACACACACACACACACACACAGGTATTGATGAGCTCTTAGCTCAACACGTAGCACATCTCTTTGTGCGTGATCCAGTGACTCTTTTCTCTGAGAAGATTGATCAGAGCTTTGATAGTGATTCAGATCATTTTGAGGTGCGTTTGTCTGTGGTATACACATACTATGATAGGGTTGCTCTGTTTTCAGAACATACAGTCCACCAATTGGCAGAGCATGAGATTCAAGCCTCCTCCCCCCAATTCACCCATTGGCTGGAGGGTGGAGTTCAGACCAATGGAGGTGCAGATTTTGTTCCTTAGTGTTGTGTGTGAGGAGGTGGTTATGATCGGTTGACTAGGTTCTAGTGGTAGTTAATAATGTGTGGCAATTAAGGGGGTGGAGCTGATTGTACTTTACTAAACATTGAAGGCATGGGGAATACATTTGTGTCTCTATGTGTATATATGTCTGTGGTGTGCTATGGAACTTAGCTCTGGGGCAGCACTAGTTTAGCACATCTCTTGTCCATTCCACTTAGCTTCAGTTGACTGACTTTGAGAACGCTGCCTTCATTGCATTTGTGGTGCTCTTGACCAGAGCAATCCTCTCCTTCAAACTGAACTTCTACATACCTATTTCAAAGGTAGCCATCACACTCCCTGTTGGCTCACATACCATCACACGTACCTCTTACCCCTAATACATCACCTACACCATCACCCATACCACTTACCCCCTTACCCCCAATACATCACCTACACCATCACCCATACCTCTTACCCCCAATACATCACCTACACCATCACCCATACCTCTTACCCCCAATACATCACCTACACCATCACCCGTACCTCTTACCCCCAATACATCACCTACACCATCACCGTACCTCTTACCCCAATACATCACCTACACCATCACTTGCCTCCAATACATCACCTACACCATCACTTACCCCAATACATCCTACACCATCACCCATACCTCTTACCCCCAATACATCACCTACACCATCACCCATACCTCTTACCCCCAATACATCTACTGCAGATGCAGGAAAACATGAGGCGGGCCACAGTAAGAGACGCCGTTAACACCCAACAGTTCTTTTTCAGACAGCACGTGGTTCCCTCAGCAGATGAAGGAAGTCTGCAAGAAGAAGCTGTACCGTCAGAGCTGGAGTATGCACCCATGTGCATTAATGACATCATCAATGGAAAGGATGGTTTTCATGGACTTGTGCCGCTAGTGAGGACCTATTTGGACAGCGTTGATATAGATGTGGACACCAAGTGCACGATACTCAAGTACCTCTCACTGATCTCAAGGAAGGCATCTGGTGTGTGTGTGTGTGTGTATGTGTGTGTGTGTGTGTGATAATGCATGCCTGAGGTGACCTTGTCTCCATTCCCAACTCAGGTGAATTATTGACCACAGCCAGTTGGATGAGGGAGTTCATCTGTTCTCACCCTGACTATAAGAAGGACTCGGTTGTGAGTGAGGCAATAACGTATGACCTGATACGTGTTGCTAAGGATATCTCTGAGGGACATGCACCTTGTCCTGCCTTGACAGGCAGTCTGGTGTCCAAGACACCACCAAATTACCATGTTCCATTGTGTCAAGATAGCCAGTCTGAACACAATTAAAACAGTGGTTCTTTTTTTAAAATTTTTGATTATGCATGTATTTGTGTGTGTTCATATTTTATACAGTTCTAGCAACAGAGTACCCAGAGCTGTCTTCAAGTAACGTTTGAACCCTGTTCTGCTACATTTGGGTAGGGAAAGATGGAGTTATTCATGCATGATCTCATACATGATCTTGTGCACGCTGGGATATTACCTCTGCTTTTGTGAGGAGGTGTGGTGATACAGGGTGCGTGTGGTGGAGTGACATCATGGTCTCCAGCCTCACTGCTTTCATGGCTGTCGGCTGAGATGAAACTAGATGCTCCAGTTCTTCGGACTGAATACGTCGCGTGAAAAAACTAACGCGGTTACATGCCCGGTGCTTACGGTAGTCCGCTCCCAATACGTTCTACTTTTTCTTGTCCTCTGTATGGCCTCTGCCGCCCTGTGTGATGAGAAAAAGGGTCAAATTGGGACATTCCTTCTGAGCTGCAGAGCGGGGAAATTCACTTTAATTGCCCAACCAACTCGTCATTCTTCTCAGCTTCTATTAGTTCCGCCAGCGTGCTTCGACCACACATTCTGTAGGAATCGGATCTTTTGAGGGTGTACGACTACGCAAGTATGTAACTCACCTTTCCAATGCTCGGGCGGCACGTACCCTCGTTAGCGCCATTGCTTGCTTCTCCTGGACGTCCTTGGGAACTGGTTCGTACTGTGGCGTTAAGTATTTAAGCTGTTATATATGTTCCACTTGTACAAACGTACCGCCATGAATCGGCTTCGTTCGATCGAGCTCATACCACCAAGCTCTTTAGGCCCCAACTGTTTCCAGCTGCGAGGTTCGAACTTTCTCCGCTCTTTTCTACCCTCTTCCTTCCCCCGTATCTCCCTCTCCTGTTGTTTCAGCATGTCCTGAAGCTTGCGGGAATATCCTCTGAATCCGCGGTTGTTAGCGCTGAGAACGGCTTCGCGCCGCGTAAGTAGTGGAAGTGACAGGCGTGCGTCCGACACTCCCTGCATGATGAGAACGATTCGCGGCGCATCCCTACAGACGAATTCTTAACGTTACCTTTCCCCCATCTGGTACAGTCGCCATGTATGCAATAACATGTAACCATAGTAACGGTGACAAAAGATGATTTTAATGATGCAATTTGATTACAACACTGCTGAACCACAGCCTGCCCTGTATTCGTTCATGTCAGACACGCGCTTCCATTTCTGCTCTTCAGGGTCATACCTCTCCACAGTCTTGAGCCTGAACTGCCCGTCATAGCCACCACACACATAAATTTGTCCCTTGAACACGGTAGCCGATGGCCAAGCGCGAGGATGTGTCAGACGCTGAAATATCTCCCACGCGTTCAGTTCAGGCGAGTATCTCTCCACCACATCATAGTATGCCTGCCGGTGTCTGTCCCTCCCCCCAATGGCATAGAGGTGCTCTCCCAGCACCACCGTTGACACCCCGGACCTGGCGTGTCTCATGCTGGAGCAGAGGTGCCAGCTGCCGTCCTTAGGGTCATACGCCTCCACTGAGGAGTGGTGTACAGAGCGGTCCTGACCACCCACAACAAACAGCCTCCCGTCCAGTGACGCTGCCCCCGCACCAGACCTGGCTATGTGCATGTCGGGGAGTACAGTCCACTGGTTCAGGAGGGGGTCGTACTCTTCTACAGACTTGTAACAGTGAGCTGTGGTTTCGCCTCCAACGGAATACAGTTTGCCTGGAAGTGAAAGAGAGCTGGTAAATTCAGTGTGTATGTGTGTTGTATGTGGTGATTGTATGAGGGTACATGCATCATAGGCAAACGGTGCAAAGCAGAGTTCACTCTAATTAGTTTATACAACAACGTTGAATTCACTATATTTACACTGGCACGTACGTACTAAAACGAAAACATCACCATCAAGACATATAACTCTCACCTCCCATAACCGCGACTGCAGCAAAGGAGCGGGCGTACTTCATGTCAGCCACTTGCGTCCAGCTGTTGTGTATTGGATCATAGTACTCGACCGAGGCCAGGTAAAGCGTCCCTTCGTGGGACAACTTGGTCTCGCACTCCCCCCCCACCGCGTACAGTTTGCCGTCCACAGTACCAGCAGAGACCGCTGTTCGCACCTGGCGCATTCCGGGCAGTTCCTCCCATCTGTCGTCCTCGGTGATGTAGCGCTCTACGGAAGCGAGGCAGCGCTGGCTGTTGCGCCCGCCAATCGCGTATATAGTCTCTATGGGCATGCGCGGTCTCATCGTGTCCTGGTCTGGATCGATGCCAATTAGGTATCCTTTGACGAAGGCGTGACAGTGAGAGTTCTTCTGGAACAGCGGTTCGTTCTCGAATACGTGCGCCCACAGTTCCTTGGGCAGCAGCGATACGCGTATATGGTCGAGCAGCTGGAAGGCGTACTGCGCCCTGTTATCGAGGTCGTGGTTCACCCACCTCAGGAAGGCGTTGAACACCTGTCGCTCGCTCTCCACGTGTAGGTGGTCGTTGCTAAGGAGCTCTGCTAGGACGGTTGGCGGTAACTCCAGAAACTCGTCGTGTTTGACAATCTCCGTGAACTTCCGTACGATGAAGCGGTTGGTCTTGCTTACAAGGTCGGAACAGGCGTGTAGGTCGGCAAACTGCTTGATTCCGAGACAGTTAGAAGTGTCCAAGTGGTCGCTCAGAAATGCGCAACAGGCGGCCTTCAAGTCCTTCAGTTGAAGTATGCTAGCTGCGGGCAAAAGGTCCTGTACGTTTTCCACTGTAACAAGCACCTCTCCCGTGTAAGAATACTCTATCATAGCTGCCATGGCGCGCGGTTCAATGTCTCGCAGTTCTATTTCACCTTGTGAACTTTCGCGCATGCCACATGTAAACATTGCCCTGAGGTAAGGACTCGCGCTAGCCAGCACAATTCTGTGCGCTGGAAAACGCTGGTCTCCTATTCTGAACGTTATGTCACACAATTGCCCCTCTTTTCTCAGTTGTTCCATCGTTTGAAAGGAGTCATTACAGTGATCTTTCATTTGAAAAAGGCGGGAGTCCGATGCGTTACTTGTTTCCTCCTGTCGGGCTGAGCTATTGCTCGCCATTTCCAAAAATACCTTTTTGTGGCCAGTACTTCGCGGTGATCTTTCTTCTTCTGAAGACCGGTTTCTTTTGCGAACGAACCGTATAAGAGGTCTATAACTTTCACTCATAGATACGGAGTTCCAAGTTTAGGTGATCATAACATTCACCCACGACCCGGATACGAACGATTATAACGAGTTATTAATGACGCTTACTCAATGTTGCGCATCGACAGCAAAACGGAAAAACAGGAGATACTGAAACCTCGACACTGTAGCTATATGTCCTTAGACACACACACAAACACATCTACAGTGTAGTCCATCCATTCAGGAGTCCCGCCTATCATACCGCACTTCAATCACTCGGCCATCCAGATCAGTGCCATTCAACATGTCTTAGGAGGAGGGAAACTTAAACAACCAACAGTGAAACAAGGCCACCCTTCACCTACCAATGGCCCTTCGAGTATCCTCGGGATTGTCAAACACCACAACAGCACACCCCAATGGCCTCCCTTCACCTCCCTTGAACATCTCCACATATGACACGGAGCCTAAATACATTCAGAGCATAACAAAGTGAACAATTGCACCTCTACAGGCTGACAACACATGTACATGTACCTGCTTTCCTGAAGGTGTCCTTTATCTTCTGCCAGGATGTTTCATAGCGAAGCTATTGTCCCCGGTGTCACAAGACCTAATAAAATCAAACAGGGACACACACAGAAGAGGTGGCTGGCTCACGTTCTTAACAAACAGCTTGCACCCTCTGGAAGGGTCTGCGTGCTGTTGGGTCAACATGCCGCCGTCCTTGGCGGCCATTGATGTCTGAGCACCCCTCCGTTGCCAACTGTCTCCTCTCTCACCATGCAGTGAGGATCCTTCTGACTCACCATATGGAGCTTGTGTGTGTGTGTGTGTGTGTGTGTGTGTGTGTGTGTGTGTGTGTGTAAATGATCTTAGACCTTTCCCCTACCACTTTGCTCCTAACACCTCCTTATCCCCACCAAAACTGACTACCATACCCCCCCCCCCCCCTCTTCCCCACACCCACCCCTCCATACCCCCAGGTTGTAGTCCTTTGCTCAAGGACACTGCTTGCTGGAGTATGGCTGGGTTGTTGAGAACTGCTAACTGCTCTTGGGTGAGAGACCCCAGTCCAGTGAGAGCAGAGATCAGAGACAGTTGGTTGACCACACCAGCTGCAAAGGGGAACACAGAATAAACCGATCCGCGCTGGCCTCCAGTTTTGGTTATCTTTACCGAACGGTCCAAGGGAACTGGACGATCCTGAGAGTTGATGGGCGTGTCTTGTTGGGCTTGCAAACGGAGAGGGCATGGTTGCTCCAATCCTGAGTGCCATGGGGTCTGGCTGCTCTGGTGCATGGCTGTCCTGGGGAGGAGGGAGTGTGATTTTAATAACAATAATAATGTTCAAAACATGTTTCAGAACTGACCATTCGTACGACCATGGGACGGTCTGACAACATTTGTCCATGGAATAAGGCTACAAAAGGAAACCATGTAATCCCAGGTCAGATGCCCTACATGAATGCACAAATGGGTTAACATGCCACCCCTCCTTTCACCTATAGCATTGTAGGCTTCCTGTGGTGACTCAAACTGCACCACCGCATAGCCCCTGTTCCTGCCTTCGTTCTCCTCAGGCATCCTTATGTCCCGGATGCGACCTGATTTTAATTAATGATTAACATTAAGCAAATGCTTTAATTATTATTACACATACATATGTCATACATATGTATGTGTATTTACCTGCCACTTTGAAAACATCCTTAATCTTCTGCCAGCTAACAGAGTATTCCAACTGAAAATAACAGCAAGGGGGGGCACACCGCAGGATAATATGCAGGCTTTGTATGTACGGCATGCAGGGGGTGTGGTTTTCACTCACGTTGCTCACAAACACGGTAGCTGATGGATTGGGGAGTGGCCTTGAACGAGGGTGGGAGGAAGGTATGCCGGACTTCTCCCGCTCCATATGGTTCATGTCCTTGTGGTAGAGAGAGAGGCCAGATGGAGAACACACCAGGGAGGGAAAGATGGAGAACACACCAGGGAGGGGAAAATGGAGGATGCACCAGGGAGGGGAAAATGGAGGACACACCAGGGAGGAGGAAAGCAAAATGCTGGCATAGGGCAGACACAAAAACAAATTCATGTTTCCAAAATCTCCCAACAGCCACACCCCTCAACTCAGATTGTACTGGGGTGTGCACCTTGCTATCTGATTTATCTAACCCCCCCCCCCATTAACACACAACTGATGAGGAGGGAGGTATCCAAATACCTTACGTAAATACAGCTTCCTTCCATCTAGCTCACTCTCATTCAGTTCAGCTAATGCCTTCTCTGCCCCAGCTGCGTCCTCATAGATCACCAGCCTTGGAGGGTGGACCCATCACATCTCCATCTTACCCATCCCCACAACAACAAAACAAACAGAACAAAAAAAAAATACAATACACATCCAACGTCTCTGACAGCTTTGAGGTGCCGAGTTCCAAACCACTTTCCACAAACTTCAACTTCAAACGCATTCCGCCTTCATACTATCATCCACGACCACCGTACACATCATTTCATCGCTTACCCTATTCCCTACAAAGGCGGATATTCTTTTTAAAAATTAAAACGTGCCTACCGGAAGGCCGACCTACCCTTGATGATCCATCGGGGTTTTTAAACACGTCGCACTTCGCGACCGGTGCAGCTGAAATATAACGGAAACAACGCGCCTTTCTCACAACAGCCTCTCATCACTCCCCTCATAGCACTCGTGCGTACACAACCTCACCCTGTCTCATGTGGTCCTTCAACATCTGCCACGTCACGCCCCAGCTCAAATTCGCCACAAACAGCCGCGTGTCTCTATCGACTTTATCTCTTCCGCCTTCCTCCTCACGCCAACCAACCCGATAACTACTAGTAGTAGACGCTCCATAGGGTGCAAAGCGGTGCCTGCCTCTGCTACCCTTCACCGTATCTCGACTCAGATCACGCTCCTGGTAATCCCTCCCAAACCTCTGGTGCGACTCGTCATTATGCTCTCTATCGTCGTCCTCCATTTTTATCCCTCAGGCACATGCAATGGTGCAAAATTTGATCTAATTACCCGAAAATGGCATCGCTGGTATTGGAGGCCCTTCCCAAGGTGGAGCAGCTATCTGCTCGAGTTATACGCATTCTGGGTTTGAATCCTGGACCCTACACACTTCAAGGGACCAACACGTATATTGTTGGGACCGGACAAAAGTAAGCGCAAACGAGGGCAAGTGCCTGTACTCAAGACGTTTAGGCGCGTTTTAATTGACACAGGCGAAGCCAACCGAGCAGACTATATCCAGTTATTACGGGAAACGCTGTCGCAGGCCCGCGCGAGCTTGAACCATGTTATAATCACGCACAGACATCCGGACCACATTGGCGGCATCGATGGTGTTTGCGGGATGAATCCAGGTACTAGCATTTGCGTGTGAGACCAAAATTTTATGCTCCCTTTAAAAAGGACTACAAGTATACAAACACGAATCATCGAGCGATAGCGACAAGACACGCGACTTGTTCAAACCCCTTGGAGATGGAACCAGATTTGAAGTGGACGGTGCCACATTGCGCATTATCCACACCCCGGGGCATACCGATGACCACGTAGCCCTCCTTCTGGAGGAGGAAGGCGCGGTCTTTACTGGTGACTGCATTCTTGGCCAGGGATCAGCTGTATGTCATTACGTGATAAAATATTGTTCTATTGGTCCACCCTCCCCACCCACAACAAAAAAAAAAAAAAAAAAAACAGGTGTTTGAGGATCTTGGGTTGTACATGCAGTCCCTATCTCGACTCAAAACGCTGAGTCCTCGCATCCTATACCCTGGTCATGGGCCAGTCATTCATGATGGCATGCAGAAAATCAATGAATATATTGAGCACAGGTTGGAGAGAGAGCGTCAGGTTAGGAAGCAACAAGGTGCTCATTAAATAGTGTCACACTTACACAGGCATTTTGTTCCTTCTTTGGTGCAGGTTGTGGCTGCACTCGGAGAGTCACAAGAAAAACTGGTTATAGCAATGGATTTGGTGAAATCCATTTATAAGGTACATGTGTATGTTGCACTGCCCACCCAACAGATGATTTACAATACCTCACACACAGGATTTGGATGCAAGGCTGTGGAAAGGGGCAGAGAACAACGTTCTTCAAATTTTAAACAAGCTTGCCAACGACGGCAGAGTTGGTAGGTCACACAATTAGATGTCTTTTTAAAAATTAATCAAATCTCCAAGACCACTTTAATATACTAGTACGTTGTTGTTTGTTTTTCAGAAGTTGTGAAAGACAGCTGCGGAACAGTACAATGGAGAAGCAATATGCACTGATAATGTAATGACAACTGGATGACTACTATGCGTTGGTTTCAAGGTTATCGTCTGTGTGTGTGGAGTTTATTCTCAGCAACGTTTGTGCAGATAGTCTCATCAGTAATTGAACGCCATTCCCGCTATGACTGTATGTGTAAGGGACGCGATACTCCTTGTCGAGAGGCACAAGGGGACGGGTAGAGTAGTTTTCATTATCCGAACTCCACCTCTGCCATTCGTTATCCTGTCATAGATTTAATCGCACGTATACGGAGCATAATAACGGTGCAGAGGCTTACCACGCGCTGGCAGTGGTTGGCGATGTAGAGCAGAAAAATGACGCCGATGATATAGCTCGTAAAGAACAAGAGGAAGAAATGGAGGAGCACTTTGGACGACCTCGCATACATGTCTCGCGTATTAACGCCCACAGCACGTGATACAAATTAAAATAATAACGCGCTATGACCAGATGTCGTAGTGTCTTCTTTTCATTTTCGCTTTGCTTGATTTGTGTCGCCGTGTTCTATCAGTTCAGAGCTATTAAGGTACCAAAGAGTTTTGCTTCCGTAAATGACATTCGCGTGGCTACCATCAAGCATGCTACCAAGCAGTCCTCGTATACGCCAGCGGCGGTAGCTAGGTTCCCACCAAGCGACGTTCGCTCCGCGCGCTGCACGATGAACAGGTGCTTCGACATAGCCCGTTGCAGGAACGGATTTAAGGTTTACGTATACCCGTCCTCTGGTTCCAACCAACCAACCTCGGCTTTGTACAAGAAGATAGTTGACGCGATCAGAGACAGTCCCTTCTACACGTCAGACCCTGCCCAAGCCTGCCTATTCGTCCCGAACATCGACGTTCTGGATCGCGATCGGCTCAGTCAGGACTACAACAAGCAGCTGCCGTCCTTCAGCGCGCTTGCGCACTGGAACGGCGGCAAAAATCACCTTATCTTTGGTCAGTACGCGGGCACCTGGCCTGACTACGCCGACGACGTTGATTTCGACCCGGGTCAGGCTCTCCTCGCAAGGGCATCGTTCAGCTCTTTAAAATACCGACCTGGCTTCGACGTGAGCATACCATTGCTGGCCAAGGACCATGCCGAGAAGGGTCCTGGGTCCCCTGTGACCGGGAAAACTTTCCCGTTGAACAGAAAATACCTGCTCTCCTTTCGCGGAAAGCGATATGTTCACGGGGTCGGGAGCGGCACGAGAAACTCGCTTTATCATATCCACAACGGAAGGGACATCATTGCCGTCACGACTTGTCGCCATGGATCCAACTGGGAAAAGTTTCAGGACAACCGCTGCAGCGAAGACAATAATTCTTACGACAAGTAAGCAACCACTGCCGTTGTCAACGGCAAAAGCGAGCCCCCCCCCCCCCATACGCAATAATATTAACTACACGTAACAATTTTTTTTTTTTCCAGATATGACTATCAAGACCTACTGGTCAACTCTACTTTCTGTCTCGTACCCAGGGGGAGGAGGCTGGGGACGTTCAGGCTCCTGGAGGCTCTTCAGGCGGGGTGCATACCTGTATCCCTTAGCAACGGGTGAGCAAGAGGACATGTACATTAACGTGATTGGGTAAGGGAGGGAGGAGGATGTTGTGTGATAAATACGTGTCTCAATGAGCAACATTCATCGGTACTATTAGGTACGTGCTTCCGTTTGAGGAGGTCATTAATTGGAAGCAAGCGGCTCTTTCCGTAGATGAGCGGCAGTTGTTGCAGGTATCTGTATTCAGCGATGTCCCCACCTCCTTTGACATGCACCCATGTCCCCTCTTAGGTACCCTCTGTGGTGCGCTCATTGCTGGCTCTCTCTCCCTGTCTGGTGATGGACATGCGGCTGCAGACACAGTTCTTGTGGGAAACATATTTTAGCTCTGTCCAAATGGTCGTCATGACTACACTGAAGGTATATGTTTTAGAGTGCACACATATACATACACCTCTCTATTTTACCTTCAGGTGATCCAGAACAGGATTCAGAGGCTGTCTTTATTTGTATGGAATACTTATCCTGGGGGACTTGCATTTCACTCCGACTTTAGCTTAAGGCTCTCCGACTTCCCATTCAACACTGCCACCCATCCCACCACACCACCTAGACCACCTGGGTACACACTTGTCATTGCTTCTTCACTGCTGGCAGCCAACAGAACCTCAGCACTCATCAGGAGTATAGGAACTGCCCCTCACCTGCGTAAGGTTGGATCACAATGTATATATATATTTAAAAATTTATGTGTGTGTGTGTGTGTGTGTGTGTGTGTGTGTGTGTGTGTGTGTGTGTGTGTGTGTATGTGCTTTGTGGTACTGCAGATCATAGTGCTGTGTAGTGGACAGCCAGTGCCTGCCGCTGTACTTGGTCAGGACAGTACCCCGCACCTAATTGTAGTCCGAACACAAGAGGCCACAGTGAGTGTGTGTGTGTGTGTGTGTGTGTATGTATGTATGTGTGTATGTATGTATGTATGTATGAATGTATGTATGTATGTATGTATGTGTGTGTGTGTGTGTGTGTGTACGTACGTACGTACGTATGTGTGTGTGTATGTATGTATGTATGTATGTGTGTGTGTGCCTAATAAACATAGGAGATGGAACCAGGAGACTTAAGGGGGTGTTCCACAATTTCTCATTCTTCTTTCACTTTCAAGCATCTTGACTTGTGGGATGCACCAGATGTGGAGACCAATGCTGTGTTAAGTATCACCAACAACGTCAGTCTTACCAGTGATGAGGTGGGTGAGGGGTAATGGAGGGCGAGAGAGGGGAAGGAGAGAAGGGACTGCAGTCTTCCTATTTTCAATACATCAGGTTGAGATGGGCTACAACCTCTGGCTGTCCTCTCCCGAGCTGCTCGTTGGACTAGCTACCTCCTACAGACACACCTGGGATCCCACGAACCAGCAATGGGGCTACAGTTATTCCAAAGGCAGTAGCAGTTACTTTGTCACTGGAGCCATCTTCTATCACCGGTCAGTTTACAACATTTTGGAGTTATTGAATTTAGTGAAGAAGTGTCCTGCCATTCCCCCCCCCCCCACCAAACAAGTTACTATGGTTACATAATGAAGAACCATGGCACCCCTCAAACAGCAAGCTCCAATGCACTATGCTCTGACATTGCATTAAATGTTCTGGTGTCCAGGCTTACACATAAGCCTCCAGTCCATGTCATTCAGAAGGAAGGAGTCATTACTGATCTGTCTGCCCGGGATTGCATGCCTCAGTGATATGGTTTCAGCTCTGGGGCACCTCCCCTTCTCTCTTGTGGCTCTTTGCAACTAGTTCCCAGACCAATTAACATACCTTGCTTGTACAACAATGAATTGAATTTTTATTTCATGGCTACAATAAAATGCATCTTCTGACACACACACACACACACACACACACCTGTCCCACCACAACAGAATCAATCCAAACAAAACAAGCCACTCAGTGATCATCTACATTAACTTGGAGCAGAGACAGCTCCCTCTGAGGATGGTGTTTGAACACACTCAGTTGTGGTAACATCAACACTACTACCAGGGTTAGAGGTAGCACTAGTCACTGCTTCAGCACTAGTAGCAGGGTGCAGTTCAGCAGTACTAGCTCTGGTAAGGTCAGGAGTACCAGTGGTAGGGTCAGGTTGTTGGATGTCAGGAGTACCAGTGGTAAGGTCAGGTTGTTGGCTGTCAGGAGTACCAGTGGTAAGGTCAGGTTGTTGACTGTCAGGAGTAGCAGTTGTAGTGTCCTGCTGTGTGCTGACGTCAGCAGGCACAGTGGTAATACTGCTGGGCTCACCAGGGCCAACGCTGCTCACTACACGTGGGACATTTGCCGCTTTTGTCTGAAGCTTCACTCGAGCTTCACGCACACGAGTAATATCGCCCTTCAGCTGTTTCAGTTTCTCCTGGGCCTGCGAGTCAATCAAATTCCGCTCCACTTGGACTCTCCCTTGGTGCTCCGCCACGTCTGCGTCCAAAGCCTGCTTCATCTCTGCGGGGAGGCCCTGGGTATTGGGCATTTGGACGCGTCACACATGTGAGGTAGCTACACGCATTACGCCCTCCCCCCCTTACGAGTTCTCTTTCTGGTGCAGCGAAAATGGTGTCGCACAAAGAATTGCTCCTTTGAACTGGGGTGCAGTCGACAATATCACAGGAACAACGATGAGACTGGTGCTACCCTCTGTACCGCATACCCTTACCTTGCTCTGTTATCTGCTTTAACAACGGGGAAAGACGCGCGATTTCCTGCAGTAAACTTTCAACTTCATTGGTCATATCCACCGAAGTCTTCAGCGATTGGTGGTCGTTGCCTCCGCGAGTTCCCTATACAAAGAGAGATATCGTGAAATACCCAGACTTGCATGAAAGATGGGTACCCACCTCGAATTCCTTGACGAAGAATTGGACTTCATTTTGTATCACCGGACGATGGTTCAACAGGCGCTTATATATAGCACTAACGCCTAAACTTCGGAAATTGTAAGCAAATACTTTTCAACCAACTATTATTTACCTTACCATTAATCATCCCTTGAGTGGCCATCTTTGTTGCAACAGTTATGACGCATGCGCAACCTATTCGCGCCACTGACATTCGGCGGGTGTGTGAAAATGGTACGTACTAGAGCGAACAACTCGGCTGCTAGGAAAGGTATTTTGGTCTGCTTAGCTTTTACGTTTAAATATATGCTTCTTTCATGTGGGTGGTGCTAGCTGTTGTAGCCAAGGCTCCGCGAAAACAGCTAGCGCCCGTACACGCTGCATCTCCTTCTGGCAAGTCTAAAAAGGGCGGCAAACATGCTATCGGAGGAAATCCTGCAAAGGTGTGGCCGACACCAGCATGGCAAAAAGGCATTGCGGACTTTTTGTCTGGGGAAGGAGAGGATGGAAATCCTCCTGTTGAAGCTAGTGAAATCACCAGTACGTCGGCGGGACAATTAAGTCAACCCTCGAGTGATTCGGCTGAGATATCGAGCCAGAGTTCAAGTAATGTAAACCCTCATATAAGCCAGGCAACAACGGGCGAGGAGGAGGAAGAAGAACAAAGCGACTCTGAGACTGAACAACATTGTAGTGACGATGGAAGTGAAGATTGAAACAAGCTCACATCTCTTCTTCCGTCTATTCTCACGTCTCTCTTTGTTTACATATGCTTTTAATTAATGTTTGTTTACGTTATGAGCATTGATCGTGATATAAGCGCGCGAAATGTGCAATAAATGGAACAGGTTTAAAAATAACAGATATAATGGATCAATCAGGTTTATTGCTGTTTACCCATGCCAACGCATCCTTCGCCAGCATCTTTTCTGGCAAAATGTCTGCGAGTAACGGCACATGGCGTCATAGCACAAACTGGCGGTAGGGGGTGGGAGCAAAAATGTACTCACCAAAAAGAAACTTTAGCTCGTCAGGCTTTGAATGTACTGCCGTTGCTGAAATTTATATTAATGCCTGCATTATATATATTTTCTCGATCACTCACCCAAGTGTTTGTACGTGACTTCCTTAGCTGCAGTTTGTAAGGCTACTTTGCTGGAGTGCTTCGCCAACTCGGCGATAAACATTTCCTAGGAAGGCGGTAAGTACAGTAATGTAGGCTACAAGCTCGTTGGCTGACCGTCGCCTTTGTGATAAGCAGCGTAGATTCTTGACTAAGACAGGAGGTGTTCACTGACGAGTTCACATCCGTTTTCATGATTGTTCTAACCCTAGTTATGGGCAGCGAGACTGGTTTTACACACGATGGGTGCTTTGCAGTCTTTTGTGGCGGTGGAGTTCGGGTAAGAACCAACTTCAAGTCGTCTCCCTGAGACACAGAACTAGTATAGCTTTCCATTCAGCTCTGGCGGTCCGGCAAGTTATTAATTATTACATAACCTATTTTTCGATTAACCCGACAATGACCGAAAAGACGCCAGCATCGTTCTTGTCGGGGCTCAAGTATGAACACTTTGTCGCCGGCTTAACAGCCGGCATAGTTCCCACCCTCATTACCCATCCGTTGGACCTCATTAAAATACGATTTGCGGGTATGGTACGCATATTGTGTGATGTGTACTTGTAAATCCTGCGGTGCTTCAAGTGAACGACGGGCAGGTTACACCAGGACGGCCTCAATACAAAGGGCTTATTCACGCTGTAAGAAGCATCGTCAGAGAAGGCGGAATCCTAGGCCTCTACAGGGTGTGAAGAGGGACACGACATAACAACGACCTTTTTTATTTTATTTCTTGCTCCCTCCCTCTCTCTCTCTCTCTCTCTCTCTCTCTCTCTCTCTCTCTCTCACCCTCTCTCGTTCTCTGTCTCTCTCCTTCAAAATACCTTTATAAGGGAGCCAGTGCAAATGTGGTTGGAGCAGGTGCTTCCTGGGGACTCTACTTTTTCTTGTGAGCCTGTTTTAACCCATAAGGTGACCTTTGCTTGATGATATTGACCTCCACCCTCTTCCCCTCCCTCTTCCCTCTCCCTCCCCCTCCTCCCCATGTAACTTACTTAGCTACAATGCACTGAAGTTTCACATTCAAGATGGAGATGTGAACAAGCAGCTGAGTGCACCTATGCACATGCTATTGGCTTCTCTAGGAGGTCCGCCCCCAACACCCCTCATCATACCACACACACACACACACACACACACATACACATACACACACACACACCTCTGGTCTTCACTTGATGCTCTCTCGTGCCTCATTCCCAGGCATGGTTACCATGACGTTTGTTAACCCTGTGTGGGTGGTGAAGACACGTCTGTGTCTACCCGACACAGATGCAGTTCCTGCTCATAGAAGATACAGAGGGCTTTTTGGTAAATGGAGGAAAGAGGGGGGGGGGAGGGATAATGTGGATGTGAGGCTACTAATCTACTAATGGACGGCAGTTTGGTTTTTACCACTGCCACCTTTTTGTCTGCTTTCATACCCATCTTTGTATAAATGAAGAGACCTCTACCTAATGGGGTACCTCTTTGTGGGGATGTTTGGATTGTGTGCACACAATAAATATATGCTCCTTCCCCCTCCCTCCTTCCTTCCCCCTCCCTCCTTCCTTCCCCCTCCCTCCCCTTCCCCCTTCCTCCTTCCTTCCCCCTTCCTCCTTCCTTCCCCCTCCCTCCCCTTCCCCCTTCCTCCTTCTTTCCCCCTCCCTCCCCTTCCTTCTCCCTCCCTCCCCCTTTCTTCCTACCCCCCTCCCCTTCCCCTCTTTCACCAGTATTTGCTTAGTAAGGTTATAACTTCATACATTTGTTAAAAATGGCTTGGTTTGAAGTGACTGTACCTGAGCATTGAGAAACATGTTTCTTGTTGTTACAGATGGTCTTCTGAACCTGTACAAATACGAGGGACTTAGAGGCTTGTACAAGGTAAGGGTGTCCTGAATTAATGCCATAATGTGTGGTGGGTGTGGCCAGTGATCCGATGGGCTACTCCCACCTCATCCCTTAACGACAGGGCTACTTGGCAGGACTGGTGGGGACGTCACACGGAGCCGTGCAGTTCATGGCTTATGAGGAACTGAAGAAGATGTACTGCAACTACTACACCCTTCCCATCACCTCAAAACTGGTGTGTTGCATGTGGTGGTATTGTGTGTCTGTGTGTGTGTACGTGTGCATGTGTGTGTGCATGTATGTACATCTTTGTACTTATAATATGTTTGTATGCGTGTACGTGTGTGTGCATATGTCTATGTACATGTATGTGTGTGTATGTGTGTACATGTGTGCTTGTGTATATGTGTATATATGTGTACCTGTATGCACATGGGTGTGTGTGTGTGTGTGTGCAGGTGTGTCTCGTGTGTGGCATATCTGCATGAACTGGGTCGTGATGTTCGCTTTGCTCTACAGGGACCAGTTGAATATGTCACAATGGCCGCCACAAGCAAATTGGTGGCCACTTGTGTCACCTATCCGTACCAGGTTGTGAGGGCCAGGCTTCAGGTATGGTCACCAACTCATCATGTCGACCATTTGAGTAGTGTGTGTGTGTGTGTGTGTGTGTGTGTGTGTGTGTGTGTGTGTGTGTGTGTGTGTGGTATTAATTAGGACCAACATGAGAAGTATACTGGATCACTTGATGTAATCAAGAAGGTTTACAGGTCAGTCAGTGGATGGGCACATGTTACTATGGCAACTGTTGTTCCCTGTTAGGTATGAAGCCATCAGTGGCTTCTACAAAGGACTGACTGCAAACATCATCAAGTAGGTGTAAATGGGGTTAAATTAGTATGTGATATTAAATATTTAAGCTAACCTAACTTGTGAGTGGTAAATATCAGTCCATTGTTGGGTTACATCCACTGAGAACTGGACTGTATTGATCCATAATGCCAATGTGCTGGGGAGGAGGAGAGGAGGGGCAGTGTGCTGGGGAGGAGGGTGCAGTGTGCTTGGATTCATATTCATTCTTAGCCAATTGCATATACATGTACTCCCCTCCAGGGTTGTTCCAGCAACTTCTCTGACCTTTGTGGTCTATGAGTACCTATCACATCTTCTGCTAAGGGCTAAGCAGCCTCACTAGATAACGTGACCTTTGACCTCACTGCTTATCACTGCTGATCTCGGATTTGAATTTGATCATTTGTCTTCCAGCTCATCACATCTCTGTCCTACCCAGGAAAAGAAATTTATTTTTATAATGGATTTCATTGGAATTAATGCTTGACTTCAGTGAACCCAAATCTAAGTGCAATCATTCCTTCATTCCTCTCAAGCACAAACGTCAGTATTAAATATAGTTGGCTAAACTTATATAATAATCAAATCTGAACCTCATTATGTGTTTGTTTGTTCCAGTAGTCATAGAAACATCGGGCGTTTTTGGGAAAGCAGACTTATATGCAATGTATTTACTATTAATAGTAAATGTGACAACAACACCGTAGTAAGTATAAACTTTCATTTACTAATTACTATAGCGGAAATGTCACATATACGTACACGTTTGCATCGCATTTGATTTAATAGTAAACACGATGTAAACCCAAATAATTGTGCAGTGAATTATATTATCTCATCTTGCTGGTCGCGTCTGAAAGGGAAGTGCAATCATGTTTACTTCAATGCCTCTGCAATGATCTCGAGGCAGTGCTGCTTAAGGATTGTTTCCTTTTCAAATATATATATATATTTGTATTTGCAGAGACGGATTCCCCTTCCTTTCGAGCGCATTGTATCGTAATGAATTTCATTAGCGCTTACAGCCCCTCCCTTCATTATAAATTCCTGGGTTCGCCGCTGGTTTGTGTGTGTGTGTGTGTGTGTGTGTGTGTGTGTGTGTGTGTGTGTGTGTGTATGGTGTGTGTGGTCCGTTGTGTAAAATGATAAACATCCAAATTATGGGGTGCCCTTTGCCTTATCTAATGAGTAAGCTGTGACTTTTCGCAATGAGCGAACCATGACTGTAAATAAAATACATATTTTCCGTTAGGCCTTGTGTCTTTGACTTTCCCCAGTTCAACCTTCTCGCTCTGAAACCCCATGTGTACTTTTGTGTTCCCTGGGCATTGGGAGGAGGGACACCACAACAACCACCATAAGAGGCACATAGTAGAAATAACTAGGAGAGAGAGGGGGGGGGGGGGGGGGGGGGGGGGGGGGCATTAATATGAAACACTTGACTGCATTTCTCCTTTGTCCAATACCTCCAAAATTGAAGACATCTGCCCAGCAGCAGTAGATGAAAGCAGGTACCTGCAAAATCCATGAAGAATGATGTTGTAACCATGGTGACCACATCATAGGACATTTTCTTAGCTGGACTAGTTTGAAAACGATGGTGAAGCCACTTGCGTACCTAATGATAGCACCGGTGTTAACTGAAAGGATACAAGTGGGTCGTTTAATAACTAACCTTCCTGGCTGCTTCATTAATGAACCTGAAGCACACAAAACAAATGTAATAACCAGGGTAGAAGCCATGCCAGATGGAAGACAGTACAAAGGCTGCAGTATGTGGGGAGATCCAAAACTTTGGCGGCACTCGGTCGTAACATACTCTGCGGATGAAAGTAGGAACTAACTAAAGTATCTTCCAAATCTCTCTCCCTCCCCCCTTCCATCATTACCTTCTTAACCATAATGATGTTGTCACATTCCATCCTGTTATTAGTGACCTAGCGTTGGTGGCAAACTGAACATCACAGGGGGGAGGAGAGGGAGGGGGGGGGGGGGGGGGAAACTGCTAAAAATCATATTGGTGGAATGAAAGTGCCGAGGAAATATCCCTACCCCTTCCAGCCCCACCCTTCCACCCCCACCCCTTCCAGCACATACCCTTCCAGCCCCACCCCTCCCACCCCTCCCAGCCTACCCCTTCCAGCCCCACCCCTCCCAGCCTCACCCCTCCCAGCCCTACCCCTTCCAGCCTCACCCCTTCCAGCCTCACCCCTCCCAGCCCCACCCCTTCCAGCCTCACCCCTCCCAGCCTCACCCCTCCCAGCCTCACCCCTCCCAGCACATGTTACATCTGCACCCATTCCAGCACAGATTACATCATACCTTCCAGCCCCACCCCTTCCAGCACATGTTACATACCTCAACATCCAGTAAACGAACGTTCTTACAGACGTCCCATACTGGTTTCCCCTCTGTGTCATAACCACTGAAGCCAAGCCCCACGTAGTCATTGATACTCTCAGCTGGAGGAGGGTTAGAAAGCTGTTCAACAGTAAACCATCACTGGCACAGAGCTACAGGTAAGGTCTCTTCCAAACCACACAGAGGCATCCCAATGCCACTCTCATAACGACTGCCTTCTAATGCCAAGTTTTTAAATTTTTTTTCCATATTTGGGCCTACATGTAGGTGGAAATAATCTTGCCTCTATTATAGGGATCCTAAGACTATTAATTATATTATGTCCAGTATTAATAACTATTGACCTCACCTAACAACCATACAAAGTAGTAACGAGCTCGAATGTGAAGAAGGGTTACATGCACTACCAGAATCCTGGACCACAGTGAGTGGTTAGGCGCTGTGGTTAGAGGGAAATGAGTGCTCTTCATTTAGAACATAAGATGAAGCTATTTTTTACCAAGTATACCATCCATTGGGTACCGAGGGCCCAGCAACAGATGAATGGAAAGGCAGATAAGAGATTTGAGGAGTGTACTTAACACTGGAACCTGTGGCATGTGTGTGGTGTGAGGGTTGTCGTGCACAAAGAGGATCACACGTACCAAAGTGGATGGTTTAGCTTTTATCTGAGAGGAAAATAGGTGTGAATGAGGAGGTCAGGGGGTGCATCGGTGGGGTTGTGGTGTGTGCAAACCTTCCCATCGCTATTTTGGCTAGGAGCGGTTCTGAAGTTTGAGCCATCCACAAAGTTGAGATATTCCTTCATGGTGCAGGTTGGACCAGCCAAGAAGGTGTGGAAGTTGTAGTTATAGCTCCAGTACTCCAACAGTGAGGGTACTGCCCTGTAGAGGTGGAGGGGATGGGGAGGAGGGAGGGTTGAGAGATGATAGGAAGTAAGGAGGTTCTTTACTTGAGCTTCATTTTCATCTGGTCCTCATTAAGCTCCGCCTCCTTACGGGCAATGCCTGTGTGAAAGGATGCACATGGCTAAATGGAGGGGGAGGGGTGGAGGGTGAGTGTAAAATGGCTTACCATCATGAAGAGCAAAGGCTGTCAGCGTGACCCTCTGCACGATGAGCATTAGTGGTCTGGGGAAGAGAAACCTTATAGCCAGTGGTCTGGGGACCACGCCACTCACCCCGTAAAGTCAAGATGCCACCCTCCATAATCAACCATCATTCTATATACATGCGCCACACTCATAGACACCATGGCAAATAGCATGGTGTAGATGGTGACCATGTTGGTGGGCACTATTAAAAGCATCGCATAGCAGATTCCGGTCACAGTGAACAGGACGGCCATCTGCCCCCACCCAAAGCACAGGAGACCAAAGATGACACCTATGGAGGTGGAAACAACATGGCGGGCCACAGTACTGCAACGGTCAGGATGGAGGCACTGTTGGTAGAGCGCTCCCAGTGGGTACCCGAGAAATATGAAGACCACACAGCGTATCTACGGATTGTGCCAATGTTACCAAAAATGGTCTGGGGATGAGGCCTGTGTCCTTTACCTGATCCGAGGGTGCTGGAATGTACTCCGATAACCACTGGAAGAGAACGTTTGTAGCTTGTACGGGGTTGGTGAGGATAGAAGCCATGTGGTGTCGTTACTATGGAGATGTAAACTTGAAAAGAAATATAATATAACTTGACACGTGGTAACTGGGGCTAAGTGTGCGTTCTCCCCGACAGCCACTTTTGCTTGCCGATGGCCAGGCCAGCTCTAAAGCAAAAATGGCTGCAGAGATCTACAGTCATCTCAACTTATCTCTTTGTGAGATCAGTGGCCAGGGCCATATTAGGAAGGTGCATGTTAGATCTTGGGTACATGTATATGTGTATTGTGTATTCTCTTGTATTCTCTTGTATTCTCTTGTATTCTTCTATGTACGTAACAGTATGTATTTCTATAACTTGATTGTGGCTACCTTCGCCAAATCTCCCCCCCTCCCCCTTATGTCAAGGGAAAAATAATACATTGTTAGCGGCCTTATACCTTGGACAATGCGACGTCTATTAATTGCAGCGTTGTTTAGAACTACCCGCTCAAATGAAAAGCCGCTGTGCAACACAAAACATATAAACGTCATAGAAGACGGGCCATTTATCTGAGGAAGGTATTCAGACAACAGTGCCTCTAAGCTACTTTTGCGACGTAATGTTTTCCAATCAACTTAAAGCAGTGAGGTATGGTATATTTTGTATTTAAAATTTTATTTCCAAGCTGTGGGTACACGTAGGCCTATATGACCAATGGTTTTACGCGTAGTACGTGCGTTACGACGTTTAGGGTTCAAAACTCTTCTTAAAAACATCACGCAACGTGACTGTTAGGTTGTTCATAAAATATGACACCTACTGTACTTACGTACCTACGTTGCTTGGAGAGAGGAAGAAATTACACCTGCAAGGCTGCATAATCGTAATTATAGCCCTCGATTTTTTCCCCTCATACCTCTGCGCACTCAAAATGCCGAAGAGAAATGGCCACACACAATGGTATCGAACCACTACGTCACGTCCGGCTTGGCTGAAGATGGTAAAGCTAAAAAAGACAGAAGCAGTATCGTGCCCAGACCCAGAGTACGTTACTATAGTAATATCTTGCAAAAAAATATATTAGCGTTGTGTTACTTGTATTGTAAAAACCCCGTCACAGTCTCAATTACGTTTGTCGCGTTGCCAGGTTTACCCCGGCCAAAACCAGGCCTGGTCCAAACGTTCAACTCAAAAATGGATTTAACAAAAATATATATATATACAGAATTGATAGCATAGTGTTAGTTATAACAAACAACACACTGTCATTCCTTTGCAACCTTTCCAGCAGCTGCCTCACTACTATGCCCAGACTTTCCTTTTCTTTCACCTGTACCAGATAAAGGTAGAACTGCAATCAGTACCACCACCACCAGGGGCACATGGTAGAAGTAGCTACAGGGAGGAAGTCATGTGATATTGTGTGGGTCTCACATGCAGTCGACCACACCTCCAAAACTTGAGTCCATTTTCGGCAGACAGCAAGGGAAAGCACAGGGCCGTGTATAGATTGATGGTCACTGTGGTTGTCATGGTGATGAGATCATACACTTTTTTCATGACATCACTGCCCTGGAAATGATCGCGAAGCAACTTGCGCATCTATTGAGAGAAGGCAATGATTAGTAACCCCCCCCCCCCCTGCGGGGGCAATGATTAGTAACCCCCCCCTGCGGGGGCAATGATTAGTAACCCCCCCCTGCGGGGGCAATGATTAGTAACCCCCCCCCTGCAGGGGCAATGATTAGTAACCCCCCCCCCTGCGGGGGCAATGATTAGTAACCCCCCCCCCTGCGGGGGCAATGATTAGTAACCCCCCCCTGCGGGGGCAATGATTAGTAACCCCCCCCCCCCTGCGGGGGCAATGATTAGTAACCCCCCTGTGGGGGCAATGATTATTACTGCATTGCTTAACACCAGTTCCGTGAGAATCGAATGTTTTTTACGCACTTTTTGTCGAACTCACTTTTTAGAAAATTAGTTGGACGAGAGCTAACTGTTCCAAATTAGCGTGCATCTAGTAACCCAACCTTCTACTCGATGTTTATCGCTATTTGTAGCATTGGGCATACTTTCGCTCCCTTCCAGCATTCGTCTGAAGTGAAACGGCTAGACACTTCCCGAAAAAAAATACACACATTTTTCCTGGACCTTTTTAAGGTTAACAAACTGTCCCAATGTTCTTACCTCAACAGGAGACATAGCTCCCCTGCAATGTTTGATCCTTTGCTTGGGGTGAAGCTTCGATCCTCGACCCCCAGACCAAATTATTAAATGTAATGGCTGTTAATAATTTTTGGCGAGACACTGCCCTTCTCAGCTACAAGCAGTATGGGGGCTACAAATCAACCGACTGAACACAATCTGCAAATCACAGCCGGCTTCAGATCTGGCAGCAGCATTTCTATCGTGGCCTAACCAGTGACTTCTATCAATCTGCTGGGTTTTCAGAATCAGGCAATACACAATCCTTCCTTGGTCGACTGCGCAAACGCTATAGGCACAAGTAGCATTTGTACAATAATTTTGTCTGTGATTCGTGAATGGGGTATCAGAACTTTCGGGTCTGGGTAACTGCTGTTTTTAGAAAATTAGTCGGAAAACGTTGTGTTACGTAACAAAATACATATTCCGATAGCCCAACTCTTTATAGGACGTTTGGCGCTATTCTTAGCTTCATATCATGAATGGTAATGTACTTGTATTGATTTTAACTGATGCGGTCACCCGTTTATCGATGTTCGAAAGCTGCCGAGTACACTTTTTTCTGGAGCAGTTTCAAACGCATTTGACGGTACCTGTAGACGTTCTTAGTTACCCAATAGAGAACAGCACAAGTGAAATGCTCTCAACCTGCCTGGTTGAATCAGGTTGATGCACAACACACTTTCTTCCGGTCAACAAAAAATACATTCGATTCTCATGGAACAGGTGTTAATTACTACAAGTAAAGAAAAACATTCTCTAACGAGAAAGTTGGTGGGATATAGGAATTTGAGGCAATGGTGGTGTTAAAAGGAAGGGAACAAGGTTTTGAGAAAAGGGTAATGAGACAAAAAATCCTATATTTAGCACTTCTTTTGGTTCTGTTACATTTACACGTGCTCAATATAGGATTTTTGTCTCATTACCCTTTTCTCAAAACCTTGTTCCCTTCCTTTTAACACCACCATTGCCTCAAATTCCTATATCCCACCAACTTTCTCGTTAGAGAATGTTTTTCTTTACTTGTTTCCTCTATTTTTTAATTATCATTTTTTTATCGATTATACTGGCAAGTGCCCCCCCCCCCCCCCCCCCACCCCCCACCCCTCCCCCCCTCCGCTTCAATTACCGTCACGAGCAGACGCCCGCTTTGTTTGGGATCACTGTAAGGAACGCGGGAGAATTCTAACTCGTCATCTGCTCTCTTTGTTTGCACAATTCTAAATATACGTAAATGTCGCCATGGGAACGCTTCTATTTAACACTACGCATTACGTAATGATTACGTATGCACGTTTTAAGCTTTATTCATATCTCTGATACTTGAAGATGTCCTTCCAGGAGATTCTAAAGCGATTGGTATAATTGGCGCTCTTTAAAACCATTCCTATCCCGAGTTATACTCACCCGAGAAGAAGACGACGACGACGACGACGACGACGACGACGGAGAAGATTTGGCCTGGGGACGAGGAAAAACACGAACTTTTTTGTTCTCTTGAAGCAAACGGTTTGAAGACTGGAACAAAACATTAAAATGACCGTCTTTGCCTTCTGGCTCGATAGGTACAAAGAGCTAAACTATCCGTTTCTTGGTACGCGAGTTGTACGCTGGTTGCGTTTTTTTAATGATATTCACGACCCGGGTCAATTCCTATATAGGAACTACTATCGTAGTTCCTGATTTGCTTTTAAAGGATGACAGCTATAACACAGAAATGCAATTAGATATAACTTTGACAACTGTTATTCTGTGAAAACTAACGTGTTGATATAATCCCAATTATCATACATATCTGTCTCACAGCGCATAAAGCCAGGTGAATGACCCAAATGGATAAAGAAATTCGCTTTCCTCTATGTGTTATGACCATGCACAATGGTGAACACAATTGCAACGTGGGTGATTCCTATTGGCTTTGATCTCTATAGGCCTTACATTGAGCAAAAGCACATGTACCAGTACACATGCTCAAATTTTGGGATCCTATAAACATGCACCACACACACAAACACACACACACACAAACACAAACACACAAAAAACACAAACACACACAAACGCAAACACACACACAAACACAAACACACACACACAAACACACACATACTAACACACATACACAAATACACACACATACAAACACACACACAAACACACACACACACATACACACACACACTCACCTTCCTTGCTGCTTCATTCATGAACCCACCACAGATGAAAGCCAGGTAGTACCCAGGATAGAAGCCATGCCAAAAGGCAGACAGGATCCACACGGTCATATTGGGAGATATGACAAACTTGGGTGGTAATCTCTCATAGCAGACTCTGGGGGAGTGGGTGTGTGTGGTGTGAGGTGGTTATGGTGCACATGGAAACATCAGTTATAAATATTAATGATTAATGGGTGGAGCTTTACCGACGTAACCATAGCGAAGTAGTCACATTCCATCCTGTTATTACTGCTCTGTAATTGGTGCCAAACTGGGAAGGAAGGGCAGTGGGGAAGAGGTAGTGCAGGAACGCTTGCAATAATAATTGTACTAGAAGTCAAATTATGTTACCGACCTCCACATCAAACACGCGAATGTTCTGACAAACGCCCCACACCGGCTGACCCTTTTCATCGTAACCAGCGAAACCCAGGCCAATGAAATTATTAACACTCTCCACTGGAGGAAGAGAAATGTGATGTTGCGTGACCAGCAGCATACTGGGATCACATGATGTCACGTGACCAGCAACATTCATTGCACACTTCAACCACATGATATCATGTGACCAGCATACTGCGATCACATGTCACGTGACCAGCAACAATCATTGCATACTGCGATCACATAACATGCACACGTAATGCAACCACAGCTAGCATACCCTAGGCACTTACCAAACAGCCAGCATACTCTAGGGACTTACCAAACAGCCATATAAAGTAATAACGGGTTCGAACGTGTAGAGCAACAATATGGGATATTAGTATCCTCATTGGGATGGAATAACGAGGTGCTAGGAGGAAACTGGCTAATCAAATCATTTGGTGGGACAAATGACGCCTTACCTATGACCTCACTCAATGGATATCGAGCCACCACTACCAGGTGAATGGCAATGCAGAGGATGGAACCAAGCAGTGTACTGACCACAGGATACTTTGTGTGTGTGTGTGTGTGTGTGTGTGTGTGTGTGTGTGTGTGTGTGTGCGTGTGTGTGTGTACATGGGTATGGATGTGTTAGTATATATGTTTAGATGACAGAAGTAACCTACAAAGAAGGATGGCTCTGTGTAGTTGGTCTTTGTCTGAAGAGTTACAGGATGTAAATATTTATACATGGTAGCCCCACACAGACCTTCCCATTGCCATTTTGGCTAGGAGCGGTTCTGAAGTTTGAGCCATCCACAAAGTTGAGGTATTCCTTCATGGTACAGGTTGGACCAGCCAAGAAGGTGTGGAAGTTGTAGTTATAGCTCCAGTACTCCAACAGTGAGGGTACTGTCCTGTAGAGGTGGGGGGGGGATGGGGAGGAGGGAGGGTTGAGAGATGATAGGAAGTAAGGAGGTCCTTTACTTGAGCTTCATTTTCTTCTGGTCCTCATTAAGCTCCGCCTCCTTACGGGCAACGCCTGTGTGAAAGGGTGTGACTAAGTGGAGGGGGAGGGGTGGAAGGTGAGAGAAAATGGCTTACCATCATGAAGAGCAAAGGCTGTCAGCGTGACCCTCTGCACGATGAGCATTAGTGGTCTGGGAAAGAGGAACAGCCCTGTGATTAAAATGCGCGCACCAGTTCAGCACTTACCCCGTGAAGTCCAGATGCCATCCTTCGTAGTCCGTATACATCCTGTATACGTGAGCCACTGCTATGGCTGCCAGGGCGAACGCCATCGTGTATACGTGGACCGCGCCGGCTGGCAGAGCTACGAGCATGGCGTAACAAACTCCGGTCACGCCAAACAGGACGGACATCTGCAACCACCCAAAGCACAGGAGGCCGAAGACGACCCCGATCGAAGTGGAGAAAATGTGGCGCAGTGTGACATTGGATTGGTGATTTGGTCGCAGACAGTAGCGGTACAAGGTGCCAAGAGGATACCCAAGCGATATAAGGGTGATGTAACGAATCTGAAAGTGAAGGTCCGTAGAGCAAATTAATGCAAGGCATGTTCCGTTTTGCACATAAACTTTCCCACCTGATCTAAAGGCAATCCAACGCGTGTCGCGGCAGCCTCAAACAGTGACTCCATAGATCGTCGTGTTTAATTGAAATGGTTCCTCACGCGACTGGTGGTAAGATCACGATTAGATCAATATTATTTTTTATAAAAAATTTGTTATTCAGCGGGAGGTGGACCTCCCTGGCCAGGATGGCTTTTAGCTGTTAGGAGCTCCCTGGCCATGATGGCTGTAGCAGTTAGAGGGGTAGGGGGTCCCTGGGCTGGATGGCTCTAGCAGTTAGGAGGGTGGGAGTTCCCTGGGCAGGATGGCTCTAGCAGTTAGGAGGGTGGGACCTCCCTGATCAGGATGGCTCTAGCAGTGAGGAGGGTGCATGGGACCTCCCTGGCCAGGATGGCTCTAGCAGTTAGGAGGGTGGGACCTCCCTGATCAGGATGGCTCTAGCAGTTAGGAGGGTGCATGGGACCTCCCTGGCCAGGATGGCTCTAGCAGTTAGGAGGGTGGGAGCTCCCTGGCCAGGATGGCTCTAGCATAGTTGGGCGTAGCCCGACCTTCGCGTTTTGAAGGTCGGGCTACGCCCAACTAGTTCTAGCACGGGGGCGGATCCAGAAATTGTTTTGATGGGAGGGGGGGGGGGCGTCTTAATTATCATGGTTTGGACGCGGCCAACAAATATTGCGCGTACTAGTATAGTAAAAGGGGAGGGTGTATCCTGGGTCTGGAGGCCCCATACTGTTATCACCATCATGTTACTCGGCACGTTTTCGTTGTATCGTAAGTCACCGCCCCTTTGAAGCTATGAAATTTAATCTCTGGGTGGGTGGGTGGGGGGGGGGGAGGGGAGGGGGGGGAGTTCCCCCGTATTCGCCACTGTAGCAATTAAAATGGAGCCGCTCAGACTCATATTCAATCGACTATAAATTAAGGCAACCACTGTTGACTGGTGAATGGCCAGGTAAGATGCCAGCCTGGGTATTGTATCATGGACCTCTTTACTCCAATTTCCATATGTCTCCACTGCGGGGCTACATTTTACACATTGTACTTACTATTAATCAAATGTGGCGCAAATGTTTTTATATGTGACATCTCCGCTGTAGTAAATTGGGGTAGTGGCAGCGAAAGGGACCTAGCTTATTTTATAGAAATTTTCCAGGATGGAGCATCAAAGTTGAGGCGTGCAATTAAAATGTACGCGTAATTAAAAATTCAGGCCAATGGTAATTTCATGATGTGATGGACAGCAGTGCACAAGAGAGAAGTTGTAGAGGACATAGGTGCCTCTTAGAATATTAAATAATTTGAAAACTTGAAAAAATATGCTCTAGGCCCCTAGCTTATCGCTGCCACGATCCCAATTAAACCTTTATATTTACTATTGTGTTGATGTCACATATACCGTATTTACTAACACATTTGCACCACATTTGATTAATCGTAGATACACAGTACACAGCCAAGTCCTAACAACCTGGTACAGAAATGTGTGCTGTGTAAATCCAAATTATTATGCAGTGAATGGAACGCAGGACCAACCTAACTCCTGGCATTTGGGTCCATTGGAGTTAGCTTACAAAACCTCTGCTGCAAGGGTTGCCGCACCAGCCTGGTGGCACAAGATGGTCGGGCAGAGGGGTGATAGATACAGCTACAGAGAGGCACTGAAGTAAATATAAGCATGATTGCACTTCCCCTGACACCTTTCGAACACTACAAGCAAGATGATATTAAAAGCCTGCATGCTTTCCCAAACAAGCCCGATGTTTTGGAATAATGGAGTCCAGATTTGATTATTTGGGGTCGAGACAGCGAAAAGGAACCAAACGCGATGTTATGCAATTTTCCAGGAAGGAGAAAAGCTTGTGTAGTGACCCTCCAAGAACACCAGTGTGGGTCTAAGGAACAGTGAGCACAAGTGTGTGTATGTGTGTGTGTGTGTGTGTGCGGTGTGTGTGTGTGTGTGTGTGTGTGTGTATCAAAGTTGACGCGTATTAAAAATTCAGGTCCCTATATCTAACTCCATGGTGGACAGACTAAATTCTAGCACATAAGAAAGGCATTCATAGGTGTCTCTATATAGCTCTTAGAATATCATATAAGCGCTAGGATCCTTTTCACTGCCTCGATCTCATATTACAATTAACTAAAAACATTCTCTATGAGAAAGTTGGTGAGATATAGGATTTGAAGGCAATGGTGGTGTAAAAATAAAGGAAACAAGAGTCTGTAATAGTAAGGGAAAATGTCATAGTCCTATATTTAGCCCGTTTGTAGCCTATACCATGTTTGTGTGCTAAATATAGGACTATGACATTTTCCTTTTGTATTACAGACCCTTGTTTCCTTGCTTTTAACACCACCATTGCCTTCAAATCCTATATCTCACCAACTTTTCATAGAGAATGTTTTTAGCTACTTGTTTCATAGATTTTTTCTCATATCTAAGTATACGTCTTACACTGACCGTATAGTTGATTGTAAATCATTTGCTACTGCTCCTGTAGTTTTCTGGTTTGGTATCGACAAATTCTTAACTTGTCAAGATTCGGCCGTAATGATACGAGAAACGTTTGTAAGGCCCAAATCATAAATATTTGGATTGGAAACCTCTCACGTGATCCATTACGACTCGTACAACATTTATATGCAATCCGCGTTTCGCTTTTTTTTTTGGTGCGTGGGCGTACTGTTATCCAAGCTTTTGTGCCTGTTCGAGTGCTTAACGTGTGTTTTACTGGTCGGAAGTGATCGTATAGGTTAGTTTTCAATCTCTATACAACCCTACTCATTGTTCGCGCTGGTTGAACGCTGATCATCGTTCATAGACGGCTAGAAGGCTTTGTGCGACTGTACCGCGAGTACGGTAAGTCGCATATGAACCATCTAAGCAATTTCTGATACTTCACTACGAAAGCTATGAGGTTGACTAACTACATGTATATGTAGCGTGCAGTTCTTAGCGTGTATGGTGTTAGGTGCTATATAAGGCCCACTGTTTGTGCGACTGTAACACGTTTTCATACGCACAGTAGGCACTCTTCCAGCCAATTCTGAAGCTATTGGTGAAATTTCCATTCTTTAAATGTGTTCCTATCCCGTGGTCAAGAAGGAGGAGGATAATTCCGGGACTGGGTACGAGGATGGGCAGTACCATTTTGTTCTCTACAACCGCGCGGTTTTGCGCCATAAAAAAAAAAAAACGACGAAACTACTCAATTTCGTCTTCTCGTTCGATTACAACAACTAGCTAAACGATCCGATCGTCAGGAGTCTCGGGTCGCGTGTTTTTAATGATTTCATAGTCGGGGTCAAATCCTATATGGAAGTTTCTGGCGAAACTTCCGATAAGTTTAGCCAACTAACAAGGGCGTAAACAAGTTTTTAAGGGCGGGGGGCTATTTGTGGTTACTTTTGCGTGCGCGTGAGTTTTGTTTGTGAATACGATGTTGTTGCACTCCTGGCACAACCCAAAGAGCTGTACACTTCTAACTCAATCAGCAATTACAAGTGTGTGACGCAATTGTAATATTACGTTCGTGTGGCGTGTTACATGCAACTCTATAGCACGCGCTATACAATTGATTATTGTATTAACGACTTCAGAAATTTTAATAACTCAACTGCAAAAATCTGGGGTGGGGGGGGGGGGGGGGGCTAAAGCCCCCCCCCCCCTTCCCCTTGTCTACACCCTTGACTAATGCTGACGTTTGTGCACAAGGAGCTATACAAATGAGTTAAGCTTGAGAGGAATGAAAGAATGATTGCACTTAGATTTAACATTTGGATCAGTAAGGTACTAGATCAAAATGTCCAAGACACGCATGTGCGCATGTAATCTTAATCAACATCATCTAAGCTGGCCCTGCGATACATCCTGCCCTTGGAGGCCTGTTATTGTATTCATTGCTAGTTAATATCATTCACTGCTTAGCAATGAGCACCACGTGATTAGCAGGGCAAGGTGTTTGCCAACCACCTGGACACCATTTCATCATTAAAGCAAGCCAATCATGTCCCTTTACCACACTGTGAGGTATTCCTTATCAATTAAAACATGAGCCTTGATGTGGAAGTAATCCAACCCAACTGCCCTGCCATTGAAAGTTATTTAGTTTTAAACGAACCTTTCCTCTCCACATAGCTCCTGACATGGCGTCCATCTTCACTGATCCTGTTCAGGCTTCAGAACCTTTCTTCCACATACTTTCAGAACACACATCTGTACAAATTGATCAGGTGACTGGATATGTGATGCCTTCCACTGTGTTTCAATTGTAACCTTAATTTTGAATTTTGGTTCGAAGATCCGATATATTTTCCTCCTATCTATCGCTATGGCCTTGTCCCCAGTCCTACCAATTGTGCGGACCATGGAGGGGGCACCTTGATTTTACAGCATCCCTAGACCACTGCTACAGATCAGCATACGGTTCCTCTTCCCCAGACCACTAATGCTCATCGTGCAGAGGGTCACGCTGACAGCCTTTGCTCTTCATGATGGTAAGCCATTTTACTCTCACCCTCCACCCCTCCCCCTCCATTTAGCCACACCCTTTCACACAGGCATTGCCCGTAAAGGAGGCGGAGCTTAATGAGGAGACCAGAAGAAAATGAAGCTCAAGTAAAGGACCTCCTTACTTCCTATCATCTCTCAACCCTCCCTCCTCCCCATCCCCTCCCCATTACAGGGCAGTACCCTCACTGTTGGAGTACTGGAGCTATAACTACAACTTCCACACCTTCTTGGCTGGTCCAGCCTGTACCATGAAGGAATTTTGCGGATGGCTCAAACTTCAGAACCACTCCTAGTCAAAATAGTGATGGGAAGGTTTGCACACACCGCAACCCCAACCGATGCACCCCCTGACCTCCTCATTCATGTCTAGATAAAAGCTAAACCATCCACTTTGGTACGTGTGATCCTCTTTGTACATGACAACCCTCACACCGTACGCCACACATGCACACATGCACCCACACGTGCACACATGTACACATGCACAACTCCATTCTTACGCAATGGAAATTAGCCTGGAGTTATAGTGTATACGCTCGGTCCATTTTCGCTGCCTCGACCCCATTTAATTTTCGACCATTGCTGCAGTACGTCATCGCTGAGGCCGGAAGCGCCCGTGGGTGACAACAAATTAATATCACCGCCGATTACCAATAATTATCCATTCTTGACGAATCTGCACGAGCTTCCAACGATAAAACTGTTCAAGGGTGCTGAGATAGCCAGCGGATTCTCGGATCGAAACCCGATCCCGCGGTTTCACATAAAGTGAGTGGGTTCGAAATTAGCTCGCGCGCCATTAAGATCCGATGTGCGAGTGAATATGTGATCTAGGCAGCCGTAAAATCGCCGCGGCGTCTTTGGGACGACAAACATGAATATCCCCCCCTCCCCCCCCCCCCCCCCTCCCCCCCTTCCATACATACACACACGCACACACAAAAACAGCAGTACCGCCATAACGACATACCCTGGAATCGCCAAGTTTTTCGATTGCAACCATCGACAGCATGTGTGCAACCTTCAAACCACCCTTACAACAGTGCTGGTATTTCTATGGCTAGTATCCAAATCTTCGAAGCAAGCGCTTTTAGATGCTGCGGCGTTTAATGGTACATGCATGTCGTACACTCCGGAAAAAGCCCTTGAAGAGTGTCTTATCGTATTCATTACTAGCTAGGAGCAAACATCGCGATTAAATATAACACCTGCCTTTCTTAATATCAACATTTCATCACAGAAGCCAATCATGTGCTTGTCCAATTGCTTAATATGAGGAAGTGCATTTTAATATAGCATTTTAATCCAAAAGCCATTGAAAGTTACTTAGAACTGAATTAGCAATAATTATAAAGGAACCTTTCCTCTCCACATAGCTCCTGACATGGCGTCCATCTTCACTGATCCTGTTCAGGCTTCAGAACCTTTCTTCCGTCTACTTTCAGAACACACATCTGTACAAATTGATCAGGTGACTGGATATGTGATGCCTTCCACTGTGTTTTTAATTGTAACCTTAATTTTGAATCTTGGTTTGAAGATCCGATATATTTTCCTCCTGTCACTTGGTTACCCCCTTGGAGCTATCTATCGCTATGGCCTCATCCCCAGTCCTACCAATTGTGCGGCCCGCCATATTGTCTCCACCTCCATAGGCGTCATCTTTGGTCTCCTGTGCTTTGGGTGGGGGCAGATGGCCGTCTTGTTCACTGTGACCGGAGTCTGCTATGCGATGCTCTTAATAGTGCCCACCAACATGGTCGCCATCTACACCATGCTATTTGCCATGGTGTCTATGAGTGTGGCGCATGTATATAGAATAATGGTTGACTATGGAGGGTGGCATCTTGACTTTACGGGGTGAGTGGTGTGGTCCCCAGACCACTGGCTGTAAGGTTCCTCTTCCCCAGACCACTAATGCTCATCGTGCAGAGGGTCACTCTGACAGCCTTTGCTCTTCATGATGGTAAGCCATTTTACTCTCACCCTCAACCCCTCCCCCTCCACTTAGCCACACCCTTTTAAACAGGCGTTGCTCGTAAGGAGGCGGAGCTTAATGAGGACCAGAAGAAAATGAAGCTCAAGTAAAGGACCTCCTTACTTCCTATCATCTCTCAACCCTCCCTCCTCCCCATCCCCCCCCCACCTCTACAGGGCAGTACCCTCACTGTTGGAGTACTGGAGCTATAACTACAACTTCCACACCTTCTTGGCTGGTCCAACCTGTACCATGAAGGAATACCTCAACTTTGTGGATGGCTCGAACTTCAGAACCGCTCCTAGCCAAAATGGTGATGGGAAGGTCTGTGTGGGGCTACCATGTAGCTACCAATGGTGACGGGAAGGTTTGCACCTTGGCATTTATAACCTTAATGTTAACTCGATGGATCATCTACACGTAGATGAAATCAGTCAAAATCATCTACCTGTAGACCCCACTTCAGAGTGTATTAATATCCTCCAAAAAAATATCCATTTTCTTACTGAGCTTCTAAACAGGTTAAGCAACACGCGTGGGTAGGTAGCATTTACTCCATCTATATATATATACGATACCCTTGATATGCATCTACGTGTAGACGGTGATTTGACATTATTAATCAGTGCACTGTGTATGTAGCTAACTAGCTGCCACACACATACCAGCTCCTACACTTCTCACATACACCAGTTCACACACCAGCTCCCACACTTCTCACACACACCAGCTCACACACTTCTCACAATTAATTATGTACTGTGTTGGGCCTTACAGATGAAAGATGAAACTGAAGAGGAATCATCTGCGTTGGTATGATATTATGTCATATGTAGACATTAGATAATTATCTCATTGGTCATTACGTGCACCACACATTCCACATGTACACCCCACACACATACACATATGTGCATACACACACATACACATATGTGCATACACACACATACACATATGTGCATACACACACATACACATATGTGCATACACACACATACACATATGTGCATACACACACATACACATATGTGCATACACACACATACACATATGTGCATACACACACATACACACACACATACACATATGTGCATACACACACATACACATATGTGCATACACACACATACACATATGTGCATACACACACATACACATATGTGCACACACACACATACACATATGTGCATACACACATATACATATGTGCATACACACACATGCCGCAGGTCCCAGTGATAAGTACACTCCTCAAATCTCTTATCTGCCTTTCCATTCATCTGTTGCTGGGCCCTCGGTACCCAATGGATGGTATACTTGGTAAGCAGCTTCTTATTCTAAATGCAGCCCACCCTAATTTGTCTCCCTTAGACCCTGACCTTTCACTCCCTTCAAGAATGTTAGCTGTGTACTTGACTGGGCTCCACGTGAGACTGCGTTACTACTTCATCTGGTTGCTTAGTAAGCCAGTTACCAAATATGGTATATCCACAACCCTGTGAGGAATAAATGCCAATAAGTATTTAGTTGGGTCCTGTGAGATAATAGTATCTAGGGAAGGCAGAGAGTGTGAGTGGTTGGTGTGTAGCGACATGGGATGGGGAGGGAGAGAGGGAGGCTATGTGGGGAGAGGAGATGGGGGAGGAGCTTCCTACTTCGAGATAGGTTGCTTATTTTAGACATAAAGGTTGTTTGTGTAATCACAGAATACATGGATTGGAAATGCTATACCTAAATATGTGCATGATGCCACATGCAGTCTGTTTTAGAGGCACTTGGTACAGTGGCAGTGTGGCTTGGGGGGGGGGGGGGGGGGGGTGTCAAACCAGTATTTCTCTGCATAGTCTACAAATTACTAACAAATATACGAGCGTACGCAGGTTTGCCACCAGCCACACCTCCACTGACTTGGTATACTTTTGAGTTTTGTCAAATGGATTTTTATTTACGTGTTTTCGTACACTTCAAATAGTTTCGCTAGTACGACCAAAAGGAAGGTAATGGTTGTATGGTATTGGGTGGTGAAGGGCATGGCTGACCTAGTAATGGTTGTGTGGTATTAGGGTGGTGACGGGCATGGCTGACCTAGTAATGGTTGTGTGGTATTAGGGTGGTGAAGGGCATGGCTGACCTAGTAATGGTTGTGTGGTATTAGGGTGGTGACGGACATGGCTGACCAAGTAATGGTTGTGTGGTATTAGGGTGGTGAAGGACATGGCTGACCAAGTAATGGTTGTGTGGTATTAGGGTGGTGACGGGCATGGCTGACCAAGTAATGGTTGTGTGGTATTAGGGTGGTGACGGACATGGCTGACCTAGTAATGGTTGTGTGGTATTAGGGTGGTGAAGGACATGGCTGACCAAGTAATGGTTGTGTGGTATTAGGGTGGTGAAGGACATGGCTGACCAAGTAATGGTTGTGTGGTATTAGGGTGGTGACGGGCATGGCTGACCAAGTAATGGTTGTATGGTATTAGGGTGGTGACGGGCATGGCTGACCAAGTAATGGTTGTGTGGTATTAGGGTGGTGACGGACATGGCTGACCAAGTAATGGTTGTGTGGTATTAGGGTGGTGACGGACATGGCTGACCTAGTAATGGTTGTGTGGTATTAGGGTGGTGAAGGACATGGCTGACCAAGTAATGGTTGTGTGGTATTAGGGTGGTGACGGGCATGGCTGACCTAGTAATGGTTGTGTGGTATTAGGGTGGTGACGGACATGGCTGACCTAGTAATGGTTGTGTGGTATTAGGGTGGTGAAGGACATGGCTGACCAAGTAATGGTTGTGTGGTATTAGGGTGGTGAAGGGCATGGCTGACCAAGTAATGGTTGTGTGGTATTAGGGTGGTGACGGGCATGGCTGACCAAGTAATGGTTGTGTGGTATTAGGGTGGTGACGGGCATGGCTGACCAAGTAATGGTTGTGTGGTATTAGGGTGGTGAAGGGCATGGCTGACCTAGTAATGGTTGTATGGTATTAGGGTGATGAAGGGCATGGCTGACCTAGTAATGGTTGTGTGGTATTAGGGTGGTGAAGGGCATGGCTGACCTAGTAATGGTTGTATGGTATTAGGGTGGTGACGGACATGGCTGACCTAGTAATGGTTGTGTGGTATTAGGGTGGTGAAGGGCATGGCTGACCTAGTAATGGTTGTGTGGTATTAGGGTGGTGACGGGCATGGCTGACCAAGTAATGGTTGTGTGGTATTAGGGTGGTGAAGGGCATGGCTGACCTAGTAATGGTTGTGTGGTATTAGGGTGGTGAAGGGCATGGCTGACCTAGTAATGGTTGTGTGGTATTAGGGTGGTGAAGGACATGGCTGACCAAGTAATGGTTGTGTGGTATTAGGGTGGTGACGGGCATGGCTGACCAAGTAATGGTTGTGTGGTATTAGGGTGGTGAAGGGCATGGCTGACCAAGTAATGGTTGTGTGGTATTAGGGTGGTGACGGGCATGGCTGACCAAGTAATGGTTGTGTGGTATTAGGGTGGTGAAGGGCATGGCTGACCTAGTAATGGTTGTGTGGTATTAGGGTGGTGAAGGGCATGGCTGACCTAGTAATGGTTGTGTGGTATTAGGGTGGTGACGGGCATGGCTGACCAAGTAATGGTTGTGTGGTATTAGGGTGGTGACGGACATGGCTGACCAAGTAATGGTTGTGTGGTATTAGGGTGGTGACGGGCATGGCTGACCAAGTAATGGTTGTGTGGTATTAGGGTGGTGAAGGACATGGCTGACCTAGTAATGGTTGTGTGGTATTAGGGTGGTGACAGGCATGGCTGACCTAGTAATGGTTGTGTGGTATTAGGGTGGTGACAGGCATGGCTGACCTAGTAATGGTTGTGTGGTATTAGGGTGGTGAAGGGCATGGCTGACCTAGTAATGGTTGTGTGGTATTAGGGTGGTGAAGGGCATGGCTGACCAAGTAATGGTTGTGTGGTATTAGGGTGGTGAGGGGCATGGCTGACCAAGTAATGGTTGTGTGGTATTAGGGTGGTGAAGGGCATGGCTGACCTAGTAATGGTTGTGTGGTATTAGGGTGGTGAAGGGCATGGCTGACCTAGTAATGGTTGTGTGGTATTAGGGTGGTGACGGGCATGGCTGACCAAGTAATGGTTGTGTGGTATTAGGGTGGTGACGGACATGGCTGACCAAGTAATGGTTGTGTGGTATTAGGGTGGTGAAGGACATGGCTGACCAAGTAATGGTTGTGTGGTATTAGGGTGGTGAAGGACATGGCTGACCTAGTAATGGTTGTGTGGTATTAGGGTGGTGACAGGCATGGCTGACCTAGTAATGGTTGTGTGGTATTAGGGTGGTGACAGGCATGGCTGACCTAGTAATGGTTGTGTGGTATTAGGGTGGTGAAGGGCATGGCTGACCTAGTAATGGTTGTGTGGTATTAGGGTGGTGAAGGGCATGGCTGACCAAGTAATGGTTGTGTGGTATTAGGGTGGTGAGGGGCATGGCTGACCAAGTAATGGTTGTGTGGTATTAGGGTGGTGAAGGGCATGGCTGACCTAGTAATGGTTGTGTGGTATTAGGGTGGTGACGGACATGGCTGACCAAGTAATGGTTGTGTGGTATTAGGGTGGTGACGGACATGGCTGACCAAGTAATGGTTGTGTGGTATTAGGGTGGTGACGGACATGGCTGACCTAGTAATGGTTGTGTGGTATTAGGGTGGTGAAGGACATGGCTGACCAAGTAATGGTTGTGTGGTATTAGGGTGGTGAAGGACATGGCTGACCAAGTAATGGTTGTGTGGTATTAGGGTGGTGACGGGCATGGCTGACCTAGTAATGGTTGTGTGGTATTAGGGTGGTGACGGACATGGCTGACCTAGTAATGGTTGTGTGGTATTAGGGTGGTGAAGGACATGGCTGACCAAGTAATGGTTGTGTGGTATTAGGGTGGTGAAGGGCATGGCTGACCAAGTAATGGTTGTGTGGTATTAGGGTGGTGACGGGCATGGCTGACCAAGTAATGGTTGTGTGGTATTAGGGTGGTGACGGGCATGGCTGACCAAGTAATGGTTGTGTGGTATTAGGGTGGTGAAGGGCATGGCTGACCTAGTAATGGTTGTATGGTATTAGGGTGATGAAGGGCATGGCTGACCTAGTAATGGTTGTGTGGTATTAGGGTGGTGAAGGGCATGGCTGACCTAGTAATGGTTGTATGGTATTAGGGTGGTGACGGACATGGCTGACCTAGTAATGGTTGTGTGGTATTAGGGTGGTGAAGGGCATGGCTGACCTAGTAATGGTTGTGTGGTATTAGGGTGGTGACGGGCATGGCTGACCAAGTAATGGTTGTGTGGTATTAGGGTGGTGAAGGGCATGGCTGACCTAGTAATGGTTGTGTGGTATTAGGGTGGTGAAGGGCATGGCTGACCTAGTAATGGTTGTGTGGTATTAGGGTGGTGAAGGACATGGCTGACCAAGTAATGGTTGTGTGGTATTAGGGTGGTGACGGGCATGGCTGACCAAGTAATGGTTGTGTGGTATTAGGGTGGTGAAGGGCATGGCTGACCAAGTAATGGTTGTGTGGTATTAGGGTGGTGACGGGCATGGCTGACCAAGTAATGGTTGTGTGGTATTAGGGTGGTGAAGGGCATGGCTGACCTAGTAATGGTTGTGTGGTATTAGGGTGGTGAAGGGCATGGCTGACCTAGTAATGGTTGTGTGGTATTAGGGTGGTGACGGGCATGGCTGACCAAGTAATGGTTGTGTGGTATTAGGGTGGTGACGGACATGGCTGACCAAGTAATGGTTGTGTGGTATTAGGGTGGTGACGGGCATGGCTGACCAAGTAATGGTTGTGTGGTATTAGGGTGGTGAAGGACATGGCTGACCTAGTAATGGTTGTGTGGTATTAGGGTGGTGACAGGCATGGCTGACCTAGTAATGGTTGTGTGGTATTAGGGTGGTGACAGGCATGGCTGACCTAGTAATGGTTGTGTGGTATTAGGGTGGTGAAGGGCATGGCTGACCTAGTAATGGTTGTGTGGTATTAGGGTGGTGAAGGGCATGGCTGACCAAGTAATGGTTGTGTGGTATTAGGGTGGTGAGGGGCATGGCTGACCAAGTAATGGTTGTGTGGTATTAGGGTGGTGAAGGGCATGGCTGACCTAGTAATGGTTGTGTGGTATTAGGGTGGTGAAGGGCATGGCTGACCTAGTAATGGTTGTGTGGTATTAGGGTGGTGACGGGCATGGCTGACCAAGTAATGGTTGTGTGGTATTAGGGTGGTGACGGACATGGCTGACCAAGTAATGGTTGTGTGGTATTAGGGTGGTGAAGGACATGGCTGACCAAGTAATGGTTGTGTGGTATTAGGGTGGTGAAGGACATGGCTGACCTAGTAATGGTTGTGTGGTATTAGGGTGGTGACAGGCATGGCTGACCTAGTAATGGTTGTGTGGTATTAGGGTGGTGACAGGCATGGCTGACCTAGTAATGGTTGTGTGGTATTAGGGTGGTGAAGGGCATGGCTGACCTAGTAATGGTTGTGTGGTATTAGGGTGGTGAAGGGCATGGCTGACCAAGTAATGGTTGTGTGGTATTAGGGTGGTGAGGGGCATGGCTGACCAAGTAATGGTTGTGTGGTATTAGGGTGGTGAAGGGCATGGCTGACCTAGTAATGGTTGTGTGGTATTAGGGTGGTGACGGACATGGCTGACCAAGTAATGGTTGTGTGGTATTAGGGTGGTGACGGACATGGCTGACCAAGTAATGGTTGTGTGGTATTAGGGTGGTGACGGACATGGCTGACCTAGTAATGGTTGTGTGGTATTAGGGTGGTGAAGGACATGGCTGACCAAGTAATGGTTGTGTGGTATTAGGGTGGTGAAGGACATGGCTGACCAAGTAATGGTTGTGTGGTATTAGGGTGGTGACGGGCATGGCTGACCAAGTAATGGTTGTATGGTATTAGGGTGGTGACGGGCATGGCTGACCAAGTAATGGTTGTGTGGTATTAGGGTGGTGACGGACATGGCTGACCAAGTAATGGTTGTGTGGTATTAGGGTGGTGACGGACATGGCTGACCTAGTAATGGTTGTGTGGTATTAGGGTGGTGAAGGGCATGGCTGACCTAGTAATGGTTGTATGGTATTAGGGTGGTGACGGACATGGCTGACCTAGTAATGGTTGTGTGGTATTAGGGTGGTGAAGGGCATGGCTGACCTAGTAATGGTTGTGTGGTATTAGGGTGGTGACGGGCATGGCTGACCAAGTAATGGTTGTGTGGTATTAGGGTGGTGAAGGGCATGGCTGACCTAGTAATGGTTGTGTGGTATTAGGGTGGTGAAGGGCATGGCTGACCTAGTAATGGTTGTGTGGTATTAGGGTGGTGAAGGACATGGCTGACCAAGTAATGGTTGTGTGGTATTAGGGTGGTGACGGGCATGGCTGACCAAGTAATGGTTGTGTGGTATTAGGGTGGTGAAGGGCATGGCTGACCAAGTAATGGTTGTGTGGTATTAGGGTGGTGACGGGCATGGCTGACCAAGTAATGGTTGTGTGGTATTAGGGTGGTGAAGGGCATGGCTGACCTAGTAATGGTTGTGTGGTATTAGGGTGGTGAAGGGCATGGCTGACCTAGTAATGGTTGTGTGGTATTAGGGTGGTGACGGGCATGGCTGACCAAGTAATGGTTGTGTGGTATTAGGGTGGTGACGGACATGGCTGACCAAGTAATGGTTGTGTGGTATTAGGGTGGTGACGGGCATGGCTGACCAAGTAATGGTTGTGTGGTATTAGGGTGGTGAAGGACATGGCTGACCTAGTAATGGTTGTGTGGTATTAGGGTGGTGACAGGCATGGCTGACCTAGTAATGGTTGTGTGGTATTAGGGTGGTGACAGGCATGGCTGACCTAGTAATGGTTGTGTGGTATTAGGGTGGTGAAGGGCATGGCTGACCTAGTAATGGTTGTGTGGTATTAGGGTGGTGAAGGGCATGGCTGACCAAGTAATGGTTGTGTGGTATTAGGGTGGTGAGGGGCATGGCTGACCAAGTAATGGTTGTGTGGTATTAGGGTGGTGAAGGGCATGGCTGACCTAGTAATGGTTGTGTGGTATTAGGGTGGTGACGGACATGGCTGACCAAGTAATGGTTGTGTGGTATTAGGGTGGTGACGGACATGGCTGACCTAGTAATGGTTGTGTGGTATTAGGGTGGTGACGGACATGGCTGACCAAGTAATGGTTGTGTGGTATTAGGGTGGTGACGGGCATGGCTGACCTAGTAATGGTTGTGTACTTCTCCTCATTGGAGGGAACAACTTCGCTTCAAGTGTCAGGTCGTCCTGTTTGCATAACATGTATTGCACTGTGGTATTTATAAGGCCTCCAAACCATCACACGTGAAGTTAAATTCAAACTTAGTAGTTTTCTGTACTACGAATTATTACTTTTCCTCATTGAACATTATTTTATACAGATCTGACAATGATCCTTTGACTTGTTTAGTAATTAGGGCTGAGGAGGGAAGCTATTGTGTGTGTGTGCGTGTATGAAGAGGGAGGGGGAGGGGGTAAGGAGGTTAGGACCAGCTATTACTGTAGTCACTCTAATCCTCCTCCAGCTGAGAGTATCAATGACTATGTGGGGCTTGGCTTCAGTGGTTATGACACAGAGGGGAAACCAGTATGGGACGTCTGTAAGAACGTTCGTTTACTGGATGCTGAGGTAGGTCATGTGACTATCATGTGCTTTTTAAAATCCCAGTGGTATCAGTTTGGTACCAACTTCAGAGAAGTGATATCAGGATGGAATGTGACCTCATCGCTGTGGCTACGGAGGTGAGTGCTGGAAGAGAAGTAGCGGGTGGAGCTCTACTGTTGCCATGACATTTCCTCCTTTTTTTTTGCAAACGTACTCAGGGTATGTTACGACAGAGTGCCGCCAAAGTTTGTCATATCCCCGAATATGACCGTGTGGATCCTGTCTGCCATTTGGCATGGCTTCTATCCCAGCTACTACCTGGCCTTTATATGTTGCGCATTTATAAATGAAGCCGCAAGGAAGGTGAGCCACCACTGGTTGTCACACCGTGCAACTAAGTGCATCCTTTTTCATATTCTTTTCTCTCTCCTCTCCCTCCTCCCTTTCCTCTCCCTCCTCACCCTCCTCTCCCTCCTCTCCCTCCTCCCTCCTCCCCTCCTCTCTCATGTACTTTGTGTTTTGTTAACAGATGCGGCGAGTATTACATCACCATTTTCAAAGTGACCCTGTGAATAAGATGTTGTATGATGTCGTCACCAGGGTTACGACACTATTTTTCACTGATTATGCAGCCATTTGCTTCCAGCTGCTTTTCCTGGATAAGTGCCTTAAGCTGTGGAGGTGGGTTTGATATAACATTGGATGTGATGGTGATGGTGATAGTTGTTTATGGTAATGATGGTATTGATGGTTGTGATAGTGTGATGATGGTGATAGTAGTGATGGTGGTGATGGTTGTGATGGTGGTGGTGGTTGTGATAGTAGTGATGATGGTGATGGTTGTGATGATGGTGATGGTTGTGATGATGGTGATGGTTGTGATAGTAGTGATGATGGTGATGGTTGTGATGGTGTGATGGTTGTGATGGTGGTAGTAATAGTGATGATGATGGTGATGTTAGTGATTATGGTGATGATGGTGGTGGTAGAGAGGGTGGTGATGGTGGATGGTGGTGGTGGAGGTAGTGGTGGAAGAGGTGATGTGATGGTGATGGTAGTAGAGATGGGGGTGGTGGTGGTGGAGGTAGTGGTGGAAGAGGTGATGTGGTGGTGATGGTAGCAGAGATGGGGTGGTGGTGGTGGAGATAGAAGAAGAGGTGATGGTGGTGATATTAGTGGTGACATTAATTTGAGTTACTGTATTGTTTTGCAGTTACTTCTATTATATGCCTCTTGTGATCGTGGTAGTGGTATCACTCATCCCAATGGAGAGGGAACAGCCACGGAAGTCCAACTGAGAGGTCCTCATACAGACAGTAGTCATGTTCCGCCTCTTACCCACCCCATTCTTCATCCATCCACACAATCACCACAATATCCCAATGGGTTGTCACGTATTTTTAATAATGGAATTAAAACATGTGTGATTTTCAAGCCACATCTCTGGGAGAGAGATGACAGTCCTTAGCCGGCTGCCCTAACCTCTTAGCTGGGTGCCAGCACCCTTGCTCCACATCGGGACAGGCGTGAGATTGTTACTGAGTGTCATCAGTGTGCTGTGTGTCAACTGAGTACTATGCTGTCTACAAGAATTCGATATTCGCAAGTAATATATACAGCCAATTCGACGATTGGATTCTTTCACGTGATGTAATATTAAAGCGACCGTAGTCTGGGAACGAGAAAAGGGGTCACCAACAGTTCCGCCCACGCAGCCATCGTCCACGCCCACACAGTTCGAAAATTGAAAGCGGATGGCATCGGTACTGGCAGCGTTCGAAGCGTTCGAAACCAAATTTCAGGAGCTGTCGACCAAGTATGCCGTGCCCATTGACCAGGTAAACACGGACGAGCGGAACGTCGCGTGCGTTACTAGCTCCCACGAGAAGGTATATACACCCCTCCCCCCCCTTTCAGGTTCGGTTCCTAAGCCTTTTACTGCTTGGTTACCCGCTGGGAGCAGTCTATCGCTATGGGCTGAACCCTACCCGCGCCAGCCTCACGGTTCGCCACGTTGTGTCCACCTCGATCGGGATCCTCTTCGGCCTGCTGTGCTTCGGGTGGAGCCAGATGTCCCTCCTGTTCCTCATGACGGGGGTGTGCTACGCCATGCTCATCCTGCTCCCCGCTAGCGTCGTCCACCTGTACACCATCGTCTTTGCGATGGCTTGCGTGAGCGTGGGTCACGTGTACAGAATGCTCACCGACTACGAGGGGTCGAGCATCGACTTCTCCGTGTAAGTTGTTTTTTTTTTTCCGGCTGGTCCCCTTCTGTTTACGTCCGCCACACCTTTATCCCCCCCCCCCCCCCCCCCCAGGCCACTGATGGTGATGGTCCAGAGGGTATCACTGACAGCATTTTCCCTTAACGACGGTATGTTTCTTCCTCCCACGCACGCCACCCACACAGGCCCACTTTATTTTTATTTATTTTTATTTTACACTTGACAACCAATCAGGATTAGCTCGTAAAAACACAGACCCTGATGATGACCAACAACTCAAGTATGTGTGTATTTGTCAGCCCTCCCCCTCCACACCTCCTCTCCTCCCCCTCTCCCTCCT
>OY811973.1:1173949-1396449 GCA_963681505.1 Eunapius fragilis | reverse complement strand
TTAATAACAGCGGCGGTACAAACATGCAGTGAGGCGCGCAAACTTCTACGCTTCAGCGCTTTTTTTTTTTTTTTTTTTGCACAGCTTGTGCGTGAAAAGGAATAGTGTCGTGGAGCAGAGCCCGTGATATTAACAGGAACCAGGTGTGACTGCGAGACCCATGGGAATAAAAATAATTGGCTTTTATGACGTCTCTTTCTCCATTCCCAGTTCAACCTCTTTCCCTTCGGTCTGAAGGTTACAGCCTTTTGATTACTTCCTTTTTAGGAGGTGGCAAATACGGACTATGTCCGATAATGAGCGTAACCTTACGAAAACGCAAAGGCTCCGCCCTTTCCACCACCTCTGGCTCTTCGAATGAACACCACCGAAGGTGCGACAAGAAAGGCTGTGGGACTTTCCAACCCTTCTGTTTCGTGCAAGCATCAGATAGGTAATGAACCTCTTTTAGGACTGCGTTTCACACGCACGCTCTCACTCTCCCACTCTGCCTCACTGATAACACAGATGCGCAAAATCAGAGCACACGGCCAGATGGCATCACTTGAGTACAGGACAACATTACTGTAATGAGTGCTTTGAGCATTTCTATCGCAAGTAAGTGTACTGTGTGTGTGTGTGTGTGTGTGTGTGTGTGTGTGTGTGTGTGTGTGTGTGTGTGTGTGTGTGTGTGCATGTGTATGTGTGCATGTATGTGTGTGGTGTGTGTTTGTGTGGTGTGTGCATGTATGTTTGTGCTGGGTATGGGTCTTGCATATGCATGCAGCTGTTGCTATGGCAGGAAATGGTGGTATTAAAACTACACAAATAGTATCACGTACCTCTCTGTTGATGTCCTCCCCTCCTCTTCTTCCTCCCCTTCCCTCCTTCCTCCTCCCCTTCCCTCCTTCCTCCTTCCCTCCTTCCTCCTCCCCTTCCTTCTTTTTGTTACTCCCCCACTGTTACTTAGAAATAAGCCTGGGCACCCTACTTATGCCCGATGGTGTAACAGATGGGAGAGGGAGTCAGGTGATATCGTCGTCCCTAGTGCTAAGGCGTTCTTTGTCGATGTCTACTTACCCTTCTGGGTGCAGTGTGCAGTGATTGGGTGTGGCAAGTGGCGCAAGCTACCAGCCAGCATAGACCTGTGTCACGTGAGGCAAGATATTGTCAAGTGCCTCAACTGTGAGCAACCAGAGGACGAGGTGTGTGAGTGTGTGTGTGTGCATGTGTGTGCATGTGTGTGTGTGTGCATGTGTGTGTGCATGTGTGCGTGTGTGTGTGCATGTGTGCGTGCGTGTGTGTGCATGTGTGTGTGCATGTGTGTGCATGTATGTGTGCATGTGTGTGAGCATGTGTGTGTGCATGTGTGTGTGCATGTGTGTGTGCATGTGTGTGTGCATGTGTGTGTGCATGTGTGTGTGCATGTGTGTGTGCATGTGTGTGTGCATGTGTGGGTGCATGTGTGTGCATGTGTGGGTGCATGTGTGTGTGCATGTGTGTGTGTGTGTTCATGTGTGTGTTGTGGACATGAGCAAATGCCTACGTGTGTGAATAGTATGTACATGAAGATGCAAAATTAATGTACACACACAACACAACACACACAATGCACACAACACACATACACACACATGCATACACACATGCACATAACACACACACACACACACACACACACACACACACACACACACACAGTTGGTGGCCATCTCAAAGGACTCAGAGTGGGCCAACAGCATGACTTACAACCCCCTGCTCAGGCACAGCCCCCTCAACGCACTCCTGAGGGAATACTTTCCCGATGGTGTGGGAATAAGCCCATCTGTTACCTCTCACTACTTGTCAAAGACCTCAGGGGCATCAGCTACCAGTGGGGCCACTGGTATGTGGTGTGTGTGTGTGTGTGTGTGTGTGTGTGTGTGTGTGTGTGTGTGTGTGTGTGTGTGTGTGTGTGTGTGTGTGTGTGTGTGTGTGTGTGTGTGTGTGTGTGTGTGTGTGTGTGTGTGTGTGTGTGTGTGTGTGTGTGTGTGTGTGTGTGTGTGTGTGTGTGTGTGTGTGTGTGTGTGTGTGTGTGTGTGTGTGTGTGTGTGTGTGTGTGTGTGTGTGTGTGTGTGTGTGTGTGTGTGTGTGTGTGTGTGTGTGTGTGTGTGTGTGTGTGTGTGTGTGTGTGTGTGTGTGTGTGTGTGTGTGTGTGTGTGTGTGTGTGTGTGTGTGTGTGTGTGTGTGTGTGTGTGTGTGTGTGTGTGTGTGTGTGTGTGTGTGTGTGTGTGTGTGTGTGTGTGTGTGTGTGTGTGTGTGTGTGTGTGTGTGTGTGTGTGTGTGTGTGTGTGTGTGTGTGTGTGTGTGTGTGTGTGTGTGTGTGTGTGTGTGTGTGTGTGTGTGTGTGTGTGTGTGTGTGTGTGTGTGTGTGTGTGTGTGTGTGTGTGTGTGTGTGTGTGTGTGTGTGTGTGTGTGTGTGTGTGTGTGTGTGTGTGTGTGTGTGTGTGTGTGTGTGTGTGTGTGTGTGTGTGTGTGTGTGTGTGTGTGTGTGTGTGTGTGTGTGTGTGTGTGTGTGTGTGTGTGTGTGTGTGTGTGTGTGTGTGTGTGTGTGTGTGTGTGTGTGTGTGTGTGTGTGTGTGTGTGTGTGTGTGTGTGTGTGTGTGTGTGTGTGTGTGTGTGTGTGTGTGTGTGTGTGTGTGTGTGTGTGTGTGTGTGTGTGTGTGTGTGTGTGTGTGTGTGTGTGTGTGTGTGTGTGTGTGTGTGTGTGTGTGTGTGTGTGTGTGTGTGTGTGTGTGTGTGTGTGTGTGTGTGTGTGTGTGTGTGTGTGTGTGTGTGTGTGTGTGTGTGTGTGTGTGTGTGTGTGTGTGTGTGTGTGTGTGTGTGTGTGTGTGTGTGTGTGTGTGTGTGTGTGTGTGTGTGTGTGTGTGTGTGTGTGTGTGTGTGTGTGTGTGTGTGTGTGTGTGTGTGTGTGTGTGTGTGTGTGTGTGTGTGTGTGTGTGTGTGTGTGTGTGTGTGTGTGTGTGTGTGTGTGTGTGTGTGTGTGTGTGTGTGTGTGTGTGTGTGTGTGTGTGTGTGTGTGTGTGTGTGTGTGTGTGTGTGTGTGTGTTAAAGGTGTATTGCTATTCCAACCCTCTCTCCATATCTCCCTCACCCCGCCTCATCAAGGATCTGGCCCCTCCTATAGTAGCTCGCCTCCCTCGTCCCCAGCCCCATCCTCTTCCCCAGCCCCATCCTCGTCCCCAGACACCAAAGGACTCTTTGAGGATGTTCTCCACCCATTCAACCACCCTCAGGAGGGACCCAGAGCGAGAGCCTTCACCCCTGATGTGCTGGAAGAGGAGGAGATCAAGGCTTTTCCTGGGTGTGTGAGTGGAGAGAGTGAGAGTGTAGTTGTATATTCACTGCATGCACACACACCCCCCCCACACACACACACGTACATGCCTCCACGCACACAAAACTATTACACAGTGTGGCAGGACCCCAAACACCCATGACCGAACTTTACATGATCATCAGAAACCTTCTGTTAGCTCTCTGGTACAACAAGTGTACAGTGAGTGAGAGAGAACCAGCTGTCCAACATATTGTTGTAACTCCTCCGACCTCCCCTCTCCCTTCCTCCTCCCCTCTCCCTCCCTCCTCCCCTCTCCCTCCCTCCTCCCCTCTCCCTCCCTCCTCACCTCTCCCTCCCTCCTCCCCTCTCCCTCCCTCCTCCCCTCTCCCTCCCTCCTCCCCTCTCCCTCCCTCCTCCCCTCTCCCTCCCTCCTCCCCTCTCCCTCCCTCCTCCCCAGGAGTACCTCACCACTCATAGCTGTCAGGCTGCCATCAGTCTCAGAGGGCTGGCGCGTATCTGGTGTGTGGAGCAGCTGCCTAAGGTTCTCTACCTCCTCACCAAGCTGGCCTTCATCAACTGTGGCTACCTCCCTACTGCCCCCAGACCCTTCCCTTTCATCACTAACTTGGATAAGAAGGTAAGTAATGTGAGTGTGTAGGGGTGTGGTAGGCTGGTGTGTAGGGTGTGGCTAGGCTGGTGGAGGGGTGTGGTAGGCTGGTGTGTAGGGGTGTGGCTAGGCTGATATGTAGGGGTGTGGCTAGGCTGGTGTAGGGGTGTGGCTAGGCTGGTGTAGGGTGTGGCTAGGCTGATATGTAGGGGTGTGGCTAGGCTGGTATGTAGGGGTGTGGCTAGGCTGGTGTACGGTGTGGCTAGGCTGGTATGTAGGGGTGTAGCTAGGCTGGTGTAGGGGTGTGGCTAGGCTGGTGTGTAGGGGTGTGGCTAGGCTGATATGTAGGGGTGTGGCTAGGCTGCTGGCACGTAGGGGGTGGGGCTAAGTGGTGAGGGCATTAACCCAGAGCTGTTATCCCTCACTGACCGTACTCATCCATTGAGCAGACATTGATAGGTGGAATCAGGATATAAAAGTGTTTTTTTAATTTTTAATTACTCTATTTAGAGCACAGTCCTCATCATTGGAGCTGGTACAGCTGGTATTGCAGCAGCTCACCATTTAAGTAATTTTGGCCACAGGGTGAGTGAAATAAATGTATGCGTGTGTCGCAAACGCTCCTATAATGACCACACCTCTCTACTTCAATAATGACCACGCCCCTCTACCTCAATAATGACCACACCCCTCTACACTGCTTGTCATCTCACCTCCTCCTCCCCTCCCCTAAAGGTTAAGATACTTGAAGCCAACCAAAGGATTGGTGGTCGTGTGAAGGATGACTTCACTATGGGGTCGTGTGTAGGCCTGGGTGCCATGTTCATCACGGGGGTCTGCAATAACCCTTTCACCCTGCTGAGTCATCAGATGGGACTACACACACATGTAATTGATGAAGACCACTGCGACCTGATCAGCGAGTTTGGCTCCCACGTTGTCAAGGAAACGGACATCAGGGTGGAAAAGCATTTCAACGATGCTCTTGATCTGCTATCAGAGTGGAGGTCTTCCCAGAGCGCAGCTGACGAGTCCCTCGAAGGTGGGTGTGACCGGATGTGGGAGTGGCTAGATATAGCGGCATTGCTTCCTTCTGGTCTCACACAGCAAAGCTAAGCCAGCTGCATGGAGATATTGTGCGGGAACAGAAACCATACACTGAAGTAAGTGTGTGTGTGTGTGTGTGTGTGTGTGTGTGTGTGTGTGTATAATCCCATGTGCTCCCCCTATCTCAGGAGGAGTGGAGACTGCTGGACTTTCATTACAGTAATCTTGAGTTTGCGTGTGGTGCCACTCTTGACAAGGTATGTCATGTGACAAGGGTTGTGGGTGTGTCTTGATGTCATGTGACCAAGGTGTGGGAATGCTTGAAGTTGTAACACAACCTTAGTGTTGTACTCACACTAGCTCACCCGTAGACATGTTTTTGTAGATGGCTGACATACCTTCTCCCTCCTCCCCATTCTCTTCCTCCTTCCTTCCCATCCTCCCCTTCTCTCCTCCCTCCTCCCCACCTCCTCCCTCCCCATCCTACCCTACCCTCCTCCCCATCCTCTCCCCCTCCACAGATATCTGCTGTTCACTGGGACCACAATGATACCTTCTACCAGTTCTCAGGTAGCCACGCCCTCATATCAGAAGGGTTCTCCTCTGTGCTCAGCAGGCTGGCCTCCTCCCTGGACATTGAGCTGGGCACTGTGGTAACCAAGGTTACCGTGCTGGAGGATGGGCAGATGTGCTTGGTGGACAACAGAGGGAGAGAGTGGGTGGCAAACAAGGTGATGAGAGGGGAGGGGTCTGGGGAGGGATGGGAAGGGGAGAGGTTTTTATGTAATGGCTTCATACTATGGTCACTTAAGAACCAGAATACACACAGCTAGCTACGTATGCTGTTCCGTGGAACTCTGTTTGAGCAAACTGTAATGTTGACATGACAACAATATTTGTGCAAACAAGCAGACAGGGTGATAGGATTTTGTTTAATAAGAGATTAAATATCCATGCACTAGGTAGTAGTGAAGGGGTGTGGTAATGGTGGAGGGGTGTGGTAATCATGGAGGGGTGTGATGATGGTGGAGGGGTGTGGTGATGGTGGAGAGATGTAATATTAATATCAATGTAACTGGAAAGCCCTCCTACTCTATTTGATGCACACCTACCACCCACAGGTCATTGTCACTGTCCCTCTGTCCCTACTTAAGAGAGGGGTCATTCTCTTTGCTCCACCTCTCAGTGACAGGAAGCTAAAAGCCATTAATAACTTGGGGGCAGGGTTGGTTGAAAAGGTAACTTTCTCAGATGTGATTATTTCCCACCTGATCCCTCCAATTATTTTTATTTCACATTGCAGCTGGTACTGAGTTTCCCAGCTCCCTTTTGGAGAAGTTTCATTGGAAATGCAGACTTCTTCGGCCATGTTTCCACCACCCCACAACACAGAGGGATGTTTGGAGTGTTCTATGACATGAGCCCCAAACCACCTAACTCCTCCTACACCACCACCACCATGTCTGGTCCCCATCCCTTCAGCCCTCCGTACATTCTTGTGACGACCATCTCTGGACACGCCCTCTGGGAGTACAGGGAAATGGTAGACAAGGAGATAGTGGAGCTGTGTGTGAGGACGCTTCAGAAGATGTTTCCCACAGCAACCATTCCAAAGCCACTCGGGTACATCCTGAGTAGGTGGGGCACGGACCCTTATGCTATGATGTCATACTCATATGTGTCAGTGGGTGGGTCTGGGGAGGACTATGACATCATGGCTGAGGAGGTGGATGGAAGGCTGTTCTTTGCAGGAGAGGTAAGACTGGGGAGGAGGTGATTAACCCCATGCATATGGGCTAATTGGTTCTCTGTGGTTGCCTAGGCTACCAACCGGCAGCACCCACAGACAGTCACAGGTGCCTATCTTAGTGGGATCAGAGAGGCGTGCAAGATCATTGATGCAGAGGGAACTTACTAGAGTCCTTCTGACCCAGTTCATTTATATTGTTATATTTGTGTGTCATGTATGTGTGTATACACGTATGCCCCTCCCCCTTTTATTATGTACTCATTTCAGTTCTGCGTTGTGGTGATGGCATTGGTCTTGGCATCTGAATAGCACTGATCACTTTTGGCCAGATCTTAGTGCACATCTCATGTTTGTTTGCGTTGATATGGATGTTAACTATTCAACTAAATAACTTTAATGGTTTATGAAAAATTGCAACTTGGAGAGCTCATATCTTTGCCACCACAGTGCAGATGCTGGTATATCAGGCATCAAATTGAAGCTCCTTAGCACATCTGATGTAAATCATGTTTCAGGGTGATAAAAGGGTTAAATATGAAACTTGTTTTAATGTTTACAAAAAAGAGGTAAATTGCCATATGCCATATATAGTAGTCATTGATGGTAGTCACCTAATGTTTGGCACGTTAGCCTGCACATTCTTATGTGTAGTCAATACCCATAAGAATCATACATTAGGCAAAGTGCAACCTTATGTAAAATATCAGTAAACTAATGTTTTACTGAATAATTGCATTCATTGAGTTGCACGCAATATTGTACGGTCGCCTTGGCACGTTCATTGCTAGGACCTGCACATTCTTATGGGTATTGACTACACATAAGAATGTGCAGGAAACATTGGGACTACTATATATGGCATATGGTATATAAGTGACCTGTAAATTTAAACAAGTTAGACTACACATGCCGGTTTGTGGGACTACTATATATGGCATATGCGTGGGAAGTGACCTGTAATTCATAAAGTTTAGTACTAGTGTTGCGCGCAACATGTTTATTTAAGAAATCCATGTCTCGTTTCGGTAAGGCTGATATAATTTTGTTTTCCAACAATATAAGGTAATTAATTTCACACATCAAACTTCAGAGGGATGCACACACCTCCATGCACGATACATGAGCGGGATTTGTCCTCAGACAGTTCCTGCAGAGGGCTTGGTCTTAGAGTAATGGAGAATGTTCCCGTCACAAATGTTCGAGCCTGCTTTTGGAGACAGAACTCTCATGGGCCGCACGAAGAGACGAGCTTCAAATTTATATCGCTTACCACAACATAATCTTCCTCACAATCTTCCGAACACTCCGTAGGTTGAGTAGATGGAACTTCTTCTATACGCATAAAAGTATTATTTTTAAAAAGCACATGCATATTGTCGTGCGAAGTTCTTACCGGCCATCCTTATTTGCACAGCGCAACTCACGCTTTACGACTGTGGTTTTAATATGAGCTTTATAATCTAATTATTCATTGCGATATCAACACCTTTACATGAACGGATGTAGGGGTGGGGGGTTGAGATTATATTCACGATATGAGTTGTGGGGAGATAATTTCACGATATGAGTTGTTGTGGTAGTCTCGTACCCAGACCCAGATTCCCAACAGCTGCGGATGGATTACATCACCGCTACGTAGCGTGATGTAATCCATCTGCAGCTGTTGGGAATCTGGGTCTGGGTACGAGACTATGTTGGTGGTATTGTGGTTAGTACTTCGGATCCGTAGCCCACGCCTAATGCCTTTCCATAGTCTCGTCCCCAGACCCAGATTCCCAACAGCTGCGGGTGGATTACATCACCGCTACGTGGAAAGTTGGGTTTGGGAAATAAGAACATTGTGCATATACGTAATGACGCTGACGTAACCTTAATAACACATGCAAGTTGCTGATTACCTGATTTCAAGTTGAAGGTGTGGCTCAATTAGACATCGAAGTGGGCAAGATACGCATATTCAGGAGGTGATTGTGCGCGCGGTTCAAAGGCTAGGATTTGCTGACCCACGTCCGCAAATGGAGGCAATTAATTAAACCTTCATGCAAGGAAAAGATGTTTACGTCAGTTTGCCAACTAGATACGGCAAATCGCTAATATATTCAGTGCTGCCATACGCGTACGACGAATTGCTTGGCTGTAGAGGAAGCATACAGTATAGGTGCATGTAGTTTGCCTTGTGGTTCACAGGCCCAATCTACAGATGCAGCTGCATTATGTATATTGTCACTGGGGCATCTGAAGATCATATCCATTGCACCAACCAGCTGCAGCTGCTTATGCATAGAGTATGTAGACACTGGGAGCTCCATGAGCCATATCATTCATGGCTGCCTACTCCACTACCATGGTAATTGAGATCAGGAGCAACCTCTTATTCGGTATAAAGAATTGTACATGACTCTACATGAGTGATAAAAAAAGTTGCTATACACTCAGATAATTGTACATAACACGCGTAGTAATATCGTGCGGAAATGATAGCGCTTATTGATATCTAATTGTGCGAGATTAGTTCTAAATTTAGATTGCCGTACTATTTTTGGACATAAACATTGAGGGACCCTCGGAACAAATGCGTCGTTCTTATTTCCCAGACCCACTTTCCACGTAGCGGTGATGTAATCCACCCGCAGCTGTTGGGAATCTGGGTCTGGGGACGAGACTAGCTTTTCCATTCTCATACTGGCATGGTCGTACGCTATTTTCGTGCTCATCGCAATCTATTAGCTTTAATACTTGGCAAATGTGGACTTGCGATGATGCATAGTTGCTGGTGCCTTCATTCATCGTATCGAGCTCTGATGCCGGTTCAGCAGAAAAACGTGATGTACATGTAGCACGCCGCTCGGGATTTAACCGATGTGGTGTTTCCTGCACTGCGCTAGCCTTCTTCGGGCGCCCACGCGTACTAGTCTCGTTCCCAGACCACACTAGCAGCTGCGGATGGATTACGCTAGAAGCGGTGATGTAATCCATCCGCAGCTGCTAGTGTGGTTTGGGAACGAGACTACACGCTTACAGGGTTGGCATGTACAACACTTTGTGCAACTAGTCCCAGCATCGCATTTGTCACACACTGGCTCCTTATAAATATGGGTGCTAGAACAAGCGAGCGACACGATCAGTTGCAATGGCGTAGCACTTCTATATTGGTCATGGTCTGGGCACTAGTAAGGGGCAAGCTTGTATTTGGATATTGTATGCGAATAGAGCTTACCCTGAACATGAAATTTATGTGCCATCTATATGACTTAAATAGTAATGAAATGGCGCGCCCAGAATATTATGAAACAGCACTAAAAAAAGTGTATAATATATTTATTCGCGACGACCGAGATATTGCAAACAGCGTCGCTTCAAACGATTGCTGGTTAATGTGTATACTAGATACTGGTTAAAAATAGCACTAGAACACTCAGCGAGAGTTGGGCTATCGGAATATGTATACCAAAATGCAAAACGCTTTTCCGACTAATTTTAAAAAACAGCTTTCTACCAAAAAAAGGCTAGTTCTCGTGGATCCGGTGTTAAAATAAAATTGGTGATGTAGGATTTGTAGACAGCAATTGAGTAAAAAGTAAAGAAACAAGGAATTACGGATATTAAGCATTCATTTAATTATAAATATTACATACCTGCATTTAGCACAGAATTTCAAGGAGGTAGATTTGCTAAATAATGTAGGTCTGTAATATTTATAATTAAATGAATGCTTAATATCCGTAATTCCTTGTTTCCTTACTTTTTACTCAATTGCTGTCTACAAATCCTACATCACCAATTATACCTTGTGTTTTACACATTTTTATGCATGAAAATAAACAAAGGAGGAAGTATATATGCATATTGAATCATACTCTATCGTAGCACAAGAGACCGTTTGATCTAGTATGTGGTGTGTGTGTTTGTGTGTGTGTGTGTGTTGGGTTAAAGGTGTATTGGTATTCCAACACTCTCTCCATATCTCCCTCCCTCACCCCGCCTCATCAAGGATCTGGCTCCTCCTATAGTAGCTCGCCTCCTTCGTCCCCAGCCCCATCCTCTTCCCCAGCCCCATCCTCTTCCCCAGCCCCGTCCTCGTCCCCAGACACCAAAGGACTCTTTGAGGATGTTCTCCACCCATTCAACCACCCTCAGGAGGGACCCAGAGCGAGAGCCTTCACCCCTGATGTGCTGGAAGAGGAGGAGATCAAGGCTTTTCCTGGGTGTGTGAGTGGAGAGAGTGAGAGTGTAGTTGTATATTCACTGCATGCACACACCCCCCCCCCCCCCCAAACACACACGTACATGCCTCCACGCACACAAAACTATTACACAGTGTGGCAGGACCCCAAACAGCCATGGCTGAACTTTTACATGATCATCAGAAACCTTCTGTTAGCTCTCTGGTACAACAAGTGTACAGTGAGTGAGAGAGAACCAGCTGTCCAACATAAGGTTGTAATCCCTCCCTTCTCCCCTCTCCTCCCCTCTCCCTCCCTCCTCCCCTCTCCCTCCCTCCTCCCCTATCCCCTCCTCCCCTCTCCCCTCCTCCCCTCTCCATCCCCTCCTCCCCTCTCTCTCCCTCCTCCCCAGGAGTACATAGCTGTCAGGCCGCCATCAGTCTAAGAGGACTGGCACGTATCTGGTGTGTGGAGCAGCTGCCTAAGGTTCTCTACCTCCTCACCAAGCTGGCCTTTATCAACTGTGGCTACCTCCCTACTGCCCCCAGACCCTTCCCTTTCATCACTAACTTGGATAAGAAGGTAACTAGTGTGAGTGTGTAGGGGTGTGGCAAGGCTGGTGTGTAGGGGTGTGGCTAGGCTGATATGTAGGGGTGTGGCAAGGCTGGTGTGTAGGGGTGTGGCTAGGCTGGTGTAGGGGTGTGGCTAGGCTGATGTGTAGGGGTGTGGCTAGGCTGATGTGTAGGGGTGTGGCTAGGCTGATATGTAGGGGTGTGGCTAGGCTGGTGCGTAGGGGTGTGGCTAGGCTGGCATGTAGGGGTGTGGCTAGGCTGGTATGTAGGGGTGTGGCTAGGCTGGTGTGTAGAGGTGTGGCTAGGCTGGTGTGTAGGGGTGTGGCTAGGCTGTTGTATAGGGGTGTGGCTAGGCTGGTATGTAGGGGTGTGGCTAGGCTGGTGTGTAGGGGTGTAGCTAGGCTGCTGGAATGTAGGGGGTGGGGCTAAGTGGTGGGGGCATTAACCCAGAGCTGTTATCCCTCACTGACCGTACTCATCCATTGAGCAGACACTGATAGGTGGAGTCAGGATCTAAAAGTGTTTTTAAAATTTTTAATTATTCTATTTAGAGCACAGTCCTCATCATTGGAGCTGGTACAGCTGGTATTGCAGCAGCTCACCATTTAAGTAATTTTGGCCACAGGGTGAGTGAAATAAATGTATGTGTGTGTTGCAAACGCTCCTATAATGACCACACCCCTCTACTTCAATAATGACCACGCCCCTCTACCTCAATAATGACCACGCCCCTCTACACTGCTTCTCATCTCACCTCCTCCTCCCCTCCTCCCCTCCCCTAAAGGTTAAGATACTTGAAGCCAACCAAAGGATTGGTGGTCGTGTGAAGGATGACTTCACTATGGGGTCGTGTGTAGGCCTGGGTGCCATGTTCATCACGGGGGTCTGCAATAACCCTTTCACCCTGCTGAGTCATCAGATGGGACTACACACACATGTAATTGATGAAGACCACTGCGACCTGATCAGCGAGTTTGGCTCCCACGTTGTCAAGGAAACGGACATCAGGGTGGAAAAGCATTTCAACGATGCTCTTGATCTGCTATCAGAGTGGATGTCTTCCCAGAGCACAGCTGACGAGTCCCTCGAAGGTGGGTGTGACCGGATGTGGGAGTGGCTAGATATAGCGGCATTGCTTCCTTCTGGTCTCACACAGCAAAGCTAAGTCAGCTGCATGGAGATATTGTGCGGGAACAGAAACCATACACTGAAGTAAGTGTGCATGTGTGTGTGTGTGTGCGTGTGTATGTGTGCATGTGTAATCCCATGTGCTCCCCCTATCTCAGGAGGAGTGGAGACTGCTGGACTTTCATTACAGTAATCTTGAGTTTGCGTGTGGTGCCACTCTTGACAAGGTATGTCATGTGACAAGGGTTGTGGGTGTGTCTTGATGTCATGTGACCAAGGTGTGGGAATGCTTGAAGTTATCACACAACCTTAGCTTTGTACTCACACTAGCTCACCCATAGACATGTTTTGTAGATGGCTTACATACCTTCTCCTCCCCATCCTCTCACTCCTCCCCATCCTCTCACACCCTCCTCCCCATCCTCCCCTCCCTCCTCCTCATCCTCTCTCCCCTCCACAGATATCTGCTGTTCACTGGGACCACAATGATACCTTCTACCAGTTCTCAGGTAGCCACGCCCTCATATCAGAAGGGTTCTCCTCTGTGCTCAGCAGGCTGGCCTCCTCCCTGGACATTGAGCTGGGCACTGTGGTAACCAAGGTTACCGTGCTGGAGGATGGGCAGATGTGCTTAGTGGACAACAGAGGGAGAGAGTGGGTGGCAAACAAGGTGACGAGAGGGGAGGGCCTGGGGAGGAGAGGCTTCATACTATGGTCACTTAAGACAACTAATACACACAGCTAGCTACTTATACTGTTCCATGGAACTCTGAGCAAACTGTCATGTTAAAACATGACAACAATATTTGTGTAACAAGTAGATAGGGTGTGGGTGGAAAACAAGGTGGGGCTTTGGGAGGTGATGAGAAAAGGGAGGGGCTTTGGGAGGTGGTGAGAAAAGGGAGGGGCTTTGGGAGGTGATGAGAAGGGGAGGGGCTTTGGGAGATGATGAGAAGGAGGAGGAGCTTTGGGAGATGATGAGAAAAGGGAGGGGCTTTGGGAGATGATGAGAAGGGGGAGGAGCTTTGGTGTTATATGTATATGTATATGTTCATGAGCAGACCCAAACTGACTAGTCCAGCTGCTGTGCTTTAAGGTCAGGCATACACCAAACCACTCTGCCTGCCCCCAGGGTCTTGTTTAATAAGAAATAAAATATCCATGCACTGGGTAGTAGTGAAGGGGTGTGATAATGGTGGAGGGGTGTGGTAATGGTGGAGGGGGTGTGGTGATGGTGGAGAGGTGTGGTAATGGTGGAGGGGTGTGGTAATGGTGGAGGGGTGTGGTGATGGTGGAGGGTGTGGTAATGGTGGAGGGGTGTGGTAATGGTGGAGAGATGTAATATCAATATCAATGTAACTGGAAAGCCCTCCTACTCTATTTGATGCACACCTACCACCCACAGGTCATTGTCACTGTCCCTCTGTCCCTGCTTAAGAGAGAGGTCATTCTCTTTGCTCCACCTCTCAGTGACAGGAAGCTAAAAGCCATTAATAACTTGGGGGCGGGGTTGGTTGAAAAGGTAACTTTCTCAGATGTGATTATTTTCGACCTGATCCCTTCAATTATTTTTATTTCACATTGCAGCTGGTACTGAGTTTCCCAGCTCCCTTTTGGAGAAGTTTCATTGGAAATGCAGACTTCTTCGGCCATGTTTCCACCACCCCACAACACAGAGGGATGTTTGGAGTGTTCTATGACATGAGTCCCAAACCACCTAACTCCTCCTACACCACCACCACGTCTGGTCCCCATCCCTTCAGCCCTCCGTACATTCTTGTGACGACCATCTCTGGACACGCCCTCTGGGAGTACAGGGAAATGGCAGACAAGGAGATAGTGGAGCTGTGTGTGAGGACGCTTCAGAAGATGTTTCCCACGGCAACCATTCCAAAGCCACTCGGGTACATCCTGAGTAGGTGGGGCACGGACCCTTATGCTATGATGTCATACTCATATGTGTCAGTGGGTGGGTCTGGGGAGGACTATGACATCATGGCTGAGGAGGTGGATGGAAGGCTGTTCTTTGCAGGAGAGGTAAGACTGGGGAGGAGATGATTAACCCCATGCATATGGGCTAATTGGTTCTCTGCGGTTGCCTAGGCTACCAACCGGCAGCACCCCCAGACAGTCACAGGTGCTTATCTTAGTGGGATCAGAGAGGCGTGCAAGATCATTGATGCGGAGGGAACTTACTAGAGTCCTTCTGGCCCAGTTCATTTATATTGTGTGTCAATGTATGTGTGTATACACGTATGCCCCTCCCCCTGTTATTATGTACTCATTTCAGTTCAAGGGATGCGCCGCGCTGCGATGATGTCATTGGTCTTGGCATCTGAACAGCACTGATCACTTTTGGCCAGATCTTGGTGCACTTCTCATATTTGTTTGCCTTGATATGGATGTTAACTATGCCTATTATCAACTAAATAACTTTAATGGTTTATGAAAAATTGCGCTCACATCTTTGCCACCACAGTGCAGATGCTGGTATATCAGGCATCAAATTGAAGCTTTTTCTTAGCACACTGAACTGTGTAAGGATGAAAGGGTTAAGCATGAAACTTGTTATTGGGATCAGCAATGACTACTGTATATGGCATTGATGATCCCAATGTTACAATACCTAATGCCTGCACATTCTCAATTAACGTGCCAAGGCGACCCTACGTGCAACTCAATGAATGCAATTATATTTTCAGTAAAATATTTTACTGGAAATTTACCAGAATTCATAGGGTTGCTCCTTGCCTAGTGTATGGTCGCCTTTTAAGGTATGGACGAATTCAATTATAATAAATTATACATGCTATACCAATTTTAGTCCACACACCTTAATGTATGCTAAGCCAACTTTGCATGACCATACAATCCAATGATATTTTTCAGTAACATTATTTTATACTAGAATTTTGCTATAATTCATAGTGTTGCGCGCAACATGTTTATTTAAGAAATCCATGTTCGTTTCAGTAAGGCTGATATAATTTTGTTTTCCAACAATATAAGGTAATTTCACACATGAAACTTCAGAGGGATGCACACACCTCCATGCACGATACATGAGCGGGATTTGTCCTCAGACAGTTCTTGCAGAGGGCTTGGTCTTAGAGTAATGGAGAATTTTCCCGTCACAAATGTTCGAGCCTGCTTTGGGGAGCGGCGAGACAGAACTCTCATGGGCCGCACGAATAGATGAGCTTCAAATTTATATCGCTTACCACAACATAATCTTCCTCACAATCCTCCGAACACTGTGTAGGTTGAGTAGCGGGAAGTTCTTCTATACGCAGTATTATTTTTAAAGCACATGCATATTGTCGTGCGAAGTTCTTACCGACCATACTTATTTGCACAGCGCAACTCACGCTTTACGACTGTGATTAATATGAATGAAGTGAGCTTTATAATTATTCATTACGACATCACCTTCAGACACGAAAAATGTAAGGTATGGGGGGGGGGGGGGGGGGGGGGGGGGGGGGGGGTTGATTATATTCACGATTCATATCAGTATGGTATTGTTGAGTACATATATCACAGGGTGGAATCATTTTGAAATCATTGTGTGATTGAACACATAAATCATACCGTACTGCCAAGACGTTTTGGCGACAACTAGTTGGCGGAAAGTTCCCCTAACCGTGTCAACTTAATTATCTCCGCCAACAAAAGTTATCCGCGTCGGGGAAGGGGACGGGGGAGAGGCATATACACGTATTTGCTGTAGGCTTAGCCTTAGGAGGGATGCCGAAGCGCTAAATGATTACTTCATGTAATCTATTGTTGTACAATACAAGGACCGATATCACAGCAAAAAAACGCGTAGAATCAATTCCTGATTTTCGATTGATTTGCCACTTACATTCTGGTACGTATTGTTAACAGTTTGTACCAGGTATGTAAACATTTTGTACCAGAATGTAAGTGGCAAATCAATTGAAAATCAAGAATTGATTCGACGCGTTTTTTTGCTGTGCGATAGATAGCATTGTTATTGAGTGTTGATACCGATATATACCCGGTAACGGGCCATGCCTTTCTCCCCGCTGTACACTTTATACACACTGGACCGCTTTGTGTATAGGCAAAATTCAATTCTATTGTATTGCACAATCAAGGAGATAATCGTCTTGAAAATCGCATATTGCCGGTGTACCATTTTCACGTGTAATAACGCGTTATTGTATGCCTGCACCATCCGATCTTTTGATCATCAGGTGTGCTCGCAGGGCATCCTAGTCACTCCTTGTTCAGGCAAAGGAATAAGGAATGAGAGGGCAATAAATGGAAGTAAGGCATTATGCGAAGGGTGGATCTCATGCAGGTGAAAAAATATAGACGCTATAATACTCCACCCTTTGCATAATGCCTTACTTCCATTTATTGCCCTCTCATTCCTTATTCCTTTGCCTGAACAAGGAGTGACTAGGATGCCCTGCGAGCACACCTGATGATCAAAAGATCGGATGGTGCAGGCATATCATATTTTGAGAGGAGTTCCAACAACAAACACGCGAGTCAGGTAAGTTGATTCTAATTAGTGCACACCAATACACAAGTGCGTGCCCTCCTTCAAGCTCCACACAGTGATGACGGGTGGAGCTTGTAGGAGGGCACAGTGATGATGGGTGGAGCTTGTAGGAGGGCACACAGTGATGATGGGTGGAGCTTGTAGGAGGGCACAGTGATGATGGGTGGAGCTTGTAGGAGGGCACAGTGATGATGGGTGGAGCTTGTAGAAGGGCACAGTGATGATGGGTGGAGCTTGTAGGAGGGCACAGTGATGATGGGTGGAGCTTGTAGGAGGGCACAGTGATGATGGGTGGAGCTTGTAGGAGGGCACAGTGATGATGGGTGGCTTTACACAGGGGCGGAGCAAGCACAGTCCCTCAGAGATATGCTTCATCAGTGAGTGTACACGTGTGCATGTGCAATTTGTGTGTGTGGAGTACATGTGTATGTTTTAATTGCGGGGATACATTAGTTCTGCTGTAAAAACACATTCTGAGCCATAGTTTACCTCCATTGGGCTGCCTGATGGCTTGTGTGTAGTCTCTGGGATGGCTTTGTTTTTTTTTTAACCTTCATTCCCTGAACACTAAATACTAACATTTTCCAATATCATAAAGTCCTGGATGTAACCCCCCCCCCCCCCCCCCCCCTCACGTTAAAAATGACAGTTTTTTTATCCAGCATATTTCTACAACCCCTCATGCTATACTGCTTTTCTTTTTTAAGCTGAAGTGCCTGTACCCTTTCTTTCTTGATAATACTCGTGGCTGGGACGTGCACTGACATGACTTGTCATCTGCAAGGTCCTATAGCGTTGACCCACTATTTGTTTATGGTGTATGTGTGTGTGTGTGTGTGTGTGTGTGTGTGTGTGTGTGTGTGTGTGTGTGTGTGTGTGTGTGTGTGTGTGTGTGTGTGTTAAATCCAAGACTGCCTATGGGATAGTTGTGTCTTAGTATTTGAGGGGGAGAAGTGAGGGGTGTCTAAATCATTTTGTAAAAAAAATCCATGAGCAACTCTTTTTCTTAGGTCTGTTTGTAAATAGGCTACTTCTAATGAAGGGGTTGTTCCCCACACTTAACGGTTTTCTCACAAACCACTCCATTTGCATTTGTTGCATTTGTTATTATCACAGTATCATCTTATAATGTATGATCAGAGACAAATGTAAACACTGGATAGAGGCACAAGAAGTTTTGCTTTGGTCCTGATAAGACTAATCGGAATAAAGTGCGTGTTGCTATAGTAACTTCCCCATTGTCATTACTGTCCAAACAGTACAAATGAATTATCTAATATCTTGCTTCCCTTCAGTTTCCTGTTTCATTGAGATGGGAAAGTCATTGGTATGCCTGTTCAACAATACAAGGTTCCCATCTATGACACCCCAATGGATTCCCTGCCTCCATTCTACATGCACCGACCTGTACAAAAACGTCCTCGCAAATGGGGAACAGTGGACAGGAACGAGCAACCCTGCCGGCAGAATCTATGAGAATGTGATGCAGATGATGTCACCGGATGGACTACACTATTCGCATGCAAGTAGATGTGCACGCCGAGGTCCACCCCAGCGTTACCTATGTTTGAAGTCTACGGATGAGATTAGGACATGTTAAAGAAAACAGTGCCACCATGCATGATTGATTTGAACCAGCATCATTATATCTCTGTTCATGTATCTTCTACCTTTGTTAATCATCAATATTAATTTCTTCCTTTACACTTAATAATTAATATTCAAATAGTATGCAAAACTTGAGTACCTACTTCATTGGTTGGTACCAGTACTACAATCACACAACAGATAGGGCCATCAAACAAACACCAACTATAGTTTCTGTAGGCATCAGAATGAGATAGGCTCATACCCCAGTGTGAGTGTTCTTTTACAGCTAGGAATAACTTTGTAGCTTAAATCACTGTTACGTCAGACAGAATATCGTGTGGGGTGTCGGGTTTCGCGCATAACATTTGAACGGAGCAACGGATCGGCACGGCGTAAGAAATCTCATGGAGTGCAGTGAGTCGGCTACATCCCCATATCATAAGTATGTAGCGACTGGATTACCATAGATATTATACGGAAGGGATTAAGTCTTTAACACCAATCAACAGGTTCCATCCATGCAGGAAAAATAAAATAAAATGGCGGATAACATCTATGGGTTCAGATACATTTTCGAAGAAAACCGGTCGTTGTGTATAGTTTGAGGCTTTTTCCTTTATTCTGTCACTTGCTTAAGAGGTATGGATATTATTAGATATGTTTTTATGACTGTAAAAATGATTTTAGACCCGAGTTTTTTTAAAGACCCGCGTTCCGTGTCTTTGCGAAGCCTTTGTGGGCGTGTAGGAAACGTTAGCGTTGTCACTTTATTGTAGAATTGAGTGGAGCTTCGTGAGACAAATCGGACTGGCTAGGTATTATCTCAAATGCGTGTTGTACACTCGTACAAAAGTTGGTAATAAAGATTTTGACACGAGACTGGTTGTGGGCGTATGAAGTGCGCCAAGAGATAATACCTAGCCAGTCCGATTTGTCTCACGAAGCTCCACTCGATTCTACAATAAAGTAGCCAATATGACAACGCTAACGTTTCCTACACGCCCACAAAGGCTTCGCAAAGACACGGAACGCGGGTCTTTAAAAAAACTCGGGTCTAAAATCATTTACAGTCATAAAAGTTACATATCTAATAATATCCATACCTTTTAAGCAAGTGACAGAATAAAGGAAAAAGCCTCAAACTATACACAACGACCGGTTTTCTTCGAAAAAGTATCTGAAACGCAGTGGCAAAACGTGTGACAGGCCGTAAGCCAGCCTATGCAATGTATTGCATCACGTGATCCGTTTCCAATCCCTTCCGTATAATATCTATGGGATTACCAACCTTCCGTGTGGGTTGAAAGTTGGGTTGAAAGTTTGATACACATGACAAAGCGGTTTCAAGCTTTTAAATAAATAGCCGTTTGTCTACATAACAAATGTTTAACAAGATGGTGTCCTTTCTTAGTATCACCGTCAGAAGCATCGTTAAGTGTCTTGAAATGAAGGGTACAATATCAAGTGACGTCTTGATATGTGTGGCACTGTATATCAAATGTATATTGATTTCATGGGATTAAAACTCAATCCAATTTTTCCAATCCAAATTCGAATCCAAAATTTAAGTTTGAGGATCAATCCAACGATACGAAGATAATAAATCGGATTGATTATTAATCCAACTGTATTTCAATCCCATGGATTGAACTTATTTTGGATTGACATTTACTCTCTCCTGTTGTTGCAGTGTGGTATATTGGTATACCACACTGTAACAACAGGAGAGTAAACTCTCCTGTTGTTATAATGATGCTGGTTCAAATCAATCATGCATGGTGGCACTGTTCTCTTTCACATGTCCTAATCTCATCCGTAGACTTCAAACATGGTATACTGGTAGTTCTGTTCGATTCATGGAAGGCACTTGGCTGTATCCCTCTACTATCTCTGCTGAGGATCCTCCCCCGATTTCCCCCAGGGAGCGCGCTCTCGACCATGACTTTAACCAGAGATAACATTATATATTATATTATCTCTGGTTAAAGGCTCCGCCCTTTCTACCACTTCTGGCTCTTCGAATGAACACCACCGAAGGTGCGACAAGAAAGGCTGTGGGACTTTCCAACCCTTCTGTTTCGTGCAAGCATCAGATAGGTAATGAACCTCTTTTAGGACTGCGTTTCACACGCACGCTCCCACTCTCCCACTCTGCCTCACTGATAACACAGATGCGCAAAATCAGAGCACACGGCCAGATGGCATCACTTGAGTACAGGACAACATTACTGTAATGAGTGCTTTGAGCATTTCTATCGCAAGTAAGTGTACTGTGTGTGTGTGTGTGTGTGTGTGTGTGTGTGTATGCATGTGTATGTGTGCATGTATGTGTGTGTGGTGTGTGCTTGTGTGGTGTGTGCATGTGTGTGCATGGTATGGGTCTTGCATATGCATGCAGCTGAACATTGCTATGGCAGGAAATGGTAATTTTGTTACACAAATAATATCACGTACCTCTCCGTTGATGTCCTCCCCTCCTCTTCTTCCTCCCCTTCCCTCCATCCCTCCTCCCCTTCCCTCCACCCTCCTTCTCTTCCCTCCTTCCTCCTCCCCTTCCCTCCTTCCTTCTCCCCTTCCTTCTTTTTGTTACTCCCCCACTATTACTTAGAAATAAGCCTGGGCACCTACTTATGCCCGATGGTGTAACAGATGGGAGAGGGAGTCAGGTGATATCGTCGTCCCTAGTGCTAAGGCGTTCTTTGTCGATGTCTACTTACCCTTCTGGGTGCAGTGTGCAGTGATTGGGTGTGGCAAGTGGCGCAAGCTACCAGCCAGCATAGACCTGTGTCACGTGAGGCAAGATATTGTCAAGTGCCTCAACTGTGAGCAACCAGAGGATGAGGTGTGTGTGTGTGTGTGTGTGTGTGTGTGTGTGTGCATGTGTGTGTGCATGTGTGTGAGCATGTGTGTGTGCATGTGTGTGCATGTGTGTGTGCATGTGTGTGTGCATGTGTGTGTGCATGTGTGTGTGTGTGTGTGCATGTGTGTATGTTGTGGACATGGGCAAATGCCTATGTGTGTGTGAATAAAATTAATGTACACACACAACACAACACACACAATGCACACAACACACATACACATACATGCATACACACATGCACATAACACACACACACACACAGTTGGTGGCCATCTCAAAGGACTCAGAGTGGGCCAACAGCATGACTTACAACCCCTTGCTCAGGCACAGCCCCCTCAACGCACTCCTGAGGAAATACTTTCCCGATGGTGTGGGAATAAGCCCTTCTGTTACCTCTCACTACTTGTCAAAGACCCCAGGGGCATCAGCTTGGTACCAGTGGGGCCACTGGTATGTGTGGTGTGTGTGTGTGTGTGTGTGTGTGTGTGTGTGTGTGTGTGTGTGTGTGTATGTGTGTGTGTGTGTGTGTGTGTGTGTGTGTGTTGGGTAAAGGTATATTGTTATTCCAACCCTCACTCCATATCTCCCTCCCTCACCCCACCTCATCAAGGATCTGGCCCCTCATATAGGAGCTCGCCTCCCTCGTCCCCAGCCCCATCCTCTTCCCCAGCCCCATCCTTATCCCCAGACAACAAACGGCCCTTTGAGGATGTTCTCCACCCGTTCAACCACCCTCAGGAGGGACCCAGAGCGAGAGCCTTCACCCCTGATGTGCTGGAAGAGGAGGAGATCAAGGCTTTTCCTGGGTGTGTGAGTGGAGAGAGTGAGAGTGTAGTTGTATATTCACTGCATGCACACCCCCCCTCCCCACACACACACACATGCCTCCACGCACACAAAACAATTTCACAGTGTGGCAGGACCCCAAACACCCATGACCGAACTTTACATGATCATCAGAAACCTTCTGTTAGCCCTCTGGTACAACAAGTGTACAGTGAGTGAAAGAGAACCAGCTGTCCAACATAAGGTTGTAATTCCTCCCTCCTCCCCTCTCCCTCCCTCCTCCCCTCTCCCTCCCTCCTCCCCAGGAGTACCTCACTACTCATAGCTGTCAGGCCGCCATCAGTCTAAGAGGACTGGCACGTATCTGGTGTGTGGAGCAGCTACCTAAGGCCTCACAAAGCTGGCCTTCATCAACTGTGGCTACCTCCCTACTGCCCCCAGACCCTTCCCTTTCATCACTAACTTGGATAAGAAGGTAACTAGTGTGAGTGTGTAGGGGTGTGGCTAGGCTGGTGTAAGGGTGTGGCTAGGCTGGTGTGTAGGGGTGTGGCTAGGCTGGTGTAGGGGTGTGGCTAGGCTGGTGTAGGGGTGTGGCTAGGCTGATATGTAGGGGTGTGGCTAGGCTGGTGTAGGGGTGTGGCTAGGCTGATATGTAGGGTGTGGCTAGGCTGGTGTGTAGGGGTGTGGCTAGGCTGGTGTAGGGGTGTGGCAAGGCTGGTGTGTAGGGGTGTGGCTAGGCTGGTGTGTAGGGGTGTGGCTAGGCTGGTGTGTAGGGGTGTGGCTAGGCTGGTGTGTAGGGGTGTGGCTAGGCTGGTGTGTAGGGGTGTGGCTAGGCTGATATGTAGGGTGTGGCTAGGCTGGTGTGTAGGGGTGTGGCTAGGCTGCTGGCACGTAGGGGGTGGGGCTAAGTGGTGGGGGCATTAACCCAGAGCTGTTATCCCTCACTGACCGTACTCGTCCATTGAGCAGACACTGATAGGTGGAGTCAGGATCTAAAAGTGTTTTTTTAATTTTTAATTACTCTATTTAGAGCACAGTCCTCATCATTGGAGCTGGTACAGCTGGTATTGCAGCAGCTCACCATTTAAGTAATTTTGGCCACAGGGTGAGTGAAATAAATGTATGCGTGTGTCTCAAACGCTCCTATAATGACCACACCCCTCTACTTCAATAATGACAACACCCCTCTACTTTAATAATGACCACACCCTCTACCTCAATAATGACCACGCCCCTCTACACTCTGCTTGTCATCTCACCTCCTCCTCCCCTCCCCTAAAGGTTAAGATACTTGAAGCCAACCAAAGGATTGGTGGTCGTGTGAAGGATGACTTCACTATGGGGTCGTGTGTAGGCCTGGGTGCCATGTTCATCACGGGGGTCTGCAATAACCCTTTCACCCTGCTGAGTCATCAGATGGGACTACACACACATGTAATTGACGAAGACCACTGCGACCTGATCAGCGAGTTTGGCTCCCACGTTGTCAAGGAAACGGACATCAGGGTGGAAAAGCATTTCAACGATGCTCTTGATCTGCTATCAGAGTGGAGGTCTTCCCAGAGCGCAGCTGACGAGTCCCTCGAAGGTGGGTGTGACCGGATGTGGGAGTGGCTAGATATAGCGGCATTGCTTCCTTCTGGTCTCACACAGCAAAGCTAAGCCAGCTGCATGGAGATATTGTGCGGGAACAGAAACCATACACTGAAGTAAGTGTGTGTGTGTGTGTGTATGTGTGCATGTGTAATCCCATGTGCTCCCCCTATCTCAGGAGGAGTGGAGACTGCTGGACTTTCATTACAGTAATCTTGAGTTTGCGTGTGGTGCCACTCTTGACAAGGTATGTCATGTGACAAGGGTTGTGGGTGTGTCTTGATGTCATGTGACCAAGGTGTGGGAATGCTTGAAGTTGTAACACAACCTTAGTGTTGTACTCACACTAGCTCACCCGTAGACATGTTTTGTAGATGGCTTACATACCTTCTCCCTCCTCCCCATCCTCCCCTCCCTCCTCCCCATTCTCCCCTCCCTCCTCCCCATCCTCTTCCCCCTCCACAGATATCTGCTGTTCACTGGGACCACAATGATACCTTCTACCAGTTCTCAGGTAGCCACGCCCTCATATCAGAGGGGTTCTCCTCTGTGCTCAGCAGGCTGGCCTCCTCCCTGGACATTGAGCTGGGCACTGTGGTAACCAAGGTTACCGTGCTGGAGGATGGGCAGATGTGCTTGGTGGACAACAGAGGGAGAGAGTGGGTGGCAAACAAGGTGATGAGAGGGGAGGGGCCTGGGGAGGGGTGAGGTTTTTATGTAATGGCTTCATACTATGGTTACTTAAGAACCAGAATACACACAGCTAGCTACGTATGCTGTTCTGTGGAACTCTGTTTGAGCAAACTGTCATGTTGACATGACAACAAGATTTGTGCAAACAAGTAGACAGGGTGATAGGGTCTTGTTTAAATATCCATGCACTGGGTAGTAGTGAAGGGGTGTGGTAATGGTGGAGGGATATGGTAATGGTGGAGGGGTGTGGTGATGGTGGAGGGGTGTGGTAATGGTGGAGGGGTGTGGTAATCATGGAGGGGTGTGGTAATGGTGGAGGGATGTGGTGATGGTGGAGGGGTGTGGTGATGGTGGAGGGGTGTGGTGATGGTGGAGGGGTGTGGGGATGTGGTAATGGTGAAGGGGTGTGGTAATGGTGGAGGGATGTGGTGATGGTGGAGGGGTGTGGTGATGGTGGAGGGGTGTGGTGATGTGGAGGGGTGTGGTAATGGTGGAAAGATGTAATATCAATATCAACGTAACTGGAAAGCCCTCCTACTCTATTTGATGCACACCTACCACCCACAGGTCATTGTCACTGTCCCTCTGTCCCTACTTAAGAGAGGGGTCATTCTCTTTGCTCCACCTCTCAGTGACAGGAAGCTAAAAGCCATTAATAACTGGGGGGCAGGGTTGGTTGAAAAGGTAACTTTCTCAGATGTGACTATTTCCGACCTGATCCCTCCAATTATTTTTATTTCACATTGCAGCTGGTACTGAGTTTCCCAGCTCCCTTTTGGAGAAGTTTCATTGGGAATGCAGACTTCTTCGGCCATGTTTCCACCACCCCACAACACAGAGGGATGTTTGGAGTGTTCTATGACATGAGTCCCAAACCACCTAACTCCTCCTACACCACCACCACGTCTGGTCCCCATCCCTTCAGCCCTCCGTACATTCTTGTGACGACCATCTCTGGACACGCCCTCTGGGAGTACAGGGAAATGGTAGACAAGGAGATAGTGGAGCTGTGCTTCAGAAGATGTTTCCCATGGCAACCATCCCAAAGCCGCTCGGGTACATCCTGAGTAGGTGGGGCACGACGGACCCTTATGCTTTGATGTCATACTCATGTGTCAGTGGGTGGGTCTGGGGAGGACTATGACATTATGCTGAGGTGGTGGATGGAAGGCTGTTCTTTGCAGGAGAGGTAAAACTGGGGAGGAGGTGATTAACTCCGTGCATATGGGCTAATTGGTTCTTGAATTGATGGTGTTTCTCGGTGTGCCAATGATTCAATTATAGTAAGTTAAACAACTAAATATCCGACACTGTCTCGTTTCAGTAAGGCTGATATATTTTTGTTTTCCAACAAAATAAGGTAATTTCACACATCAAACTTCAACGAGGGAGAGGGATGCATACACCTCCATGCACGATACATGAGCGGGATTTGTCCTCAGACAGTTCCTGCAGAGGGCTTGGTCTTAGAGTAATGGAGAATTTTCCCGTCACAAATGTTCGAGCCTGCTTTTGAGGAGCGGCGAGACAGAACTCTCATGAGCCGCACTAATAGACGAGCTTCAAATTTATATCGCTTACCACAACATAATCTTCCTCACAGTCCTCCGAACACTCCGTAGGTTGAGTAGCTGGATATTCTATACGCATGAAGTATTAAAAAAAAATACATATTGTCGTGCGGAGTTCTTACCGGCCATCCTTATATTTGCACAGCACTCACGCTTTACATACTACGCAGGATATCACGCGAGTTATAGGTGGTTACGTTCCCAGATCCTATTTTTATTGAGAAACAAATGATGTTCCCAGATCTTATTGAGAAACAAATGATATTCACGACCCGGGTCAATTCCTATATAGGAACTACTATCGTAGTTCCTGATATCACAAGTAAATAAAAACATTCTCTACGAGAAAGTTGGTGGGATATAGGATTTGATTATGACATTGGTGGTGTAAAAAGCAAGGAAACAAGGTCTTATCAGAAGGGAAAATGTCATAGTCCTATATTTAGCACATTTCTAGGGCATGTGTTGTTTGTGTGCTAAATATAGGACGCATAACTCAGGACAGGAACATTTCATCGCTTAGAAATGTTCCTGTCCTGAGTTATGCGTGGGCAAGAAGGAGAAGAAGGAGAATAAGAAGACGACCCGCCCCTTGTTCCGAGACTGGGTACGAGGACGGGCAGTACACTCTTGTTCTCAACAACCACGCGGTTCAGCGACATGAAACAAAAACGAAACTACTCATTTTTGACTTCTAGATCGATTGCTAAAACAAGCTACACGATCCGATCGTCGGGAGTGTTGTTACAGACGGGTCGCGTTTTTTTAATGACATTCATAGTCGGGGTCAAATCCTATATGGAAGTTTCTAACGAAACTTCCGATTAATATGAATGAAAATATATTGACGTCACCTTGACGTCAACATTACGTAACAAAATACGTGATCGTCCCCAGATCAACAAGCCGTTGTTTGATTTCGTAATTGTGGGCATAAGAAGCCATTAATGTTCGCAGGATGGCAGGTAAGCAAAATAATCTTATCTGTGCATTAAAAATAATGATAGTTGTATGCGTATAGAATTTCCAGCTACTCAATCTATGCAATGTTCGGAGGACGGTGAGGAACATAATGTTGTGGTAAGCGATATTGAACCTTCTCGCTCCCTGCGGCCCATGTGAGTCTGTCTCGCCGCTCCCCAAAACAGGCTCGATTATTTGCGACGGGAACATTCTCCATTACTCTAAGACCAAGCCCTCTGCAAGAACTGTCTGAGGACAAATCCCGCTCATGTATCGTGCATGGAGGTGTGTCCATCCCTCTCCTTCGTTGAAGTTTGATGTGTGAAATTATCTTATATTATATCAATTGATTATCAGCTTTGTACGACGTCCGGTGCATGTTAAGGTCGTGCACAGGTACCACCAAACCGCAGCCGGCATTTCAACGCGGGCTCAAATGTTTATTGTCCCGATTGCAGCATGTAGCTGTCATAAGTGGGTAGAAGCGTTAATTTTGTAGCTTCGGCTAAGCCTGAACAACTCGAAGTAGCTGTGGTTCTATTTGAAGGCATGCAGGGACTTTACTAGCCGCCGTTCTCCCAACGGTTTTGGAAAAAAAAAAAAGCAGATTTGCCCCACACAAAGAAAGGCCATTCATTCATGGCTTAGACCATAGACACAGGAGGAGGGGCATGAAATCACTATCACTTGAAACCACTAGTATTACTTATCATCGCCTTTTATGGGTACAGCTCTTACAGTCACCATGCTACCTTCTGCCTCTTCTGTGGAACCTCAGGATGGTCACATGACACAACAAGCATTGTCATGTGATTACCTCTTCTCATGGACAGTCTTGGTTTCATATGGTTTCCAGTTCTGGGCCATCATTGGCAGTTGAGCTTGGTTGAGAGGAATATTCATGACCTGGGGACCAGAGAGTGGAGAGATCTTGCAACGTTATTCATATGCCCACTCAAGTACTGGATATCATCAGGCCACTCCCCCTTGCACCAACACCCACCTTCAGCTGGGGAGGAACAGCTGCAGCCATAGAGGGAGGTGAGACGACTTCAAGCTCCTCCTGAAAGGAGAGGGGAGGAGGAAAAGAGGAGGGTAGGGGAGGAAGAGGAGGAGGAGAGAGGGAAGAGGAAGGGAGGCAGGGGAGGAGGAGGGGGAGGAGGAGGGGGAGGAAGAGGGGAGGAGGAGGGGGGAGGAGGAAGGGTGGAGGAAAAGAGGGGGGAGGGAGGAAGGGGAGGAGGAGAGGGGGAGGGAGAGGAGGGAAGAGGAAGGGAGGAGGAGAGGGAAGGAGGGGAGGTGAGGTGGGAGGAGGGAGGAGAAGGTCACATGATAATAGGGACATGATCCTCACACATATACACACAGACCTGATGCATTGGGAATTTACAATTAGATTGGTTGGGTTAACAAAATATCCATCACGGTGTACGCATAGGATGCCACTGCAGGTGGTTCCCTCACATGATATGCTCATACAACAAGGTCCCATGTATCATAGTCGTGCCTTAATTAATATTGTACCGGATAGTACCGGCCCCAACAGCCGGATGTAATAACCACACGTCTTAACAAATTGTCCAACACTTATGTGGTTTCACCAAGTTGGGCGTGGCCCGACCCAATACACGAAGGTCGGGCTAGTTTCCACCGTCACAACATGAAGCCCCACCCAGTATACAGCATGGAAAATGCTATGTAAGCCAACTTTGCCATGCACTGGTAAAAAATCCATGTCTCGTTTAAGGCTGATAATTTTTTTTTCCAATAATAGGTACTGAATTAATTTCAAACATCAAGGGAGAGGGATGCACACACCTCCATGCACGATACATGAGCGGGATTTGTCCTCAGACAGTTCTTGCAGAGGGCTTGGTCTTAGAGTAATGGAGAATGTTCCCGTCACAAATGTTCGAGCCTTTTTGGGAGCAACGAGTCATGCAAAAACCGGCTCTCATGGGCGCACGAAGAGACGAGTTTGCTTAGCCATAACATAATCTTCCTCGATCATAATCTTATATATATTTAAAGCACATACATATTGTCATCTGATTAGATGTGCATTTTATAATATATGTTGACGTCAACTGACGTCACCACAATCATCTTACTTCCTGTGGACACATGGGAGGAGCGTATGTTCGCGTGGCGGCAAAAAAAAAAAAAAAAAAAAACCTGCTTATTCAGCGTGAGTTGCTTTCAGTGTGCAAATCAGGATGGCAGGTAAGCACTCCGCACGACAGTAATCTGATCTGTGCATTAAAAGTAATAGTTTTATGCGTATAGAACGTCCAGCTACTCAACCTACGCAGTGCTCGGAGGACTGGGAGGAACATAATGTTGTGGTAAGCGATATTGAACCTTCTCGCTCCCTGCGGTCCATGAGAATTCTGTCTCGCCGCTCCCCAAAAGCAGGCTCGAACATTTGTGACGGGAACATTCTCCATTACTCTAAGACCAAGCCCTCTGCAAGAACTGTCTGAGGACAAATCCCGCTCATGTATCGTGCATGGAGGTGTGTGCATCCCTCTCCCTCGTTGAAGTTTGATGTGTGAAATTACCTTCTATTGTACGAATTGATTATCAGCTTTGTACGACGCCCGGTGCATGTTAAGGTCGTGGTACCACCAAACCGCAGCATTTCAACGCGGGCTGCCCAAATGCTGTCCCGATTGCAGCATGCAGCTGTCATAAGTGGGTAGGAGCGTTAACTGTGTAGCTTCCCCGAACAACTCGAAGTAGCTGTGGTTCTATTTGAGGGCATTCAGCAGGGACTTTACTTGCCGTTCTCCCAACGGTTTTGGAAAAAAAAAAAAAAAAGCCTGTTGCCGGTCAGATTTGCCCCATGCATGCATACAAAGAAAGCCAATTTATTCATTAGCCGGTTAGACAAGGCAGGTACTATCATTCGCCTTTTATCAAACAGGCTTTTTTTACTCATGGATCCGCAGCAAGCACATAAGCCTATTTAGACACAGTTAGGGGGCGAAGGCTTATGAATAATTATCGCAATGAAAATGACAACGTGGGCGTGTGTGTTTGTACTGCTTGCTACTTCCCAATCTATAAACCTTCCCCTGCCCTAAACCATATACGATATATGCCTAAACCTAACCCTAGACCTAAGCTAAGCCCAAGCCAGCGGCTTCGCTTGCAACGCACACTACCCAACATGAACCTAAGCTTAGCAATGTATAAACCTTCCCCTAACCCAGACCTTCCAACTCACCCGCATTTTGGCGGGTGCACCCGCAATTGAAAGGATTCACCCGTTCACCCGCACAGAATGCAATCACCCGCAATCTTAGAAAAGCCCAAGCCTGGAATATTACATATTTAGCCCGCCCTAACCGGGATCTTAATAAGTTACTAACGTAGATTTTTTCGTAGGTTGGAAGGTCTGCTAACCCTAACCCTAAACCTAAGCTAAGCCCAGCGGCTTCGCTCGAAATGTACGCTAACCAACACGAGTTGCCAAGGCAGTGAAAAGAGGGGGGGGGGGGGGGGGGGGGGGGGGGGGGGGGGTAGGTTCATGTTGGGTAGTGTGCGTTGCAAGCGAAGCCGCTGGCTTGGGCTTAGCTTAGGTTTAGGCATAGATCGTATATGGTTTAGGGCAGGGGAAGGTTTATACACACCCAGGAAAGTTCAAATTTGTATCATAACACATAATTGTATCATAGCAAAAAACATATTTGAAACATCGATCTTAGCAAGCAGATATGTATCAAATATGTTTTGCTAGTATGTTACAAATATACATATCTGATACAATTATGTATACGCTTGCGGAGATGAAAATTAACAAAATTAACTTTCCTGGTGGTGTAGATTGGCAAGTAGCAAGCAGTACAAACACACACGCCCACGTTGTCATTATTCATTGTGATAATTTTCATAAGCCTTCTGTCCCAAACGGCTTGTACGGCTTGTGTCAGATTTGCCCCATGCATACAAAGAAATCAATTTATTCATTAGCCGGTTAGACAAGGCAGGTACTATCATTCGCCTTTTATGGTTTTATCAAACAGGCTTTTTTTATTCATGGATCCGCAGCAAGCACATAAGCCTATATAGACTGCATATAATGCAGCAATCAATGTCGCCTCCCCATGTGGGCACTGCCTTCCCACTCCCACCCCCCATTATACATAGGGAGATATATAGATCAGATCTCCCCCACCCCCACCAATTGATTTGCCCCCCCCCCCCCCCCCCCCCCCCCCCCCAACAACACCTTAATTAAATTACCTTCCAAAATGATCACAAATTTAATTATACACTTCCAAATTTGAATCAGCCAAATTCAATGTAAGTCCTTCTGACAATTTAGATGTTCAGCTCTTACAGTCACCATGCTACCTCCTGCCTCTTCTATGGAGCCTCAGGATGGTCACATGACACAACAAGCATTGTCATGTGATTACCTCTTCTCATGGACAGTCTTGGTTTCATATGGTTTCCAGTTCTGGGCCATCATTGGCAGTTGAGCTTGGTTGAGAGGAATATTCATGACCTGGGGACAAGAGAGTGGAGAGATGCTTGCAACGTTATTCATATGCCCACTCAAGTACTGGATATCATCAGGCCACTCCCCCTTGCACCAACACCCACCTTCAGCTGGGGAGGAACAGCTGCAGCCATAGAGGGAGGTGAGACGACTTCAAGCTCCTCCTGAAAGGAGAGGGGAGGAGGAAAGGAGGAGGGTAGGGGAGGAAGAGGAGGAGGAGAGAGGGAAGAGGAAGGGAGGCAGGGGAGGAGGAGGGGGAGGAGGAGGGGAGGAGGAAGGGAGGAGTGGAGGGAGGAAGGGGAGGAGGAGAGGGGGAGGGAGAGGAGGGAAGAGGAAGGGAGGAGAGGGAGGGAGAGGAGGAGAGGAAGAGGAAGGGAAGGAGGGGAGGTGAGGAGGGAGGAGGGAGGAGAAGGTCACATGATAATAGGGACATGATCCTCACACATACACACACAGACCTGCTGGTCCTGAAGAGAAGCCTGGGCAGCTTGTCTCTCCTCTAGTGTGATGCCCACACCATCCAGGGAAAGGAGGGAGGGAAGTGTGGTGATGAGGAATGACCTGTGCTGAAGACGACGTGATATCTGTGAGGGAGGAGGAGTGGGAAGAGGGGAGAGGTGGAGAGGGGAAGAAGAGGGATGATAAAAATGCACGAGTGAATCATCATATAACACACTAAGCTAAGGTTGACTCTTCCTATATATAATGCTTACCGGGTTACTGATCAGAGACAGCTCTACCACTTGGGAAAGGTCACATAACTTCTCCACCTCACCAAAGTCCTTTGGGGAGAGAGGCCGTACACAATAGGATGGCAGCTGGGTGACTTAATGATGTTCATATGATGGTGTGGCTCATACTCTTACTGACTCCTCATACCCCTCATACCCTTACTGACCTTCATACTCTTACTGACCCCTCACGCCCTTACTGACCCTTCACACCCTTACTGACCCCTCATACCCTTACTGACCCCTCACACCCTTACTGACCCCTCACACCCTTACTGACCCTCACACCCTTACTGACTCCTCCCCACTACATCTCTCATCCATAGCAAATGCAACCCACCGCATGCACACCCTCACTGGAGGCACAACCTCACTGAAGGCACACCCTCACTGAAGGCACACCCTCACACCTGTATTCTGTTCATCCCAAGATATAGACGTTCAAGGCTAACAAATGATGAGAAGTTACATAGTTCCTTCAGCCTGAGGAGGATTTTAAAGTCATGTGACAGTCACATGACTTGCCCCTCCCCCATGCCTGCCTGTTCTCCTCGATATGGAGCTCTCTAAGGTTTCTCATCGACAACAGTGAACTGTTCTCAAGGGTCTGGGCAAAGTGGGCGGGGCAATGAAGGCGTGGTTTATGTGCATCCACGCCCACCTTTATTTTGTTCCTATCAAGCACCAGTTCAGTGAGTGACCTCATTCCATCAAGACCATCAACCTGAATAATTTCATTCCCTGTTCCCAGCACACACATATACACATACACACATGATCAACACACGCACACACACACACACACACACACACACACACACACACACACACACACACACACACACACACACATTACCTTGGAGGAAAAGAGCCTTCAGGGAGATCAGCTTGTTCAGTTGGAGGGGAGCCAGATCGCTGATCCCGTTGTACCTATGGAATGGGGAGGAGGTGTGGTAGGGGGTACAGTGGTGTGGGCGTGGCTTTCTTACGCCAGATGGAGCACTTCCAGGCTTCTCAGCACATGATCAGAAGGTGGCATGCCTGACGGGAGGTCACGCGACCTTATCATACACTCCACACGATTGTGGTTCAGACATAGAACCTACGGAGGAAGGGAAAGGAGGATGGGAGAGGGGAGGAGAGGATGGGAGAGGAGAGGAGGGGATGGGAGAGGGGAGGAGGGGGGTGGGAGAGGGGAGGAAGGGGGGTGGGAGAGGGGAGGAGGGGGTGGGAGAGGGGAGGAGGGGGGTGGGAGAGGGGAGGAGGGGGGTGGGAGAGGGGAGGAGGGGGTGGGAGAGGGGAGGAGGGGGTGGGAGAGGGGAGGAGGGGTGGGAGAGGGGAGGAGGGGGTGGGAGAGGGGAGGAGGGGAATGGGAGGAGGAGGGGATGAGAGAGGGAGGAGGGGAATGGGAGAGGGGAGGAGAGGATGGGAGAGGGGAGGAGGGGATGGGAGGGGGAGGAGGGGGATGGGAGAGGGGAGGAGGGGGATAGAGGACGCATGTAGAGTGGGTCCTCCCACCTTCAATTGATTCAGGAATATCAGCCCACTGAAGGAGGTTAGGGAATTGTTCTCCAGGTTGAGACTGAGGGTAGATGTTACACAAGCTCATAGGCTCCACCCCCCATTACATCACAGGATTCATCCCCACTACCTCAGGAGGTTACTGAAGTTCTCCACTGGAGAGAGGTCTACATGCTTCAGGGAGCAGTTTGGAAAGTCCATTTTCTTGAGAGATGAGAAGGGAACATCATTGAGCTGTTCAAGGACCATGTCTTGGTTCAACCTGAGAGATGGTGTGGTTGGGGAAGGTGAAGATAGGTGTAGGGGGAAGGATGTGGGGTATTGATGTGGAGGGAATGTTGATAATGGCTAAGTCCCCACTTCCACCATATTACCTCCCTCCCAACTTCTCTTTGGCTGCAGCTATCTCATCAGAGTCCTGAGGGGGTGGAGTAAGAAACCTGATCACCTGACCACCCACACCCCAGTCCCCAGGCTATTGATGGGTAGTTCCCAGGCCAATACTCACAATGGCTTCTCCATCCAGTACCTTGAGTGACGTCAGGTGATAGATGGCAAACAGTCGACATGTTTGGTTCCGACCAATGGGGTTTGACGATATATCCAGAACAGCAAGCTGAAGCATAGCCTTGAGGTGGAGAAGTTCTCTTGTGCTCTCCAAGGCATTGCAGCCAAGGTACAGGTCTGTGAGCGCATGGAGGTACTGGGTGGGTGTGGCAGTGGGTGTGGCAGTGGGTGGAGCAAGAGAACTCTGCACCCCTCTCCCCATTAATGGCTACCTTCATGGAGGAGAGGGAGTTGATTGAATTGTTCGTGGCATTGAGGTAGGTCAGCTTGCTGGAGGCCTTGATGGAGACGCGAGATATCTGGTTGTGAGCAACAGAGAGGTGTAGGAGGTGTGGGAAGTGGCCCAGGAAGTCCAGGGTGTGGAGGAGGTTATGGTCCAGTACCAGCTCCTCAAGCTTCTTGCAGCCCTCCAGTCCCTGTGGTCATGTGGGTGGGCACCAAATGAAGTGAAGACATGTGAATGTCAAGACATGGGCATCAATGAATCAACCATTCTATCTAACTTGACATACATGTCTTCACTTCATTTAGTGCCCACCATAGTATCAATATCACTTTTATGAAAGGGATATCAATAATAGTGTAATACCTCTCATGAACAATTTATATCCTCTGTTTATGTGCCTTGGTTACATACACATCTCATTGTGTGTGCATTACCTCCAGACTGAGCAGGGCATTGTGTGTGTGTGTGCATGTGTATGTATGTATGTATGTATGTGTGTGTGTGTGTGTGTATGTGTGTGTGTGTGTGCATGTGTATGTATGTATGTATGTGTGTGTGTCTGTGTGTGTATGCATGTATGTATGTGTGTGTGTATGTGTGTGTGTGTGTGTGTGTATGCATGTATGTATGTGTGTGTATGTGTGTGTGTGTGTGTGCATGTGTATGTATGTATGTATGTATGTATGTATGTGTGTGTGTCTGTGTGTGTATGCATGTATGTATGTGTGTGTGTGTGTGTGTGTGTGTGTGTGTGTGTGTGTGTGTGCATTACCTCCAGGCTGAGGAGGGCATTGTCAGCCAAAGAAGCCCACTTTAGGTTTGGGAGGTGTTGGAGGGCAGAGAGGTGTCTCACTCCCATTCCACAGAGACAGACACTGGTAACCTAGGTGGAATGGAATGGAGACATAGAACATCAACAGACAGGGGGTGGGGCTGTTACCAGTGAGCACCAGTCATTGGTAGGGGAATTAATCTGGATTGGACGGTGCCTGTTCAGGGAAGGGGTTAAAATATATAAGCGATACTAATAATAGCCACCACCCCCACCTGCTCTCTTTGTTGAGGAAGTCTGCTGTTGGGAGGAGCGAGAGGGAAGGGGGTGGGGTGGTGTCTGTGTGGGCGTGGCTAAGGAGGGTGGTGACAGATAGGTGGGAGGAGACAAACAGCCTCAGGCAGTTGGTCTGGTCCCCAGGCTCCACCTTAACCCCGTCCAGTTCCTTGAGGGTCTTGAGGCGACCGAGGACTACGATACGATAAAGGTCAGCCTGGAATGGAACCAGTACAGGAATGGAATGATGCCAGTGAAGATGGACTGGGGACTAGTAACCTTTTCCCATGGGTTGCAGCAGCCATTGAAATGCTCAATGGAGGGAGAGGACTTGAGAAGGATGCTGGTGTCGCCATAGTAACTGGTGAGGCTGTTCCAGCTGACGTCAAGGTAAGTGAGCTTTGGAAGGGACTGGGGATAGTGTGGGGGAGAGGAGGGGAGAGAGGTGAGTGAGTAAAGGGACGGTGATGTGTGATGTGTGATGATGTGATGATGATAGTGTAAATGCCAGTGCAAACTGATGTCATTAATGTACATGCACACACCCACATGCACACACCCACATGCACACACCTTCATTCCCTCCAATGAGGTAAGTCTATTGAAGCTGACATCAACATACTCCAAGTTGGGCTGACCATATATGAAAGAAGTAAATGGAACTGTCATGGAAGGTGCCGATAAAACCCTTAATTAATGCCCACCAGGTTAGCTATGTCCTCCATGTTGGTGAGCTCATTGAAGCTCAGGACCAGCTTGGTTAGGGTAGGGAGGGGTGTGGTCAGTCTGAACTTGGACAGTCGGTTGTCATGGAGACAAATTGTGTGGACTTGTGCCAAGGTGCTGGCGTTGGAAGCTTGTAGGATGACACTCTCACTTAGCTGTGTGAACCTAGGAGGGGTGGATGGGGAGGAGAGGAGGGTGGGGCACAAGAGGGGGGAGCATAAATCAAAGTAATGGTGAAAACATTGCTGTTGGGGACAGACTTGGGTCTTGATGGCAGAGATGAGATGACATCACTGTTAGAAGGTGAAGGTTCAGTTTGCTTGGCCTGTTGGGACACCTGCTCCAATGGGTCTGCTGGGAGCAGCTGTGGACATAGATAGATCATTGTGGCCACATCCATACATGGCCACATCCATACATGGCCCCCACACATGCACACACATGACACACCACACACGTACACACCCTACACATACCATACACCACACACACACACACACCACACACACACACCACACACACACCATACATACATCATACGCCACACACACACACACACATAACACACCCAGACCTACTGGTGAGGTGTAGCAGAAGGTCAGTATGTACTCTGGGAGCACCAGCTCACGGTCAAACACCCACCAGTCCCTCTGTTGGGACTCTGCGTTGGGCCTACCACGGTCCCTGTACACACAGTCCACTCCCGGGGGCTGGGTGGGACTGGGGAGGAGGCAAGGTGTTTTAGAAGGGTAATTAATAATAGATGATCCCTCCACCCCCTCACGTGACCACACCCTCTTCATTTGATTTATCCCACTTGTACGTGGATCAAAGATGTATCATTATGTGCTCTTCCACTAATACACCCCCCATGCACATACACTCACATGCAAACTTCCCTTCCCAAGCACACCCATCTTCATACCCATTTATACTACACCCACCCACATACACACATTCGCACACATACCCACACGCACATGCACACACCCACACACACCTATCACTGCAGGTCTCTGCAGAGGTTCCCATGAAGACCTTGCAGAGGAGCAGCTGTCCCCACTGGATCTCCCTCAGGACCTCCATGGCCCCTCCCCCTCTCCCTCGGGCCTCCCTAAGGCGTGGCTCCTCGGCTGACATGGGGGAGGTGGTCAGGGGGATGCAGGGAAGCTCCACCCCCTGCTGACACACCCTACCCAAGTCCAGACCTGGAATGATAAAGTAACCATGGAAACATAAAGGTGATGCAAGACTCCAGGCCTTCATATTCCCTGTGCTGTGCCAACTGCACACATGTGTATAGTGGAGGACTTAACACATGTGTATAGTGGAGGACTTAACACATGTACGTAGTGGAGGACTTAACACACATGTATAGTGGAGGACTTAACACATGTGTATAGTGGAGGACTTAACACATGTGTATAGTGGAGGACTTAACACATGTGTATAGTGGAGGACTTAACACACGTGTATAGTGGAGGACTTAACACACGTGTATAGTGGAGGACTTAACACATGTGTATAGTGGAGGACTTAACACATGTGTATAGTGGAGGACTTAACACATGTATAGTGGAGGACTTAACACATGTGTATAGTGGAGGACTTAACACACGTGTATAGTGGAGGACTTAACACATGTGTATAGTGGAGGACTTAACACACATGTATAGTGGAGGACTTAACACATGTGTATAGTGGAGGACTTAACACATGTGTATAGTGGAGGACTTAACACATGTGTACAGTGGAGGACTTAACACATGTGTATAGTGGAGGACTTAACACATGTGTACAGTGGAGGACTTAACACATGTGTATAGTGGAGGACTTAACACATGTGTATAGTGGAGGACTTAACACATGTGTATAGTGGAGGACTTAACACATGTGTACAGTGGAGGACTTAACACATGTGTATAGTGGAGGACTTAACACATGTGTATAGTGGAGGACTTATGTGTATAGTGGAGGACTTAACACATGTGTATAGTGGAGGACTTAACACACGTGTGTATTGTGGAGGACTTAACACATGTGTACAGTGGAGGACTTAACACATGTGCTTGTTATGTATAATGTGGACTGGTTACACCTTGTGTATGTACTGGTCTACACATACCAGGGCACCATGGCTACATACATGTACCAGGGTACCAGGGCTACATACATGTACCAGGGCACCATGGCTACATACATGTACCAGGGCACCATGGCTACATACATGTACCAGGGCACCATGGCTACATACATGTACCAGAGCACCATGGCTACATACACATACCAGGGCACCATGGCTACATACATGCACCAGGGCACCATGGCTACATACACATACCAGGGCACCATGGCTACATACATGTACCAGGGCACCATGGCTACATACATGTACCAGGGCACCATGGCTACATACATGTACCAGGGCACCATGGCTACATACATGTACCAGGGCACCATGGCTACATACATGTACCAGAGCACCATGGCTACATACACATACCAGGGCACCATGGCTACATACATGCACCAGGGCACCATGGCTACATACACATACCAGGGCACCATGGCTACATACATGTACCAGGGCACCATGGCTACATACATGTACCAGGGCACCATGGCTACATACATGTACCAGAGCACCATGGCTACATACACATACCAGGGCACCATGGCTACATACATGTACCAGGGCACCATGGCTACATACACATACCAGGGCACCATGGCTACATACATGTACCAGGGCACTATGGCTACATACATGTACCAGGGCACCATGGCTACATACATGTACCAGGGCACCATGGCTACATACACGTACCAGGGCACCATGGCTACATACACGTACCAGGGCACCATGGCTACATACACATACCAGGGCACCACACAAGAAATAAATAATCCAGGAACTGTTTGTACGAGCGTTGATGTAACATCTTGGAGTAAGATGGCTGCTCCAATATATTCTCCAGCTTTACATTGAAACGATTGTACAGAAATCGGTTTTCCAATCTCTTCACACCAACCATCTGCAGTCCAGTGATACCTAGGTCCTGTTGTGTTATGACATCATCGTCACACACCCATTCTAGACCACTCCCCCACCTGTGTCTCAGAGGCAGAAAATCTAGACATGAGAAGTTCATCACATGACTTGTACCAGGAGTGGGAGGGGTCACCTGGGAGGAGCTTAATGTTCCCCCCTGACTCCAGCTCCGACATCCAGTAAGATACCTCTTCCTCAGACCGTCTTTTTAGTTCGGCAGTGCACCTTTGACAGCTCTTATTCAGACTGAAGGTGAAGAGGAGAGGAAGGGAACTAAATAACAATGATTTTCAAGTAATGAGGTTAATTACGCCACTACTTATTAATTTATAAGGTAAGCTAGCTACGATGTGAGAAAGGGAAGAGTCTTGATTATAACAAATTGGCTCGACATGCTCTACCAAAAAAATACTGGCATAGCCGTGACAAACAAGAAATTAGTTGTGAAAAAGAGACAATGTGAATACTTGAATTATGGCTGTGTCCATATAACAGAATACATTTACACAAACTGATATTGATTGGTGCAATATTTCCCCTAGCACGTGTCACTGGGTTCAAATTGGCAAGCATACTAGACATGCACAGATTCTGGCATGATTGTTGTGTGGTCTAGCCCGTCTAACTAAAATCTCACTCATTTCCGCTATGGTATAATTGTGGGTTGCTTGGCAACTGGACACATCCTGGTATTTTACCGTCAAGAGCTGGTCTTTTGGTTTTGCCCATATGAGAAGTTTGTCAGGTTTCTGGTCTGCATTTCAAGCCCTTGTGGAGCTCTTGATTGTAAAATACCAGGATGTGTCCAGTTGCCATGCCAACCCACAATGTATCCAGAACAGGTACCACGGTGGAGATGAGTGCGTCTTCCAGGGTGTAGCTGCTGTTAATGCGCGTCATGTGATCGTACACATTGGTACTGAACAAGTGGGACCTCTTAGAGGCGCTCCAAGCCGAGAGACAGTTGCCCCCCAGGTGGGCCCCACCACACAATGTCCCTCTAAGGAGCAACATTCAGCTGACCCACAAGGGTATGCTCCGGAGCCTCAAGCCTGGCATCACCCACTTCCTGTAGTGTCAAGAGGTCCAGGAAGTGGATCACACGACCATGGGATGCCCACAGAACATCTCCTACGACTGCCATCCCTACCAATGCATCCCTAGAGACAACAGTGCTCAGACGCAGGGGGGCGTGGTCATTGGGTTCTGTACCAAGTGCCAAGGCAAGGCAGTGCCCTTCAACTGTACCACAGTAGATGGTACCATGGGTGCAGACCATGGAGCAAACAGGACAGTCCCCGATGCTTATGGTCCATGGGGGGAGGAGCCTGGCTGTGTCCAGAATGCTTATCGTGCAGTCGGCTAGGTCTTTTGTCGAGGCCACTAAAAGCTGCTGGTCACTGCTGTACACGCAACAATTCATCTGGGCATCCTCTATGAGGTGTTTTGAGAGCATTGCCATGGTGTACACTGAGAAGATGTTCACTTCCACGCCATTAGCTCCCTCAGAGATAACAGACAGCTCACCGCAATCGGTGAGGGCTGGGGAGGAGAGGAAGGGGGGAAGAGAGAAGTGGGAGATGGGAGGGAGCATGTGTTAGTGGAGCTTCCAGGTGTGAAAGTGGGTGGAGCAAAGGCACTATGTAGAGAGAACTGCCCATCAAGAGGCAGCACGTGTAAAAGGCACTTTGTGGAATGGAAGTGTGAGGAGGGAGTATGCAAACAGGATGAAAGGTGTTTACTGTTGGGTGAATTCAATTATAGTAAATTAATCAGTACTCAAGACACGTAAGGCTGACCAGGCCCAAAATGTTGCATGCAACTCAATGATATTTTCAGTACTGAAAACATCAGTTTACTGATAATTTTGCTAAAATTCATAGTGGTACGCGCAAGATGTTTATTATTTTTTGTTACCTAGTTTAAGTCTGTAAGAAATCCATTCCTCGTTTAAGGCGATATAATTTTGTTTTCCAACAATATAAGGTGATTTCACACATCAAACTTCAACGAGGGAGAGGGATGCACACACCTCCATGCACGATACATGAGCGGGATTTGTCCTCAGATAGTTCTTGCAGAGGGCTTGGTCTTAGAGTAATGGAGAATGTTCCCGTCACAAATGTTCGAGCCTGCTGTAGGGGAGCGGCGAGACAGACTCTCATGGGCCGCACAAAGAGACGAGCTTCAAATTTATATCGCTTACCATAACATAATCTTCCTTACAATCCTCCGAACACTCCGTAGGTTGAGTAGATGGAAGTTCTATACGCAAAAAGTATTATTTTTAAACACATATTGTCATGCGGAGTTCTTACCGGCCATCCTTATTTGCACACGCACACCATGACATCATCTTGGACGTGTAAACATATTACATAATTGTACGTACAAGCCAGTGGTGGACCGATATGGGCATGCGCATGCGCTGCATTCGGAACTCATTGCAGGCCCCTTTTGTTGAGCGTGCTGCATTTAGGTGCGCATAGTATTTTGCTTTTGTTTTTTTAAATTTCCCTCTACTTAGCAAGAGGGGTTTGTAACCGCCGATATACCCTCCGGCTCCGGCCGTGATCAGGTGTTGGGCATCCAGAAGTTCCCTCCTGGTCCTCCTGGCTCCCCCAAGCATTGCTGCTATCGGAAGGGGTGCCTATAGTGGGTCAGACCCTGCCGGCTGCTGGCACGCGTGAGCCAGGGGGATGGGCCCAGCACCTTGCCAAACCCTTCGGGTCGCGGTGGGGTTGGGGCGTCGCAGCTAGAGTCCATTAATAATTGCTTGTACATTATTGTTAATCGTTACGTCATGTTGGTCTGGGGACGAGACTAGAAAGCAACTCAAAAATTATATTCATAGCTACAAGGGGCGGGTGTCTAATAATCTACATGTATGGTGATAAGGATACAATGAAAACGCGCCGAAGTAACATGATAAAAGTAAAAAGCGGCTGCCCCAGACACATCTTCCTCTTTTATGTCGTAGCCACGCCCAAGATAATTAACGCCCCTCCCTTTGCCCGTCCCCCTCCCCCTTGCAAAATAATTCTGGATCCGGCCCTGATATTATAATCTTCCTCACAATCCTCCAAACACTGCGTAGGTTGAGTAGATGGAAGTTCTAGCAAAGAGAATGACCCCTCTCTTAAGCAGGGACAGTGACCTGTGGGTGGTAGATGTGCATCAAATAGAGTAGGAGGGCTTTTCAGTTACATTGATATTGATATTACACCCCTCCACCATTACCACACCTCTCCACCATTACCACACCCCTCTACCATTACCACACCCCTCCACCATTACCACACCCCTCCACCATTACCACACCCCCTCCACCATTACCACACCCCTCCACCATCACCACACCTCTCCACCATTACCACACCCCTCCACCATTACCACACCCCTCCACCATCGTCACACCCCTCCACCATCACCACACCCCTCCACCATTACCACACACCCCACACCCCTCCACTACTCATGAATTTTTATTTCATAAACAAGACCCTGGGGGCAGGCAGCGCAACCTTGGAACAGGTCATCCACTATCCACAAGAGACACGAAGAGGACTATTAATCACAGTCGTAAAGTGTGAGTTGGCCCAATAACTCCTCACGACAATATGTGTTTAAAAAAAAATACTTTTTGCGTATGGTAATGGTGAAGGGGTGAGGTAATGGTGGAGGGGTGTGGTAATGGTGGAGGGGTGTGGTGATGGTGGAGGGGTGTGGTAATGGTGGAGGGGTGTGGTAATGGTGAAGGGGTGAGGTAATGGTGGAGGGGTGTGGTAATGGTGGAGGGGTGTGGTGATGGTGGAGGGGTGTGGTAATGGTGGAGGGGTGTGGTAATGGTGGAGGGTGTGGTAATGGTGGAGGGTGTGGTGATGGTGGAGAGGTGTGGTAATGGTGGAGGGGTGTGGTAATGGTGGAGGGTGTGGTGATGGTGGAGGGGTGTGGTAATGGTGGAGGGGTGTGGTAATGGTGGAGGGGTGTGGTAATGGTGGAGGGGTGTGGTAATGGTGGAGGGGTGTGGTGATGGTGGTGTGGTGGAGGGGTGTGGTAAATGGTGGAGGGTGTGGTGATGGTGGAGAGATGTAATATCAATATCAATGTAAATGGAAAGCCCTCCTACTCTATTTGATGCGCACCTCACCCACAGGTCATTGTCACTGTCCCTCTGTCCCTGCTTAAGAGAGGGGTCATTCTCTTTGCTCCACCTCTCAGTGACAGGAAGCTAAAAGCCATTAATAATTGGGGGCAGGGTTGGTTGAAAAGGTAGATGTGATTATTTCCGACCTGATCCCTCCAATTATTTTTATTTCACATTGCAGCTGGTACTGAGTTTACCAGCTCCCTTTTGGAGAAGTTTCATTGGAAATGCAGACTTCTTCGGCCATGTTTCCACCACCCCACAACACAGAGGGATGTTTGGAGTGTTCTATGACATGAGTCCCAAACCACCTAACTCCTCCTACACCACCACCATGTCTGGTCCCCATCCCTTCAGCCCTCCGTACATTCTTGTCACGACCATCTCTGGACACGCCCTCTGGGAGTACAGGGAAATGGCAGACAAGGAGATAGTGGAGCTGTGTGTGAGGACGCTTCAGAAGATGTTTCCCACGGCAACCATCCCAAAGCCACTAGGGTACATCCTGAGTAGGTGGGGCAGGACCCTTATGCTATGATGTCATACTCATATGTGTTGGTAGGTGGGTCTGGGGAGGACTATGACATCATGGCTGAGGAGGTGGATGGAAGGTGGGAGGTGATTAACTCCATGCATATGGGCTAATGGGTTCTCTGCGGTTGCCTAGGCTACCAACCGGCAGCGCCCAGACAGTCACAGGTGCCTATCTTAGTGGGATCAGAGAGGCATGCAAGGTCATTGATGCGGAGGGAACTTACTAGAGTCCTTCTGTTCCAGTTCATTTATATTGTTATATTTGTGTGTCATGTATGTGTGTATACGCGTATGCCCCTCCCCTGTTATTGTGTACTCATTTCAGTTCAAGGGATGTGTTGCGGTGATGGCATTGGTCTTGGCATCTGAACAGCACTGATGGCGTTATATATATATATTTGATAGCCTCACCGGCACGGAAACAAATCCAAGCACACAATGATAGTACCAAATTTGACGTACAGGGAAGCAAACATAAGCAGTCATAACGATCCAAATCCGATTTGGATGCGCCTGATTAGTCTCGTTCCCAGACCCACATGACGCTGTAAATGCGCAATGGGGCCACTCCTATAGTTCAACCATGGCCTGGATTCGATGGAGGAGCTCGATCATCTTTTGGTCATGCTTTAACCGCCAGTCTTTAGTTTATTGACTGACTGCCACCTCTAGTACGCATCTTATTTCACTGATTCTATATTAGTAAGCGGTATATCCAAGTCTTATATAATTATTATTTTATATAATCCGGCTATACTTTTGAAAATTTCTTTTAAAAATCTACGTGTATATGGATTACACTGGAGATATTTAGACCACTGGAAGTTCGGATGTCGTTTACATAATCGTTACGTCATGTGGGTCGGAGATTACGTAACATTTAGACCACTGGAAGTTCAGACATAGTCATGTGGGTCGGAGATTACGTAACATTCAGACCACTGTTTTTAAAACGTTCGGATGCATTGGGAATTTACAATTAGCCAAGATTGGTTGGGTTACAAAATATACATCACGGTGCCCCACTTGTCATGGCAATGTACACCATTGGTGTTGTACCACTCATTAACAGACATAGTTCCTCAGATATAAAGCACGTGTGGTACGCATAGGATGCCACTGCAGGTGGTTCCCTCACATGATATGCTCATACAACAAGGTCCCATGTATCTCTAAACTATCTATGGTATCATAGTCGTGCCTTAATTAATATTGTACCGGATAGTACCGGCCCCAACAGCCGGATGTATTAACCACACGTCTTAACACATTGTCCAACACTTATGTGGTTTCACCAAGTTGGGCGTGGACCGACCCAATACGCTGTTTCCACCGTCACAACATGAAGCCCCACCCAGTATACAGCATGAAAAATGCCATGCATGTCTCGTTTAAGGCTGATAATTTTTCCCCCCCAATAATATAAGGTACTGATTTAACTTCACACATCAAACTTCAACGAGGGAGAGGGATGCACACACCTCCATGCACGATACATGAGCGGGATTTGTCCTCAGACAGTTCTTGCAGAGGGCTTGGTCTTAGAGTAATGGACTGAGAATGTTCCCGTCACAAATGTTCGAGCCTGCTTTTGGGGAACGGCGAGACAGAACTCTCATGGGCCGCACGAAGAGACGAGCGTCAATTTTATATCGCTTACCACATCATAATCTTCCTCGAGCACAATCTCCGAACACTGATTAGGTTGAGTAGATGGATATTCTATACGCATAACAAGTATTTTTTTTTAAAGCACATGCATATTGTCGTGCGAAGTTCTTATACCGGCCATCCTTATTTGCATGCACAGCGCAGCTCACGCTTTACTATTAATATGAATGAAGCTACAGTAGACGTCAAATATATTGACGTCACCTTGACGTCACCATTACGTAACTGCGTTACATTTTGCCGACAATACATTACTTCGCCCAACAATTTCATGTGCTTTAATTAAGCCGACCATACACTAGGCAACATGTTGCGTGCAACACTATGTAAATTTCTAGTAAAATATCAGTAAATTAATGTTTTACTTGAAAATATAATTGGATTCATTGAGTTGCACGCAATATTGTTGCCTAGTCCTTTATGAATCCATTTGGCAACATTGTTGCCTAGTCCTTTATGAATCCATTTGCAGACATATGCTGATTTCGTATTTGTGGGCATAAGAAACCATTAACGTTCGCAGGATGGCAGGTAAAATAATCTTATCTGTGCATTACAAATAATAGTTTTATGCGTATAGAACGTCCAGCTACTCAACCTACGCAGTGTTCGGAGGATTGTAAGGAAGATTATGTGATGGTAAGCGATATTGAACCTTCTCGCTCCCTGCGGCCCATGTGAATTTCGTCTCGCTGCTCCCCAAAAGCAGGCTCGAACATTTGTGACGGGAACAATCTCCATTACTCTAAGACCAAGCCCTCTGCAAGAACTGTCCGAGGACAAATCCCGCTCATGTATTGTGCATGGAGGTGTGTGCATCCCTCTTCCTCGTTGAAGTTTGATGTGTGAAATTACTTTATATTGTACGAATTGATTATCAGCTTTGTACGACGCCCGGTGTATGGGTAAGACAACATACTGAGCCATATATGGTTAAAGTTTTGTAAAGTTGATTGTGAATATCATCTGAACCGGTAAACCCCCCCCCCCCTCTTTATCCGCCAATGCAGTTGTCCCGATTGCAGCATGCAGCTGTCATAAGTGGGTAGGAGTGTTAACTGTAGCTTCTGTAGCCCGAACAACTCGAAGTAGCTGTGGTTCTATTTGCCGTTCTCCCAACGGTTTTGGAAAAAAGCCTGTTGTCAGATTTGCCCCACACAAAGAAAGTCCATTTATTCATGAGTAGACCAGTTAGAGATGAGGCATGAAACCACTACTATTACTTATCATCGTCTTTATGGGTTTGCCTGTTCACTGGACCATGGATGGGTATTTTATCTCACAGGCTTTTTTTTAAAGTCAGGTTGGCTCCTGGGTCCACATAAGCCTATATGAGAGCATAGACTGTATATAATGTACCAATCAATGCCACCCTCTCCATGTGGGAACAGAATCGGAGGGTCATGAGGGCAATTACTTTTGTCTGCGAGTGGGCACTGCCTTCCCACTCCCACCCCCCATTATACAAAGGGGATATTTAGATCAGATCTCTCCCATCCCACCAATTTATTTGCCCCCCCCCCCCCCCCCCGTCCCCCAACACCTTAAACTACCTTCCAAAATGATCACAAATTTAGTTATACACTTCCAAATTTGAATCAGCCAAATTCAATGTAAGTCCTTCTGACAATTTAGATGTTCAGCTCTTACAGTCACCATGCTACCTCCTGCCTCTTCTATGGAGCCTCAGGATGGTCACATGACACAACAAGCATTGTCATGTGATTACCTCTTCTCGTGGACAGTCTTGGTTTCATATGGTTTCCAGTTCTGGGCCATCATTGGCAGTTGAGCTTGGTTGAGAGGAATATTCATGACCTGGGGACCAGAGAGTGGAGAGATGCTTGCAACGTTATTCATATGCCCACTCAAGTACTGGATATCATCAGGCCACTCCCCCTTGCACCAACACCCACCTTCAGCTGGGGAGGAACAGCTGCAGCCATAGAGGGAGGTGAGACGACTTCAAGCTCCTCCTGAAAGGAGAGGGGAGGAGGGAGTGGGAGGAGGAAAGGAGAGAGGAGGGGAGGAAGTGGAGGAGGAGAGGGGAGGAGGGAAGGAGGAGGAGAGAAGGGGAGGAGGGAAGAGGAATGGAGGAGGAGGGGGAGGGAGAGGAAGGGAAGGAGGGGGAGGAGGCGAAGGAAAGGTGAAGGAGGGGAGGTGAGGTGGGAGGAGGGAGGAGAAGGTCACATGATAGAGACATGATCCTCACACATACACACACAGACCTGCTGGTCCTGAAGAGAAGCCTGGGCAGCTTGCCTCTCCTCCAGTGTGATGCCCACACCATCCAGGGAAAGGAGGGAGGGAAGGGTGGTGATGAGGAAAGACCTGTGCTGAAGACGACGAGATATCTATGAGGGAGGAGGAGTGGGAAGAGGGGAGAGGTGGAGAGGTGGAAGAGGGGAAGAAGAGGGATGATAAAAATGCACGAGTGAATCATCATATAACACACTAAGCTAAGGATGACTCTTCCTATATATAATGCTTACCGGGTTACTGATCAGAGACAGCTCTACCACTTGGGAAAGGTCACATAACTTCTCCACCTCACCAAAGTCCTTTGGGGAGAGAGGCCGTACACAATAGGATGGCAGCTGGGTGACTTAATGATGTTCATATGATGGTGGAGCTCATACCCTTACTGACCCTCATACCCTTACTGACCCCTCATACCCTTACTGACCTTCATACTCTTACTGACCCCTCACATGCTTACTGACCCCTCACACCCTTACTGACCCCTCATACCCTTACTGACTCCTCATACCCTTACTGACCCATCATACCCTTACTGACCCCTCATACCCTTACTGACCCCTCATACCCTTACTGACCCCTCATACTCTTACTGACCCCTCATACCCTTACTGACCCCTCACACCCTTACTGACCCCTCACACCCTTACTGACCCCTCATACTCTTACTGACCCCTCCACCCTTACTGACCCCTCATACCCTTACTGACCCCTCATACCCTTACTGACCCCTCATACCCTTACTGACCCCTCATACCCTTACTGACCCCTCATACCCTTACTGACTCCTCCTCACTACATCTCTCATCCATAGCAAATGCAACCCACCGCATGCACACCCTCACTGGAGGCATACCCTCACTGAAGGCACACCCTCACACCTGTATTCTGTTCATCCCAAGATATAGACGTTCAAGGCTAACAAATGATGAGAAGTTACATAGTTCTTTCAACCTGAGGAGGATTTTAAAGTCATGTGACAGTCACATGACTTGCCCCTCCCCCATGCCTGCCTGTTCTCCTCGATATGGAGCTCTCTAAGGTTTCTCATCGACAACAGTGAACTGTTCTCAAGGGTCTGGGCAAAGGGGGCGGGGCAATGAAGGCGTGGTTTATGTGCATCCACGCCCACCTTTATTTTGTTCCTATCAAGCACCAGTTCAGTGAGTGACCACATCCCATCAAGACCATCCACCTGAATAATTTCATTCCCTGTTCCCAGCACACACATACACATACACACATGATCAACACACGCACACCCACACCCACACACACATACACACACACACACACACACACATTACCCTGGATGAAAAGAGCCTTCAGGGAGATCAGCTTGTTCAGTTGGAGGGGAGCCAGATCACTGATCCCGTTGTACCTATGGAATGGGGAGGAGGTGTGGTAGGGGGTACAGTGGTGTGGGTGTGGCCTTCTTACGCCAGATGGAGCACTTCCAGGCTTCTCAGCACATGATCAGAAGGGGGCGTGCCTGACGGGAGTTCACGTGACCTTATCATACACTCCACACGATTGTGGTTCAGACATAGAACCTACGGAGGAAGGGAAAGGAGGATGGGAGAGGGGAGGAGAGGATGGAAGAGGGGAGGAGGGGGATGGGAGAGGGAAGGAGGGGATGGGAGAGGGGAGGAGGGGATGGAAGAGGGGAGGACGGGATAGGAGAGGGGAGGAGGGGGATGGGAGAGAGGAGGAGGGGAATGGGAGGAGGAGGGGATGAGAGAGAGAGGAGGGGAATGGGAGAGGGGAGGAGAGGATGGGAGAGGGGAGGAGGGGATAGGAGAGGGGAGGAGGGGGATGGGAGAGGGGAGGAGGGGGATGGGAGAGGGGAGGAGGGGAATGGGAGGAGGAGGGGATGAGAGAGGGAGGAGGGGAATGGGAGAGGGGAGGAAAGGATGGGAGAGGGGAGGAGGGGATGGAAGAGGGGAGGAGGGGATGGAAGAGGGGAGGACAGGATAGGAGAGGGGAGGAGGGGGATGGGAGAGGGGAGGAGGGGAATGAGAGGAGGAGGAGATGAGAGAGGGAGGAGGGGAATGGGAGAGGGGAGGAGAGGATGGGAGAGGGGAGGAGGGGATGGGAGAGGGGAGGAGGGGATGGGAGAGGGGAGGAGGGGGATGAGAGAGGGGAGGAGGGGGATAGAGGACGCATGTAGAGTGGGTCCTCCCACCTTCAATTGATTCAGGAATATCAGCCCACTGAAGGAGGTTAGGGAATTGTTCTCCAGGTTGAGACTGAGGGTAGGTGTTACACAAGCTCATAGGCTCCACCCCCATTACATCACAGGATCCACCCCCATTACCTCAGGAGGTTACTGAAGTTCTCCACTGGAGAGAGGTCTACATGCTTCAGGGAGCAGTTTGGAAAGTCCATTTTCTTGAGAGATGAGAAGGGAACATCATTGAGCTGTTCAAGGACCATGTCTTGGTTCAACCTGAGAGATGGTGTGGTTGGGGAAGGTGAAGATGGGTGTGGGGAGGATGTGGAGTATCAATGTGGAGGGAATGTTGATAATGGCTAAGTCCCCACTTCCACCATATTACCTCCCTCCCAACTTCTCTTTGGCTGCAGCTATCTCATCAGAGTCCTGAGGGGGTGGAGTAAGAAATCTGATCACCTGACCACCCACACCCCAGTCCCCAGGCCATTGATGGGTAGCCCAGGCCAATACTCACAATGGCTTCTCCATCCAGTGCCTTGAGTGACGTCAGGTGATAGATGGCAAACAGTCGACATGCTTGGTTCCGACCAATGGGGTTTGACGATATATCCAGAACAGCAAGCTGAAGCATAGCCTTGAGGTGGAGGAGTTCTCTTGTGCTCTCCAAGGCATTGCAGCCAAGGTACAGGTCTGTGAGCGCATGGAGGTACTGGGTGGGTGTGGCAGTGGGTGGAGCAAGAGAACTCTGCACCCCTCTCCCCATTAATGGCTACCTTCATGGAGGAGAGGGAGTTGATTGAATTGTTCGTGGCATTGAGGTAGGTCAGCTTGCTGGAGGCCTTGATGGAGACGCGAGATATCTGGTTGTGAGCAACAGAGAGGTGTAGGAGGTGTGGTAAGTGGCCCAGGAAGTCCAGGGTGTGGAGGAGGTTATGGTCCAGTACCAGCTCCTCAAGCTTCTTGCAGCCCTCCAGTCCCTGTGGTCATGTGGGTGGGCACCAAATGAAGTGAAAACATGTGAATGTCAAGACATGGGCATCAATGAATCAATCATTCTATCTCACTTGACATACATGTCTTCACTTCATTTAGTGCCCACCATAGTATCAATATCACTTTTATGAAAGGGATATCAATAATAGTGTTATACCTCTGATGAACAATTTATATTCTCTGTTTGTGTGCCTTGGTTACATGCACGTCTCATTGTGTGTGCATTACCTCCAGACTGAGCAGGGCATTGTGTGTGTGTGTGCATGTGTATGTATGTATGTATGTGTGTGTGTGTGTGTGCATTACCTCCAGGCTGAGCAGGGCATTGTGTGTGTGTGTGTGTGTGTGTGTGTGTGTGTGTGTGTGTGTGTGTGTGTATGTGTGTGTGTGTGTGTGTGCATTACCTCCAGGCTGAGGAGGGCATTGTCAGCCAAAGAAGCCCACTTTAGGTTTGGGAGGTGTTGGAGGGCAGAGAGGTGTCTAACTCCCATTCCACAGAGACAGACACTGGTAACCTAGGTGGAATGGAATGGAGACATAGAACATCAACAGACAGGGGGTGGGGCTGTTACCAGTGAGCACCAGTCATTGGTAGGGGAATTAATCTGGATTGGACGGTGCCTGTTCAGGAAAGAGGTTAAAATATATAAGCAATACTAATAATAGCCACCACCCCCACCTGCTCTCTTTGTTGAGGAAGTCTGCTGTTGGGAGGAGTGAGAGGGAAGGGGGTGGGGTGGTGTCTGTATGGGCGTGGCTAAGGAGGGTGGTGACAGACAGGTGGGAGGAGACAAACAGCCTCAGGCAGTTGGTCTGGTCCCCAGGCTCCACCTTAACCCCGTCCAGTTCCTTGAGGGTCTTGAGGTGACCGAGGACTACGATACGATAAAGGTCAGCCTGGAATGGAACCAGTGCAGGAATAAAGTGATGCCAGTGAAGATAGACTGGGGACTAGTAACCTTTTCCCATGGGTTGCAGCAGCCATTGAAATGCTCAATGGAAGGAGAGGACTTGAGAAGGATGCTGGTGTCGCCATAGTAACTGGTGAGGCTGTTCCACAAGGTAAGTGAGCTTTGGAAGGAACTGGCGATGGTATAAGGGGAGAGGGGAGAGGGGAGAGTAAAAGGTGAGTAAAGGGAAGGTGATGTGTGATGCTGTGATGGTAGTTAAATCTGTCCTGTAAAAACTGATGTACAGTAGTTAAATCTGTCCTGTAAAAACTGATGTACAGTAGTTAAATCTGTCCTGTAAAAACTGATGTACAGTAGTTAAATCTGTCCTGTAAAAACTGATGTACAGTAGTTAAATCTGTCCTGTAAAAACTGATGTACAGTAGTTAAATCTGTCCTGTAAAAACTGATGTACAGTAGTTAAATCTGTCCTGTAAAAACTGATGTACAGTAGTTAAATCTGTCCTGTAAAAACTGATGTACAGCTGTACATCAGTTTTTACAGGACAGATTTAACTACCATCACAGCATCACACATCACCTTCCCTTTACTCACCTTTCTCTCTCCCCTCTCCCCTCTCCCCTTATACCATTGCCAGTTCCTTCCAAAGCTCACTTACCTTGTGGAACAGCCTCACCAGTTACTATGGCGACACCAGCATCCTTCTCAAGTCCTCTCCTTCCATTGAGCATTTCAGGTGGGGTAAAAATGGGCACACATGTACACCACCCACATGCACACACACACACACACATGCAAACACGTGTACACCCACCCACATGCACACACCTTCATTCCCTCCAATGAGGTAAGTCTATTGAAGCTGACATCAACATACTCCAAGTTGGGCTGACCATATATGAAAGAAGTAAATGGAACTGTCATGGAAGGTGTTGATAAAACCCTTAATTAATGCCCACCAGGTTAGCTATGTCCTCCATGTTGGTGAGCTCATTGAAGCTCAGGACCAGCTTGGTTAGGGTAGGGAGGGGTGTGGTCAGTCTGAACTTGGACAGTCGGTTGTCATGGAGACAAATTGTGTCATGGAGAAAAATTGTGTGTCGAGCAGGGAGTATTGACTATTGGTGGCTTTTTGGCTTTGTGATATCCACTTATTAGCCTTTTGGCTTTGTCGATCTGGAGTATCGACTTTTTGTCATTAAATTTGGCTGAACAGCAATCTCTAACCTACATAACTTCTCCTACTTCTCACCCAATGCAGATGTATTTGCCTCAGGGGTGTGGCCTCTACTGTGTAATCTGGAGGACCCCGAGCTGAGGAGCTGGCCAAGGCTCTACCAGCAACAGTGCTGAGGAGCAGGGCAGACAGTAGCATAAAGAGAAGTACCTCATAAGTGCATATGTGCAGTGGAAAGTCTGGGTGGACGCTAGACAAGGTGTCCCTATAGCTTCCCAGTTCAAGAGATGCATTTGGTGCTGTATTTGCTGCACCTTAGTGAGTCCACGGGGAGTAAAGTGGCAGTAGAGGAGGCAGTGCATGCTCTAACATGGTTGCATGAGCTAGTGGGGTTGCAACAATTAGGAGGGTGCCGGTCACCCTTAGTTAAATCTATGGTGGAGGGTCTGAAATGGATTCTGGCTAAACCTAAGGTTCGGAAGGAACCAGTGACGGCTGACATGTTGAAGGCCATGGTGGAGGCTGCTGGGCCTGACCCACTATTGTCTGAAGTCAGATTGCTGGCTGTTTGTTTGGTGGCTTTTGCAATTCTTTGCAATGCGTTGTAATGAGTTGATGAAGTTGAAATGCTCTGACATTACCTGGAAGAAGCAATGCTGGTGTGCATTGGTGTCATGTAGAATGACTTTAGTCCCTAGCTGGCTGGATGTTCAAATCTATGTCTTCCCACAAAAGTGCTTGTGGTAAAAACACCATGGGTATTTATGTGCCACCTGTCACATACCCATCTATACACATACCCATCTATACACATACCAACACACATGCACACACACACATGCACACACACACACACACATGCATGCACGTAAACACGCATACATATGCACACATGCACACCATCTTCTGTCTATTGATCTTGTGTGTATTTTTTGTTTGTTCCTTGTCTTTGCAGGTGTGCACAATGATGCTATAGCCATGTGTGGTTAGGGGGTAGTGCCGCACTGGGAGCATGCAGTAGTGCAAACAAGTAGATAGGGTGTGGGTGTTAACAAGGGGAGGGCTTTGGGAGGTGATGAGAAGGGGGAGGAGCTTTGGAACAAAGATGTTAGATGTTCATGCAGTTTGTAGCACGACTAGTCTCCATAGTCCAGCTGCTGTGCTCTAAGGTCAGGCATACACCAACTCTGCCCTTGAATAAGAAATTAAAAATCCATGCACTAGATAGTAGTAAAGGGGTGTGGTAATGGTGGAGGGGTGTGGTAATGGTGGAGGGGTGTGGTGATGGTGGAGGGGTGTGGTAATGGTGGAGGGGTGTGGTGATGGTGGAGAGATGTGATAATGGTGGAGGGGTGTGGTAATGGTGGAGGGGTGTGGTAATGGTGGAGGTGTGGTGATGGTGGAGGGGTGTGGTGATGGTGGAGGGGTGTGGTGATGGTGGAGGGGTGTGGTGATGGTGGAGGGGTGTGGTAATGGTGGAGGGGTGTGGTGATGGTGGAGGGGTGTGGTAATGGTGGAGGGGTGTGGTGATGGTGGAGGGGTGTGGTGATGGTGGAGGGGTGTGGTAATGGTGGAGGGGTGTGGTAATGGTGGAGGGGTGTGGTAATGGTGGAGGGGTGTGGTAATGGTGGAGGGGTGGTGATGGTGGAGGGGTGTGGTAATGATGGAGGGGTGTGGTGATGGTGGAGAGATGTAATATCAATACTGGAAAGCCCTCCTACTCTATTTGATGCGCACCTCACCCACTGGTCATTGTCACTGTCCCTCTGTCCCTGCTTAAGAGAGGGGTCATTCTCTTTGCTCCACCTCTCAGTGACAGGAAGCTAAAAGCCATTAATAACTTTGGTTGAATAGGTAACTTTTTCAGATGTGATTATTTCTAACCTGATCCCCTCAATTTATTTTTATTTCACACTGCAGCTGGTACTGAGTTTTCCAGCTCCCTTTTGGAGAAGTTTCTAGTTGCTAGGATCTGCACATTCTTATGTGTAGTCAATACACATAAGAAAATGTGCAGGTCCTAGCAATGAACGTGCCTGACATTAGGTATTTATTCTTGGGTGCATCAACGATTTTCAATTATAGTAAATCAATCAGTACTCAATTATAGTCCACGCTTGCAGCCTGGTGACCTTAAGGCATGCTAAACCAACTTTGCCATGCATAAACTGCAACCACACACTAGGCAACAAATGCTGCAACTCAATGAATCCAATTATATTTTTCAGTAACATTATTTTACTAGAATTTTGCTATAATTCATAGCGTTGCGCGCAACATGTTTATTTTAAAAGAAATCCATGCCTCGTTTCAGTAAGGCTGATATAATTTTGTTTTCCAACAATGTAAGGTAATTCCACACATCAAACTTCAGAGGGATGCACACACCTCCATGCACGATACATGAGCGGGACTTGTCTTCAGACAGTTCTTGCAGAGGGCTTGGTCTTAGAATTTTCCCGTCACACCTGCTTTTGGGGAGCGGCGAGACAGAACTCTTATGGGCCGCAGGGAGCGAGAAGGTTCAATATCGCTTACCACAACATAATCTTCCTCACAGTCCTCCGAACATTGCGTAGCCGTAGGTTGAGTAGATGGAAATTCTATACGCATAAAACTATTATTTTTAGATTACTGTCGTGCGGAGTGCTTACCTGCCATCCTGATTTGCACAAAGCAACTCACGCTGAACAAGTAGGTGTTTTTTTATTGTCAGGCGAACATACGCCACTCATATGTCCGCGGGAAGTAAACGTTATTAAATCCATGCCCACAAACGGCACAATTACCACGAGTGTAGAAATCTACTGTGAGACAATCACGGTGACGTCAAGGTGACGTCAACATTTTTTATAAAATGCACTTCATTCATATTAATCAATCGTAAATTAAAGCGTGAGTTGCGCTGTGCAAATAAGGATGGTCGGTAAGAACTCCGCACGACAATATGCATGTGCTTTAATACTTTTATGCGTATAGAACTTCCATCTACTCAACCTACACAGTGTTCGGAGGATTGTAAGGAAGATTATGTGATGGTAAGCGATATAAATTTGAAGCTCGTCTATTCGCGCGGCCCATTGGGGTTCTGTCTCGCCGCTCCCCAAAAGCAGGCTCGAACATTTGTGACGGGAACATTCTCCATTACTCTAAGACCAAGCCCTCTGCAGGAACTGTCTGAGGACAAATCCCGCTCATGTATCGTGCATGGAGGTGTGTGTATCCCTCTCCCTCGTTGAAGTTTGATGTGTGATATTGTATCAATTGATTATCAGCTTTTGCGACGTCCGGTGCATGCTAAGGTTGTGGTACCACCAAACCAATCAGAAATGCAGCATTTCAACGCGGGATAATTAAAGTGCCCATATTGTGGCTTAGATCATAGATACAGGAGGCGGGGCTAGTATTTTCTTATCATCGCCTTTTATGGGTTTTCCTGTTAACACTGATCATGGAGCTGTGTATACGTACATGACAACAATATTTGTGCAAACAAGTAAGATTAAGTTTGGGCGGAAAACAAGGGGAGGGGCTATGGAAGGTGATGAGAAAAGGGAGGGGCTTTGGGAGGTGATGAGAAAAGGGAGGGGTTTTGGGAGGTGATGAGAAAAGGGAGGGGCTTTGGGAGATGATGAGAAAAGGGAGGGGCTTTGGGAGGTGATGAGAAAAGGGAGGGGCTTTGGGAGATGATGAGAAGGGGGAGGGGCTTTGGGAGGTGATGAGAAAAGGGAGGGGCTTTGGGAGATGATGAGAAAAGGGAGGGGCTTTAGGAGGTGATGAGAAAAGGGAGGGGCTTTGGGAGATGATGAGAAGGGGGAGGGGCTTTGGGAGGTGATGAGAAAAGGGAGGGGCTTTGGGAGATGATGAGAAAAGGGAGGCCGGGGCTTTGGGACAGGGCCGTAGCAACCACTACGGCCTATACGGCCAAAGCCGTACAGGTTTTTGGCCAGAGCTTAAGTTATTATTAATCTATTTGAAACTTTCACAAGATATGAAAATTTAATTACAATAAAAGTGGTGATGTAGGATTTGTAGGAAGCAATTGAGTAAAAAGTAAGGAAACAAGGAATTACGGTTTTTATGCATTAATTAAATTATAAATATTACAGACCTACATTATTTAGCAAATCTACCTACCTGAAATTCTGTGCTAAATGTAGGTATGTAATATTTATAATTTAATTAATGCATAATATCCGCAATTCCTTGTGATTGTCTCACAGTAGATTTCTGCACACGTGGTATATTGTGCGGGCATGAATTTAATAACGTTTACTTCTCGCGGACATATGAGTGGCGTATGTTCGCCTGACAATTAAAAAAAACCTACTTGTTCAGCGTGAGTTGCTTTGTGCAAATCAGGATGGCAGGTAAGCACTCCGCACGACAGTAATCTAAAAATAATAGTTTTATGCGTATAGAACTTCCATCTACTCAACCTACACAGTGTTCGGAGGATTGTAAGGAAGATTATGTTGTGGTAAGCGATATACATTTGAAGCTCGTCTCTTCGTGCGGCCCATGAGAGTTCTGTCTCGCCGCTCCTCAAAACAGGCTCGAACATTTGTGACGGGAACATTCTCCATTACTCTAAGACCAAGCCCTCTGCAGGAACTGTCTGAGGACAAATCCCGCTCATGTATCGTGCATGGAGGTGTGTGCATCCCTCTCCCTCGTTGAAGTTTGATGTGTGAAATTACCTTATATTGTATCAATTGCTTTGTACGACGTCCGGTGCATGTTAAGTCGTGCACAGGTACCACCAAACCGATCAGAATGCAGCATTTCAACGCGGGCTCAAATGTTTATTGTCCCGATTGCAGCATGTAGCTGTCATAAGTGGGTAGAAGCGTTAATTTTGTAGCTTCGGCTAAGCCTGAACAACTCGAAGTAGCCGTGGTTCTATTTGAAGGCATGCAGGGACTTTACTTGACGCCGTTCTCCCAACGGTTTTGGAAAAAAAAAAAAGCAGATTTGCCCCACACAAAGAAAGGCCATTCATTCATGGCTTAGAACATAGACACAGGAGGTGGGGCATGAAACCACTATCACTTGAAACCACTAGTATTACTTATCATCGCCTTTTATGGGTTTGCATGTGGGTTTTGCCTGTGGATCACATGTACATGTACATCCTTAGGTTTTTATTTTTTAAAACACAAGCACATAAGCCTATATGAGAACATAGACTGTATATAATGTACCAATAAATGTCGCAACCTGCCCCCCCCCCCCCCCCCCCCCCCCCCCCCCCCCATGTGGGGACAGAACCGGAGGGTCCTGAGGGCAATTGAGAGTGGGTACTGCCCTCCTCATGTGGGCATTTCCTTCCCACTCCCACCCCCCATTATACAAAGGGGATATTTAGATCAGATCTCTCCCCCCATCATTTATTTGCCCCACCCCCCCCCCCCCCCCAACACCTTAAACTACCTTCCAAAATGATCACAAACTTAGTTACACACTTCCAAATTTGAATCAGCCAAATTCAATGTAAGCCCTTCTGACAATTTAGATGTTCAGCTCTTACAGTCACCATGCTACCTTCTGCCTCTTCTGTGGAACCTCAGGATGGTCACATGACACAACAAGCATTGTCATGTGATTACCTCTTCTCATGGACAGTCTTGGTTTCATATGGTTTCCAGTTCTGGGCCATCATTGGCAGTTGAGCTTGGTTGAGAGGAATATTCATGACCTGGGGACAAGAGAGTGGAGAGATGCTTGCAACGTTATTCATATGCCCACTCAAGTACTGGAATCATCAGGCCACTCCCCCTTGCACCAACACCCACCTTCAGCTGGGGAGGAACAGCTGCAGCCATAGAGGGAGGTGAGACGACTTCAAGCTCCTCCTGAAAGGAGAGGGGAGGAGGAAAGGAGGAGGGTAGGGGAGGAAGAGGAGGAGGAGAGAGGGAAGAGGAAGGGAGGCAGGGGAGGAGGAGGGGGAGGAGGAGGGGAGGAAGAGGGGGAGGAGGAGGGGAGGAGGAAGGGAGGAGTGGAGGGAGGAAGGGGAGGAGGAGAGGGGGAGGGAGAGGAGGGAAGAGGAAGGGAGGAGAGGGAGGGAGAGGAGGAGAGGAAGAGGAAGGGAAGGAGGGGAGGTGAGGAGGGAGGAGGGAGGAGAAGGTCACATGATAATAGGGACATGATCCTCACACATACACACACAGACCTGCTGGTCCTGAAGAGAAGCCTGGGCAGCTTGTCTCTCCTCTAGTGTGATGCCCACACCATCCAGGGAAAGGAGGGAGGGAAGTGTGGTGATGAGGAATGACCTGTGCTGAAGACGACGTGATATCTGTGAGGGAGGAGGAGTGGGAAGAGGGGAGAGGTGGAGAGGGGGAAGAGGGGAAGAAGAGGGATGATAAAAATGCACGAGTGAATCATCATATAACACACTAAGCTAAGGCTGACTCTTCCTATATATAATGCTTACCGGGTTACTGATCAGAGACAGCTCTACCACTTGGGAAAGGTCACATAACTTCTCCACCTCACCAAAGTCCTTTGGGGAGAGAGGCCGTACACAATAGGATGGCAGCTGGGTGACTTAATGATGTTCATATGATGGTGGGGCTCATACCCTTACTGACTCCTCATACCCCTCATACCCTTACTGACCTTCATACTCTTACTGACCCCTCACGCCCTTACTGACCCTTCACACCCTTACTGACCCCTCACACCCTTACTGACCCCTCATACCCTTACTGACCCCTCATACCCTTACTGACTCCTCCCCACTACATCTCTCATCCATAGCAAATGCAACCCACCGCATGCACACCCTCACTGGAGGCACAACCTCACTGAAGGCACACCCTCACACCTGTATTCTGTTCATCCCAAGATATAGACGTTCAAGGCTAACAAATGATGAGAAGTTACATAGTTCCTTCAGCCTGAGGAGGATTTTAAAGTCATGTGACAGTCACATGACTTGCCCTTCCCCCATGCCTGCCTGTTCTCCTCGATATGGAGCTCTCTAAGGTTTCTCATCGACAACAGTGAACTGTTCTCAAGGGTCTGGGCAAAGTGGGCGGGGCAATGAAGGCGTGGTTTATGTGCATCCACGCCCACCTTTATTTTGTTCCTATCAAGCACCAGTTCAGTGAGTGACCTCATTCCATCAAGACCATCAACCTGAATAATTTCATTCCCTGTTCCCAGCACACACATATACACATACACACATGATCAACACACGCACACACACACACACACACACACACACACACACACACACACACACACACACACACACACACACACACACACACACACACACACACACACACATATTACCTTGGAGGAAAAGAGCCTTCAGGGAGATCAGCTTGTTCAGTTGGAGGGGAGCCAGATCGCTGATCCCGTTATACCTACGGAATGGGGAGGAGGTGTGGTAGGGGGTACAGTGGTGTGGGTGTGGCTTTCTTACGCCAGATGGAGCACTTCCAGGCTTCTCAGCACATGATCAGAAGGTGGCATGCCTGACGGGAGGTCACGCGACCTTATCATACACTCCACACGATTGTGGTTCAGACATAGAACCTACGGAGGGAGGGAAAGGAGGATGGGAGAGGGGAGGAGAGGATGGGAGAGGAGAGGAGGGGATGGGAGAGGAGAGGAGGGGGATGGGAGAGGGGAGGAGGGGGGTGGGAGAGGGGAGCAGGGGGGTGGGAGAGGGGAGGAGGGGGTGGGAGAGGGGAGGAGGGGTGGGAGAGGGGAGGAGGGGGTAGGAGAGGGGAGGAGGGGAATGGGAGGAGGAGGGGATGAGAGAGGGAGGAGGGGAATGGGAGAGGGGAGGAGAGGATGGGAGAGGGGAGGAGGGGATGGGAGAGGGGAGGAGGGGGATGAGAGAGGGGAGGAGGGGGATAGAGGACGCATGTAGAGTGGGTCCTCCCACCTTCAATTGATTCAGGAATATCAGCCCACTGAAGGAGGTTAGGGAATTGTTCTCCAGGTTGAGACTGAGGGTAGATGTTACACAAGCTCATAGGCTCCACCCCCATTACATCACAGGATTCATCCCCACTACCTCAGGAGGTTACTGAAGTTCTCCACTGGAGAGAGGTCTACATGCTTCAGGGAGCAGTTTGGAAAGTCCATTTTCTTGAGAGATGATATGGGAACATCATTGAGCTGTTCAAGGACCATGTCTTGGTTCAACCTGAGAGATGGTGTGGTTGGGGAAGGTGAAGATGGGTGTAGGGGGAGGGGAGGAGGTGGGGTATTGATGTGGAGGGAATGTTGATAATGGCTAAGTCCCCACTTCCACCATATTACCTCCCTCCCAACTTCTCTTTGGCTGCAGCTATCTCATCAGAGTCCTGAGGGGGTGGAGTAAGAAACCTGATCACCTGACCACCCACACCCCAGTCCCCAGGCCATTGATGGGTAGTTCCCAGGCCAATACTCACAATGGCTTCTCCATCCAGTGCCTTGAGTGACGTCAGGTGATAGATGGCAAACAGTCGACATGCTTGGTTCCGACCAATGGGGTTTGACGATATATCCAGAACAGCAAGCTGAAGCATAGCCTTGAGGTGGAGAAGTTCTCTTGTGCTCTCCAAGGCATTGCAGCCAAGGTACAGGTCTGTGAGCGCATGGAGGTACTGGGTGGGTGTGGCAGTGGGTGGAGCAAGAGAACTCTGCACCCCTCTCCCCATTAATGGCTACCTTCATGGAGGAGAGGGAGTTGATTGAATTGTTCGTGGCATTGAGGTAGGTCAGCTTGCTGGAGGCCTTGATGGAGACGCGAGATATCTGGTTGTGAGCAACAGAGAGGTGTAGGAGGTGTGGGAAGTGGCCCAGGAAGTCCAGGGTGTGGAGGAGGTTATGGTCCAGTACCAGCTCCTCAAGCTTCTTGCAGCCCTCCAGTCCCTGCGGTCATGTGGGTGGGCACCAAATGAAGTGAAGACATGTGAATGTCAAGACATGGGCATCAATGAATCAACCATTCTATCTAACTTGACATACATGTCTTCACTTCATTTAGTGCCCACCATAGTATCAATATCACTTTTATGAAAGGGATATCAATAATAGTGTAATACCTCTGATGAACAATTTATATCCTCTGTTTGTGTGCCTTGGTTACATGCACATCTCATTGTGTGTGCATTACCTCCAAGCTGAGCAAGGCATTGTGTGTGTGTATGTGTGTGTATGTGTGTGTATGTGTGTGTGTGTGTATGCATGTATGTATGTGTGTGTATGTGTGTGTGCATGTGTATGTATGTATGTATGTATGTATGGTGTGTGTGTGTCTGTGTGTGTATGCATGTATGTATGTGTGTGTGTGTATGTGTATGTGTGTGTATGTGTGTGTGTGTGTGTGTGTGTATGTGTGTGTGTGTGTGTATGTGTGTGTGTGTGTGTGTGTATGTGTGTATGTGTGTGTGCATTACCTCCAGGCTGAGGAGGGCATTGTCAGCCAAAGAAGCCCACTTTAGGTTTGGGAGGTGTTGGAGGGCAGAGAGGTGTCTAACTCCCATTCCACAGAGACAGACACTGGTAACCTAGGTGGAATGGAATGGAGACATAGAACATCAACAGACAGGGGGTGGGGCTGTTACCAGTGAGCACCAGTCATTGGTAGGGGAATTAATCTGGATTGGACGGTGCCTGTTCAGGAAAGAGGTTAAAATATATAAGTGATACTAATAATAGCCACCACCCCCACCTGCTCTCTTTGTTGAGGAAGTCTGCTGATGGGAGGAGCGAGAGGGAAGGGGGTGGGGTGGTGTCTGTGTGGGCGTGGCTAAGGAGGGTGGTGACAGATAGGTGGGAGGAGACAAACAGCCTCAGGCAGTTGGTCTGGTCCCCAGGCTCCACCTTAACCCCGTCCAGTTCCTTGAGGGTCTTGAGGCGACCAAGGACTACGATACGATAAAGGTCAGCCTGGAATGGAACCGGTACAGGAATAGAATGATGCCAGTGAAGATGGACTGGGGACTAGTAACCTTTTCCCATGGGTTGCAGCAGCCATTGAAATGCTCAATGGAGGGAGAGGACTTGAGAAGGATGCTGGTGTCGCCATAGTAACTGGTGAGGCTATTCCAGCTGACGTCAAGGTAAGTGAGCTTTGGAAGGGACTGGGGATAGTGTGAGGGAGAGGAGGGGAGAGAGGTGAGTGAGTAAAGGGAAGGTGATGTGTGATGATGTGATGGTAATGATGTTGATAGTGTAAATGCCAGTGCAAATTGATGTCATCAATGTACATGCACACACCCACATGCACACACCCACATGCACACACCTTCATTCCCTCCAATGAGGTAAGTCTATTGAAGCTGACATCAACATACTCCAAGTTGGGCTGACCATATATTGAAGATGTAAATGGAACTGTCATGGAAGGTGCCGATAAAACCCTTAATTAATGCCCACCAGGTTAGCTATGTCCTCCATGTTGGTGAGCTCATTGAAGCTCAGGACCAGCTTGGTTAGGGTAGGGAGGGGTGTGGTCAGTCTGAACTTGGACAGTCGGTTGTCATGGAGACAAATTGTGTGGACTTGTGCCAAGGTGCTGGTGTTGGAAGCTTGTAGGATGACACTCTCACTTAGCTGTGTGAACCTAGGAGGGGTGGATGGGGAGGAGAGGAGGGTGGGGCACAAGAGGGGGGAGCATAAATCAAAGTAATGGTGAAAACATTGCTGTTGGGGACAGACTTGGGTCTTGATGGCAGAGATGAGATGACATCGCTGTTAGAAGGTGAAGGTTCAGTTTGCTTGGCCTGTTGGGACACCTGCTCCAATGGGTCTGCTGGGAGCAGCTGTGGACATAGATAGATCACTGTGACCACATCCATACATGGCCACATCCATACATGGCCACATCCATTCATGGCCACATCCATACATGGCCACATCCATACATGACCACATCCATACATGGCCCCCACACATGCACACGCATGACACACACCACATACACACCATACACATACCATACACCACACACACACACATGACACACACCACACACACACACCATACACACATCATATGCCACACACACACACACACACACACACACACACACACACACACACACACACACACATAACACACCCAGACCTACTGGTGAGGTGTAGCAGAAGGTCAGTATGTACTCTGGGAGCACCAGCTCACGGTCAAACATCCACCAGTCCCTCTGTTGGGACTCTGCGTTGGGCCTACCACGGTCCCTGTACACACAGTCCACTCCCGGGGGCTGGGTGGGACTGGGGAGGAGGCAAGGTGTTTTAGAAGGGTAATTAATAACAGATGATCCCTCCACCCCCTCACGTGACCACACCCTCTTCATTTGATTTATCCCACTTGTACGTGGATCAAAGATGTATCATTATGTGCTCTTCCACTAATACACACCCCCATGCACATACACTCACATGCAAACTTCCCTTCCCAAGCACACCCATCTTCATACCCATTTATACTACACCCACCCACATGCACACATTCCCACACACACCCACACCCACATGCACACACCCACACATACCCACACGCACATGCACACACCCACACACACCTATCACTGCAGGTCTCTGCAGAGGTTCCCATGAAGACCTTGCAGAGGAGCAGCTGTCCCCACTGGATCTCCCTCAGGACCTCCATGGCCCCTCCCCCTCTCCCTCGGGCCTCCCTAAGGCGTGGCTCCTCGGCTGACATGGGGGAGGTGGTCAGGGGGATGCAGGGAAGCTCCACCCCCTGCTGACACACCCTACCCAAGTCCAGACCTGGAATGATAAAGTAACCATGGAAACATAAAGGTGATGCAAGACTCCAGGCCTTCATATTCCCTGTGCTGTGCCAACTGCACACATGTGTATAGTGGAGGACTTAACACATGTGTATAGTGGAGGACTTAACACATGTACGTAGTGGAGGACTTAACACGTGTATAGTGGAGGACTTAACACACGTGTATAGTGGAGGACTTAACACATGTGTATAGTGGAGGACTTAACACACGTGTATAGTGGAGGACTTAACACATGTGTATAGTGGAGGACTTAACACATGTGTATAGTGGAGGACTTAACACACGTGTATAGTGGAGGACTTAACACATGTGTATAGTGGAGGACTTAACACACGTGTATAGTGGAGGACTTAACACATGTGTATAGTGGAGGACTTAACACATGTGTATAGTGGAGGACTTAACACACGTGTATAGTGGAGGACTTAACACATGTGTATATTAATGCTGTCTGGATGCTCCCTCATGCTTGGTATACTACATGCGCTCTAATCGTGATACCCATTGCGCTTGGCATAATTTATAGTTTGCCCAAAAGGGGGGTAGGCGACAGCTGGCCAGTCGGGTGTGCGTAAGGGTGCTGACCCCCTACCCTGAGCCTGACTGGAACCAAGGGAAACGCTGGTCCCCATTAGGTCAGCCCCACCCCTTGACGCTGGTCAAGGTAAGGTGGTTAGGTCAGGGTAGAAGCCCGAAGGGTGCCGCCTACCATCGATGTGCAAGTAGGAACACAGCAAAACATGTGTACAAGTACAGTCAATGCACAGGTGGAGTGGTGGGTGGGTAAACAATGCAGCTGGCAGACTTGGCTTTGGTCTGAGTGATTGCTGCCCACCTTACCATCCTTTATATACATGTGTGTGACCTGGAACCATATCAGGTGTCAATATCTTTGGGATAATGTGTTAGATTGGATGAGGGGATTTATTGAATGTAAGTGAGACTTATCCCAGACTTTAAGGGCTTTAGGTTTGAATGGAGGCGAGGCTTTCCCTAGGCTCAGGGTTGAACGGAAGTAAGGCTTTCCCAGGGGGTACAACCCTGGGGATTTTAGCATATTGCTCGCATACCCCCAAAACATTAAACAAAGTTTAGTACCTAAACCAACACTTAATGCTGTCTGGATGCTCCCTCATGCTTGGTATACTACATGCGCTCTAATCGTGATACCCATTGCGCTTGGCATAATTTATAGTTTGCCCAAAAGGGGGGTAGGCGACAGCTGGCCAGTCGGGTGTGCGTAAGGGTGCTGACCCCCTACCCTGAGCCTGACTGGAACCAAGGGAAACGCTGGTCCCCATTAGGTCAGCCCCACCCCTTGACGCTGGTCAAGGTAAGGTGGTTAGGTCAGGGTAGAAGCCCGAAGGGTGCCGCCCAAGTGAAACCCCCAAATGGATTGACTAAGGGTGATTTGGTTCCAGGTGAAGTGTGAGTACACATGAAGTGTGTGAATGTGTGTGCAGTGGAGTCATGGTGCTGATGCTAGAGTTGCTGTGTCTGAAGGGTTTGTCAGTGGATGCTGGGTGTAGGTGGTGTAGGCAGTGCTGCTCCATCCTCCCAGCCGCTGGATGGTGGATGGTGGAAGCCCTGCTTGTGCTGCTGCAGTTGCTGCCCCAATCCGGAGACTGTGGGTATTGTATTTGGAGGTGTCGTACCCACCCCTGAGCAGTAGATCTTTCAAGATGGCTCTCATAGCTCTGGAGGTGAGTGGGCGGCCAGTGTGGAAGTGAAATAGGGCTGCTTTTGGTTGTGCTGTGCAGTTTACGAAGTATGCTCGCAGTGCCATGACTGGGCATGATGCACGATGAGTGTAACCCATGGATATTATGGTGCCTCTCCCAGTTTGGTCCGTTTTCGACTTCTTGATGAGGAAGTGAAGGCCCTCCTTGACCCAGGTGACATCGCTTCTGGTGGGGTGGAGTCTGGGGTCGAATCTGCCTCTGGTAGTCAGGGTGTACTCACTAACCCTCAGGAACCCAAAAAAAAACCGATAGTGAGGGCTGCTTTCAGCATCAGCTTGTCATGATTGCTCAGTGGATCGCTGTTCAGTAACCTCAGCAGTTGCTCCAGCATCCCAATGGTGAGAGGCAGTCTCTTGGGTCTGAGGTGGGCTGGGCCCAGGGAGCGTTGCATGCCTCTGATGGCCAGGTTCAGTGTTGGGTTGTTCTGGGCTGGACTGCTGAACCCACGAGTAAGATGGAGATGGGTGACGGCTGCCAGGTACACCTGGATGGTGTTAGCCTGAAGTACTTGGCTGAGATAGGCAGCAAAGAGATTGATGGTGTGCTTGGACCCTGGAAGAGGGTTCAGATTGAACTGGGTGCAGAAGGCGTAGTACTTCCTGATCCCTGCCCCGTAGGTGGTTGATGTTGAGGGGACCACGGCTCTGTGCAGGAGGTGTCTGAGGCGGCCTTCTAGAGCTCTGCCAGCTCCTGAGGTGCGGGAGTGGGAAGCTGGTTGGCCTGGGGGGCAAGGGAAAAAAAAGCGTCACGTTTGATTGCGGGGAAGTGCATCTGCAATGCAGTTTAGTCTGCCTGGGAGGTGCACCAGGGAAACTGTAAAGTTGTTTCTGGCTGCAATAAAGAACAGGGTTCTTAGGAGATCCATTACACCAGGGTGCCTTGAGGACTGGTTGGTCCATGCCTGGACTATGGGCAGGTTGTCGCAATGAAACCTGATGTGGTGTCCAGCCAGGAGGTGGCCCCAAGTGAGAGCTGCTGCCACTATGGTGAATAGTTCCTGCCACTGTATGGAGCGCTTGGGTAGCTGCTGTTGTGGCTGCCAGTCGCCTCTGAACCAGGCACCGTCCAGGTAAGCGCCAAATCCGAAGGAGCCGGAGGCATCAGTGTACAGCTGGAAGGAATCTGCATCCTTCCACTCGGGTGCTATGAACATCGAGATGCCATTTCAAGATGGTAGGAAGCTGTTCCACCATCGTAGGTCAGCTCTGGCTTCGGGGTTGAGGTGGATGTGGTGGTGTAGCTTCCTCACTGTTGTTGAGAGCTGGATGAGACGACGCAGGAACAGGCGGCCTGCTGGGACTACCTTGGCTGCAAAGGATAGTTTCCCGATGAGAGATAGGAGCTCCCTCTTGGTAGCTCTGCGTTTGCCAAGCCATGATTTGATCAGGGATGAGATGTCCTGCAGCTTCTTTGGTGGCAATCTAAGCTGCTGCAGTGAGGAGTCCAGGACAATGCCGAGGAAGGTGATGCAGGTCGCTGGACCTTCACACTTTTCGGTGGCCACTGGGATCCCCATCACCTCACATACCTGGAGCATGATTGACATGGACTCCTGGCAGGTAGGTTAGGAGAAAATCGTCAAGGTACTGGAGTAGGATTGCCCCGTGATTGTTCTCTAGGACCCAGTGAAGTGCGCTTGCAAAGTTGTCGAAGATGCTTGGGGCAGAGCGGAGACCAAAGGGGAGGCAGGTGTCAATGTAGTACTGCCCTCGCCAGTACATACCAAGGAGTTCCCACTCAGATGCCTGGATTGGAACCATTCTGAAGGCGGATTTCAGATCGACCTTTGCCATCCTGGCTCCTTTGCTGAATCTGCTAAGGAGGGCCACTGCATCATCAATGGTGGAGTAGTGGATGGAGAATTCTTCCTTGGCAATGAAGTCGTTGATGCTACGACCCTCTGGTGCTGACAAGTGAAGGATAACTCTCCATTTCCCGTTCTTTTTCAGAACTGCTCCCAGGCCGGATGTGCGGAGGTGCTCTAGGGGCCGTTGTGAGAAGGGGCCGAGGATGCGTCCCAGCTCCACCTCTTTTTGTAGCTCAGCGTCCACGATTTCGGGGTGCTGTAGTGCAGAGGTCAGGTTGCGTGCAGTGAAGGGGAAGTGAGGACCCTTGTAGCCGGTGGAAACACCGTTGTCAATGCCATTGAGCAGCCAGGAGACCCAGGCCTTGTCAGGATGTCCCTTTAGTTCTCGCTCAAAGGCTGAGCGTCGTAGAGGAGTGTGAGCCCGCTGGAGCTCACTTAACCCCTGGAGTGCTGGTGCGGGGGCAGGACTTGGCAGAGTGCTCTCCACCGCAGCCAGTGGCCCAGCACCTGATGCTGTATGTGTGGCGTGCTCACCATGGTGAAGACTGCCAGTAGTGGCTGCTGGGTGCTGTGCTGGTATCCCTGATGCCCCGATCCGTGGGTATGAAGACTGCTGTCTTGTCCGAAGTGCCGGGTTTGTGACGCACCATACCAGCAAGTCCTCCTTCAGTACATCCCAGCGGAGGGCCTGTTGATCGTTTCTGGCTGCAGCTTGCCTGAACAGCTTGTCATACCTCAGGGAAGCAGCTCCAGTGCGGTGTTGGGGGCGATCTGGACCCGGATGGCAATGAATATATTCCAGGCCTCGAACCAGCTGCCAAGGTCGCATACTTGGCGTCTGTCCTTCCCTTTGCGCTTTCCCACAGGGAGCGAGAAAGGGTCGTCTATGGGGGAAAGGAGTTTATCAAAATGGGCGTACTTACCCTTCTTGATCCTCTTCACTTCGCGCCTCGAAGGAGTAGGGACCATGGTGGTGAAGGGAGCGTTCAGGGAGCTGCGGTCCCGCGACTTCGAGTGATGGTGCCTCTTGTGCCGCTTGGACTTCGACTTCCGCTTCTTCCTCCGTGCGTCAGAGTCGCTGGACTCGGACGACGAACTTCCGGAGCTGCTGGAGCTGTCCAAGCTGCTGGAAGTGGAGCTGCTAGCGGATGACATAGATCGTCTACGGCGTCGTTTCCTGGCGGGGGATTTGCTCTTTGAAGGGTGCTGGCGAGCCCCTTTTGAGGTGGCTGGCTCGGTGCTTATTGCACTGTCGTCGGGAGAGTGCGCTTTCCCGTGGGCGGTGACGCTGTGCATTCGGCTTATCCGCGCTGCACCCGCTGGGGAGCAGTGGAGGGTTCGCCGAGCTCGAGAGACTGCTGGTCGTTGAGGTCTCTGATGCTTTCGCCGAGTGCCGCGTGGAGGAGCAACGTCCTCGCATGCTGTCTGGTCGCCGAGGCTGTCCTCCGACGTTTCGCTGGAACCGTCGGGTGTGGGCGTGCCGATGGCCAGGTTCGATGCGGCAAGCGAGTAGCGACTGGTGGTCTCGTCCTGATCCGCATCGTCCGTACCGTCCGTGGAGTCGGAGACGGTCGATTCGGAACCTCCTGACCTCGCGGGGAGACCAGACGATCCTTGTACGTAGCTTGCCTCGTGCTGGAGAAGTCGCTCCACGAGGTCCGCTTTGTTGCCGGTGGTGGCGAGGTGAGCCTGCATCAGTTTGAGGCGGAGTACCTCGCATGTGAGGCGCATTAGGCTTTGTCGTGACGAAACAATGCAGCTGGCAGACTTGGCTTTGGTCTGAGTGATTGCTGCCCACCTTACCATCCTTTATATACATGTGTGTGACCTGGAACCATATCAGGTGTCAATATCTTTGGGATAATGTGTTAGATTGGATGAGGGGATTTATTGAATGTAAGTGAGACTTATCCCAGACTTTAAGGGCTTTAGGTTTGAATGGAGGCGAGGCTTTCCCTAGGCTCAGGGTTGAACGGAAGTAAGGCTTTCCCAGGGGGTACAACCCTGGGGATTTTAGCATATTGCTCGCATACCCCCAAAACATTAAACAAAGTTTAGTACCTAAACCAACACGTGGAGGACTTAACACGTGTATAGTGGAGGACTTAACACATGTGTATAGTGGAGGACTTAACACATGTGTATAGTGGAGGACTTAACACATGTGTATAGTGGAGGACTTAACACATGTGTATAGTGGAGGACTTAACACATGTGTATAGTGGAGGACTTAACACACGTGTATAGTGGAGGACTTAACACATGTGTATAGTGGAGGACTTAACACGTGTATAGTGGAGGACTTAACACACGTGTATAGTGGAGGACTTAACACATGTGTATAGTGGAGGACTTAACACATGTGTATAGTGGAGGACTTATGTGTATAGTGGAGGACTTAACACACGTGTATAGTGGAGGACTTAACACATGTGTATAGTGGAGGACTTAACACATGTATAGTGGAGGACTTAACACATGTGCTTGTTATGTATAGTGTGCACTGGTTACACCTTGTGTATGTACTCGTCTACATGTACCAGGGCACCAGGGCTACATACACATACCAGGGCACCAGGGCTACATACACGTACCAGGGCACCATGGCTACATACATGTACCAGGGCACCAGGGCTACATACACGTACCAGGGCACCATGGCTACATACATGTACCAGGGCACCATGGCTACATACATGTACCAGAGCACCATGGCTACATACATGTACCAGGGCACCAGGGCTACATACATGTACCAGGGCACCATGGCTACATACATGTACCAGGGCACCATGGCTACATACATGTACCAGGGCACCATGGCTACATACATGTACCAGAGCACCATGGCTACATACACGTACCAGAGCACCATGGCTACATACATGTACCAGGGCACCATGGCTACATACACATACCAGGGCTCCACACAAGAAATAGATAATCCAGGAACTGTTTGTACGAGCGTTGATGTAACATCTTGGAGTAAGATGGCTGCTCCAATATATTCTCCAGCTTTACATTGAAACGATTGTACAGAAATCGGTTTTCCAATCTCTTCACACCAACCATCTGCAGTCCAGTGATACCTAGGTCCTGTTGTGTTATGACATCATCGTCACACACCCATTCTAGACCATTCCCCCACCTGTGTCTCAGAGGCAGAAAATCTAGACATGAGAAGTTCATCACATGACTTGTACCAGGAGTGGGAGGGGTCACCTGGGAGGAGCTTAATGTTCCCCCCTGACTCCAGCTCGGACATCCAGTAAGATACCTCTTCCTCAGACCGTCTTTTTAGTTCGGCAGTGCACCTTTGACAGCTCTTATTCAGACTGAAGGGGTAGGAATGGGGGGGGGGGCGGAGAGGAAGGGGTGGTATTTGAGGAGAGAGGATAGGGGAAGTGTGAGGAGGGAGTGTGAGGAGGGAGTGTGAGGAGGGAGTGTGAGGAGGGAGTATGAGCCTACTTATAAATACCCCATGTTAAGAGGAGGGGCAGGTGCATACTTAAGGGGGAGGGGCAGGTGCATACTGAAGGGGAAGGGGCAGGTGTATGCCTAAGGGGGAGGGGCAGGTGTATGCCTAAGGGGGAGGGGCAGGTGTATACCTATCCAACTGTTGCTCCAGTCTCTGCACTCTCTCCTTCAGTACACTGGTCTTCCCTATGCCCTCATCAGAGGTCAGGGTCTGATCAAACTGGAGCTAAGCAAGACGTACCATACCATCTGTTATTGTTGTGATAGCATCACATACATACATCACATCTCCACACCATCACACAAGTGCACATGCACGCACACATACACACCCCACTGGTTAGCAGGGAGGTTCCAAACTCACTGTCTTGAGGTACAAGTGGAGTGGCCTTAGCCCCTCCCATATCCTGTCCCTGACCCCTCCCTGCATCTCCCTGATCCTCTGACACTGCCCATGGAGCTCCTGCTTCATTCTCTGGAGCTTCATCTGGTAAAACTGCTTCTTCTTGGCCACCATGTTCTTTGGTGTGTGTGGTGTTTGTGTGTGTGATGTGTGTGGTGTGGTGAGTGTGTGGTAGTGTGTGCATGTGTGTATGTGTATGTGTGTGTGATGTGTGTGGTATGTGTGGTGTGGTGAGTGTGCGTGTGCATGTGTGTATGTGTGTGGTGTGTGTAGTGTGTGGTGTTATGAATGTGTATGTGTGTATGTGTCCGTGGTGAGTTACATGCAAAAAAGGATGTATGAAAGATATGGGAATGGAAATATTCAAGTCAACAGTGGTGTTCCATGGTGTATTAGATGGTACCTAGCACAATGGAGTACCCTAATACACCCTCATGATGAAGTACCCTCATACCCCCCCACCCCCCACCCTTATGTTCATAGCTTCTGTATGCACCGCATGCCTTTACCCAGAAAATCTGTAGCCCTCACTCATACAATCCCCAATCCTCCCTCTCCTCCTTACCCCACCCTCTCCTCCCACCCCCTCCCTCTTTCATTGGATGGCAACTCACCTTCACAAGCCTCTGTAGCTCTGGAGAGCTGACCTCCTTCCCATCAAGGCACCTCAGGGTGGGGAGGTGGTAGATGAGGTGGGAGGAGTAATTGCAGAGCCTGCACACTGGGTTGGGCAGGTACTGGGGGTCACAGAGGGAAAGGGAGTGGAGCTTGGGGAGAGAGGTGAGGTTAACCAGGTCCTATGTGTGTATGTATGTGTGTGTGTGTGTGTTATGTGAGTGTGAGGGAATAATGAAAGAGTGCAGGTGATGTTGTGAACATGTGGGTACATTTAGGGGCAAGGTGTGGCCCCACTCCACCTTACCTTTAGTGAAGAGATCTTATTTCCTGAGAGGTTAAGAATCTGAAGGTCTGTGAATTGATCCAACTGATGGCCTATGTGTGTGTGTGTGTGGGGGGGGGGTGGGTGGGTGGGTGGACGTGGGGAGAGGTTAAGAGCTACTCAGCAAGGGTGAGAAGCTGGGAGGTTACCAATGGCTGGTATGATATTTCCAGCAAGGTTTAGGTCCTTCAGTTGACTGAGCTCATTGAGTCCCTATTGAGGGGAGTGAGTGTGTGTGTGTGCATGTGTATGTGCGTGCATGTGCGTGTGTGTGCATGTGTGTGTGCATGTGTATGTGTGTGCATGTGCGTGTGTGTGCATGTGTATGTGTGTGCGTGTGTGTGTATGTACATGTGTGCGGGTGTGTGCGTGTGTGTGTGTGTGTGTGTGTGTGGTTAGGTGTGTGTTGAGGGTGGAGCACCAGCAGAAGGAGGTGTTTACCTCAATGGCTGATATTCTGTTTGTGTTTAGCCAAAGCTTGTCGAGCTTCTTGAGGGTGCCCAGTCCTTCAATACGACTAATCTTGTTGGCATAGAGGTGGAGGTGGCGGAGGTTTGTGCACAGCTCTAGGCCCTCTATTTTCTGAAATGGATGTTAGAACTTGAATTTCTTGACCTCACAGTTTCTCTCTCCCTCCGTATCCACACCTCCTTCCCCTCTGCTGAATGCGTAATCGTTACCTCTAGACAACCTTCACATATCCAAAGCTCTTCCAACTGCCGACAAGTCTCCAAGCCTGAAATCTTGCTGATTTTCTGATTCATTACACAAAGCAATGTCAGATTTGGGAAGTGGTGCATGCCGACGATCTTCGGAAATCCGAAGAAGAATATCTCGAGAGAACGAACATTTGTCCCTTCTCCAGTGTTTAATCGGTTGTAGTTGATTCCATTTACAGTGCACTATTCGTTTCGTACGGGATAGCCTGCAGGAGAATTAACAAACAGTAAACTCACTAGCTCCTTGAGAATCTCATCGTCGTCTAGCGATTGGGAATTGCCTTCTGAATTATCCGCCATATTAAATAGATATACGTTTCTACAGTAACAGGTGCGCATGCGTGATGAGTATAGATCATAGAGCGGAGAAAGAAATTGCTGAGCGGAGTTACGGGTGTTATGTTTCCACTCTTATGTTTTAATTTTTGAAACTCCACCCCCACTCAAACATAAATGCAGGCATCCCAGGTTAGCCTCATCCGCAGGCTCTATTTTTAATGCCGTATGCCAGCAACCAACAATTTAATTACTCATACCCGACTGCTACTAAAATCTAAACTTCACAAAATAGCTGAAGCGATTGATGGATTCTACCATAATAATATTATATACATAATATGTGGTCGAGGCAGCGAAAAGGGACCTAGCGCATATTATAAAAATTTCCAGAAAGGAGCATAAGAGTACACGCGTACAATAAAAATGTACGCGTAAATTCAGGACCCCTGTAACTCCATGATGGACAGACTAATTTCCAGTGCGTAAGAAATATGTTATAGAGGAATAGATATCTCTTAGAATATGAAAACTTGAAAAAATATGCGCTAGGTCCCTTTTCGCTGCCTCTATATAACGTAAGCCTTTAGACATCATATTCGCGCATGCGTGACTAGTAGGTGGGGCTGATTGCAGCTATGAATTGCAAATGGTTTGTCGTGTTGTTGTGCTCTTTCCTCCTGTGAGCACTGAACAGTTCTACGTTATGGCTCCTTTATCAGTTCACCTTCTGTACTGTATAGGTCGTCACTTGCTACCGCCGAGGACAGTGTAACGTTTGAGCAGTGGTCCGTTCTGTATGGCAAGGTGTACAGATCACCAGAGGAGACCCTCAGGGCAAAGCAGACGTTCGAACAGAACGTAAAACTCGTGTCAGACTTGAACGAACTCTACAAGGAAAGGTACATATCTGTGTAGACACGTGCGTAATAAACATGTTCATTACACCCATGACCATATGCAACCCGCTCGTTGTGCGAGCAGAGATGTTCAGTTCGCAATCAACTCGTTTGCTGACATGACCGTGGAGGAGTTTGAAGGCAAAGTTCTGATGCCCGCCCTGAAACCTCCTGTTCACCCCTTGGAGAGGTAGTACCATATAAGCCAAGAGCCTCACGTGATTCGGCTTTATTTTATTTTTTGTTTTTTCGCTCCCAGGTATTTGTTCTTCGAAGTCAGCGACTTACCGGACACATTTGATTGGCGCGACAAGAATGTAGTTTCAAGCGTGAAGGACCAAGGAACTGTGGGAACATGCTGGGCATTCAGCACAGTGGGAAACGTGGAGGGACAATGGGCACTGGCTGGGCACCCCGTCATCTCCCTGGCAACAGAGCAACTAGTGGACTGTGATGCAACAACTGATCCAAACAAGTGTGAACTTTGTAAAAACTGTAATTACAGTGCCAAATTATCTCTCTCTCTCTCCATGCACACGCACGCACACACACACACACACATGCACAACACGCACACACACACACACACACACACACACACATATTGCAATCAGTTTGAATTCAGACTGTGGTGTATTTGGTGGGTGGCCTTATTTGGGATATCAGTACATCAGCAATGCAGTATGTGAGCTTGCCCTCTCACCACCACCCTCACCTCCACCCTATACCTCCCTCGATCATCCTCCCATATACCTCCCTCCACCCTTACCTCCACCCCTATACTTCCCTCCACCCTCACCTCCACTCCTATACCTCCCTCCACCCTCACCTCCACTCCTATACCTCCCCCACCCTATACCTCCCTCCACCCCTATACCTCCCTCCACCCTCACCTCCACCCCTATACCTCCCTCCATCCTCACATCCACCCCTATACCTCCCTCCACCCGCACCTCCACCACTATACCTCCCTCCACCCTCACCTCCACCCCTATACCTCCTTCCACCCTCACTACCACCCTATACCTCCTTATACCTCCCTCCACCCTCACCTCCACCCCATACCTCCCTCCACCCTCACCTCCACCATTATACCTCCCTCCTCTCCCCTCCAGGGTGGCATTGAAGAAGATTCCAACTACCCTTACTGCAGTGGGAGTGGCCAGTGTTACCCCTGTGTCCCCAAGGGGTACAACAAGACGCGGTGTGGCCCCCCTCCATCTTACTGCAACCAGTCAGAGAGCTGTGAGGCCAAGCTGAACTCTAGCGACTTTGTTAGTGGTCTGAAGGTGAAGTCGTGGATTGCCATAGCCAAGGTTTGTGGAATGGGGAGGAGGTTCCAAAGGCTCAAAGCTGTTGGAATGGGGAGGAGGTCACAATGCTATATGGAATGGGGAAGAGGTCACAATGCTGTATGGAATGGGGAAGAGGTCACAATGCTGTATGGAATGGGGAAGAGGTCATAATGCTGTATGGAATGGGGAAGAGGTCAAGATGCTGTATGAAATGGGCACAATACTGTATGGAATGGGGAAGAGGTCACAATACTGTATGGAATGGGGAAGAGGTCATAATGCTGTATGGAATGGGGAAAGAGGTCACAAAGCTGTATGGAATGGGGAAGAGGTCACAGCTGTATGGAATGGGGAAGAGGTCACAAAGCTGTATGGAATGGGGAAGAGGTCACAAAGCTGTATGGAATGGGGCCCAAAGATTTGTGGGATGGGGAGGAGCTAAATTATTCTCCTCCAAATGTGGTGATTTCCTTCCTCGTCACAGAATGAGACAGAAATGATGGCTGCTCTAGTCTCCACCGGTCCCCTCTCTGTCCTCATAGATGCCTCAACTCTCCAGTTCTACCACTCTGGTGTGTGGGACCCTCTTGTGTGTGACAGTACTGACCTTGATCATGGTGAGTGAGGTAGTGCTAGCTGGAGTATAGGGAGGGTGTAATAGTATGGCCTCATCTGTACATACATACATACATACATACATACATACATACATACATACATACATACATACATACATACATACATACATACATACATACATACATACATACATACATACATACATACATACATACATACATACATACATACACACATACATACATACATACATACATACATACATACATACGTACACACACATACATACATACATACATACATACATACATACATACATACATACATACATACATACATACATACATACATACATACATACATACGTACATACATACATACATACATATATACATACATTGCATGCATTGCATACATACATCAGCTGTCCTTCTAGTTGGCTATGGAACAGACAAGGGACTCCTTAGCTCTAAGCCTTACTGGCTCATCAAGAACAGGTCTGTCACATGACAGCTTGAGTGCTCACATCACGTTGCTGTTGTCTCTCCTCAGCTGGGGGGAGAAGTGGGGGGAGGAGGGGTACTTCATGATGATCAGGGGTGCAGGGAAGTGTGGTGTGGACCAAGCTGTTACTTCAGCAGTATTGGAATGATCCTTCGCTTGCTGTGAATCAATATTTTGTTTCTACATCTGCCATGATTAATTCAATGTACAACGCACGTGTATTCTGTGGCTATTTAATTTTGGAACCATTGTGAGGGTAAACTCTCCCATGTGCAGACCCTTCTCTTTTAGCAAAAACTCAGAACTTATATTTAATTCGTGTATGCGGTATGATGCACTGTGAGCAGACTATGGTTATAACCATAGTCTGCTCACAGTGCATCATACCGCATACACGTATGGAAGCTAGTGGGTACATACCGTAACATAATCTTCGTTGTATGATATTTGTTGTGCAACTTGAAGATCCATCATATTAAGGCTCGACACAAACGGAGCGATATTTTTTGCTGGCGTTTCTTTTCCGTACTATGAATTGAATTATATTCCGGAAGCTGTACATGCAAAAACAGTAAAATTACTTATTCTGGCATGAATATAATTGAATTCATTGCCTTCAGCAATGTAATCACATTGCGAGCAGAATAACTTTGATATAAACGTGCACAACTGGTATAAACACAACATAATTTGCGTTTATACCGAAGTTATAACTTTAGTTTAGTGTTTATACCAGTTGTGCACGTTTATATCAAAGTTATTCTGCTCGCAATGTGATTACATTGCTGAAGGCAATGAATTCAATTATATTCATGCCAGAATAAGTAATTTTACTGTTTTTGCATGTACAGCTTCCGGAATATAATTCAATTCATAGTACGGAAAAGAAACGCCAGCAAAAAATATCGCTCCGTTTGTGTCGAGCCTTAATATGATGGATCTTCAAGTTGCACAACAAATATCATACAACGAAGATTATGTTACGGTATGTACCCACTAGCTTCCATACGTTAGCCATTATTCTCATGCGATCAAGCAGATTCCAACAATCGTTACCGGGATGTTTTCCATAACGGTGAGGACAAACCGCATGAATCCTCTGGAGGAACAGTGCGCCGACACCTCCTCGTCGTGTATAGCCCACGGCAGTGTGTGTGTTCCTCTCCCCACATCTTGATGAACTATTCGGTGGGATTATGCATTATCTGATTGACGGCCGGCGTATACTTTTTCTGAAGTAGTTTCTTTTTTTCAGCTGCTAGGACTATAAATGTGTGAATGCGGTTATGTGCTGACTTGTTGGCAAATGAATCTCGCGCCCTTAAACCATAGATTTTATACGGAAGGGGATTGGAAACAGACCACGAGCTGAAATACATTGTATAGGGCCCTTCAGTGTTGTATAAATTAACATCTTCGACAACCACCTGTTCCTCCTACTCTGTGAAGGGTGCTAAGTTTCGAGGTTCGCTTGTTTTTTCTTCTTCCGACTGCGTCTGACTGCCTCTACGGTAAATTATCATTCCGAAAGATCGCGACTTATCAAGGCCCGCGTATGCTTAAAAACAGGCGTATCCGTTGCCATTCATCGGAAGTCCGGAAGCTGCTTGTCCGTTAGTCTGGGGCCGAGACTAGTGGGCAATCTATGGCGGGCACATAACTCGCGATACTGTACATGATTGAAGGATGCATGCACTGAGGACTTCAATACTGACAGAGCAGACTGCAGTCTATGATTTAATTATGATACTGTCAACTAATCGGCCGGCAATGGTTATGCCACACCATATTGTTATGCTGAAGGACTTTGTGAGCATGTATGATGCAGCATTGATGTTACTTATGACATTGGAATAATGGAGTGACAGATGTGCAAGCCTGCAGCATTTGATGGCGCTAGACAATATTTGATGTGCCACCTCTGGATGTTGTGACCTAATTGACCCCCATTCATGCCAGAAGTTAAAACAGCTATGGAAGTGGCATTATGTAACCTTGTCTGTCTGCCTTGTACCAATCAAAACGTGTACCTTATGATCAGTGTATAGGTTCCAACCATGTACCAAAAGACACTTAACAATTTGCACATAATGACACTTAGGGATGAAAATGAACACAGCACAATTAAAGTTTCAACCTGTTGCCCCCATGTTTGGCCTTAGCCCTCATAACTTGGTGGTAGGTAAGTGCTCGCGACAGGTGGACCTCTGAGGCTAGCTTAGGTGGGGGTGAGGGGGAAGAGGCAGCTGGGGGAAGGAGTGATGGAGGCACAGGTACAGAGACGTCAGACGCAGCCACAGCTTTGGGCAGCGTTGGACCAGAGACTTTGGAGAGAGGAAGGGATGGGGACTTGAGCAGTGCATGCCTGGAGTCAATGGGCTGGGGAGGAGGAGACATACGTTTATCCATCTTGGGTCTCAGTTCATCTGAAGGATACTCCAGACATCTCTTCCTCGAACGAAGGGTGCCACACTGTGACACTGGAGGGTCACTCTGGGTGGTGACAGACGCTAACCGGCAGGTCGCATCAGGATGAGATGAGGTGACCACACCCCTCACCACTCCCTTGGAAGAGTGGCCATCAGTAGCTCTCACAGCCCCTACTCCCTCAGTCTGAGCTGTGCCCCTCCTGGCTTCACAAATCGCACAGCTGCACGCTAGCATCTGCAACACGTTAGATACTACAGTGGGCGTGGCAACATGTGTGGTGGTGGGTGTGGTAACACGTGTGGCAGTGGGTGTGGTAGTACGGGTGGCAGTGGGCGTGGCAGTATGTGCAGTAGTGGAGGTGGTAGGTTTGCGTTCCCCTCCTGCCGGACAGGATGTAGGTGTGGCCTGAGGTGTGTTGTGGGCGGAGGCCAGGACACAGTCTCTGCATTCACCAGAAGTGATGAGGTGGTCGTCCGAGCAGCTCAAGTGAGCTATGTAGCGACCACAGTACTTGCATCGAAGAAACCTAAACCTCCTGTGGTAAGGTCAGGGGGACAACAAAGTGTTCAAGTACTGCATGAAATAGTACTTGGAGTAGGAGGGGGAGGTATGCAATCTGGTGTTATATCTAAGCAATGCATCTGTACATGCACATAACGTAAAGTATTGGACCTCCCCACACCCCCATACACATAAGCTGGACCTCCCTACACCACCATACACATAAGTTGGACCTCCCTACACCACCATACACATAAGCTGGACCTCCCTACACCACCATACACATAAGCTGGGCCTCCCTACACCACCATACACATAAGCTGGACCTCCCCACCACCATACACATAAGCTGGACCTCCCTACACCACCATACACATAAGCTGGACCTCCCCACACCACCATACACATAAGCTGGACCTCCCTACACCACCATACACATAAGCTGGACCTCCCTACACCTCCATACACATAAGCTGGACCTCCCCACACCACCATACACATAAGCTGGACCTCCCTACACCACCATACACATAAGCTGGACCTCCCTACACCACCATACACATAAGCTAGACCTCCCTACACCACCATACACATAAGCTGGGCCTCCCTACACCTCCATACACATAAGCTGGACCTCCCTACACCACCATACACATAAGCTGGACCTCCCTACACCACCATACACATAAGCTGTACCTCCCCACACCACCATACACATAAGCTAGACCTCCCCACACCACCATACACATAAGCTGGGCCTCCCCACACCACCATACACATAAGCTGGACCTCCCTACACCACCATACACATAAGCTGGGCCTCCCTACACCTCCATACACATAAGCTGGACCTCCCCACACCCATACACATAAGCTGGACCTCCCTACACCCCCATACACATAAGCTGGACCTCCCTACACCACCATACACATAAGCTGGACCTCCCTACACCCCCATACACATAAGCTGGGCCTCCCCACACCACCATACTCATAAGCTGGGCCTCCCCACACCCCCATACACATAAGCTGGACCTCCCTACACCACCATACACATAAGCTGTACCTCCCTACACCACCATACACATAAGCTGGACCTCCCTACACCCCCATACACATAAGCTGGACCTCCCTACACCACCATACACATAAGCTGGACCTCCCTACACCACCATACACATAAGCTGTACCTCCCTACACCACCATACACATAAGCTGGACCTCCCTACACCACCATACACATAAGCTGGACCTCCCTACACCCCCCATACACATAAGCTGGACCTCCCCACACCCCCATACACATAAGCTGGACCTCCCTACACCACCATACACATAAGCTGTACCTCCCTACACCACCATACACATAAGCTGGACCTCCCTACACCACCATACACATAAGCTGGACCTCCCTACACCTCCATACACATAAGCTGGACCTCCCCACAGCACCATACACATAAGCTGGACCTCCCCACACCTCCATACATATAAGCTGTACCTCCCCACACCACCATACACATAAGCTGGACCTCCCTACACCACCATACACATAAGCTGTACCTCCCCACACCTCCATACACATAAGCTGGACCTCCCTACACCTCCATACACATAAGCTGGACCTCCCCACACCCCCATACACATAAGCTGTACCTCCCCACACCCCCATACACATAAACTGGACCTCCCTACACCTCCATACACATAAGCTGGACCTCCCTACACCCCCATACACATAAGCTGGACCTCCCCACACCTCCATACACATAAGCTGGGCCTCCCCACACCTCCATACACATAAGCTGGACCTCCCTACACCACCATACACATAAGTTGGACCTCCCTACACCACCATACACATAAGCTGGACCTCCCCACACCACCATACACATAAGCTGGACCTCCCTACACCACCATACACATAAGCTGGACCTCCCCACCACCATACACATAAGCTGGACCTCCCTACACCACCATACACATAAGCTGGACCTCCCTACACCACCATACACATAAGCTGGGCCTCCCTACACCACCATACACATAAGCTGGACCTCCCTACACCACCATACACATAAGCTGGACCTCCCCACACCACCATACACATAAGCTGGACCTCCCTACACCACCATACACATAAGCTGTACCTCCCTACACCACCATACACATAAGCTGGGCCTCCCTACACCACCATACACATAAGCTGGACCTCCCCACCACCATACACATAAGCTGGACCTCCCTACACCACCGTACACATAAGCTGGACCTCCCCACACCTCCATACATATAAGCTGTACCTCCCCACACCACCATACACATAAGCTGGACCTCCCTACACCACCATACACATAAGCTGTACCTCCCCACACCTCCATACATATAAGCTGTACCTCCCCACACCACCATACACATAAGCTGGACCTCCCTACACCACCATACACATAAGCTGGGCCTCCCTACACCACCATACACATAAGCTGGACCTCCCTACACCCCCATACACATAAGCTGGGCCTCCCTACACCTCCATACACATAAGTTGGACCTCCCTACACCTCCATACACATAAGTTGGACCTCCCTACACCTCCATACACATAAGCTGGACCTCCCCACACCCATACACATAAGCTGGACCTCCCCACACCTCCATACACATAAGCTGTACCTCCCTACACCCCCATACACATAAGTTGGACCTCCCTACACCTCCATACACATAAGCTGGACCTCCCCACACCCATACACATAAGCTGGACCTCCCCACACCTCCATACACATAAGCTGTACCTCCCTACACCACCATACACATAAGCTGGACCTCCCTACACCACCATACACATAAGCTGTACCTCCCCACACCTCCATACACATAAGCTGTACCTCCCCACACCACCATACACATAAGCTGGACCTCCCTACACCACCATACACATAAGCTGGGCCTCCCTACACCTCCATACACATAAGCTGGACCTCCCCACACCCATACACATAAGCTGGACCTCCCTACACCCCCATACACATAAGCTGGACCTCCCTACACCACCATACACATAAGCTGGACCTCCCTACACCCCCATACACATAAGCTGGGCCTCCCCACACCACCATACACATAAGCTGGGCCTCCCCACACCCCCATACACATAAGCTGGACCTCCCTACACCACCATACACATACGCTGTACCTCCCTACACCACCATACACATAAGCTGGACCTCCCTACACCCCCATACACATAAGCTGGACCTCCCTACACCACCATACACATAAGCTGGACCTCCCTACACCACCATACACATAAGCTGTACCTCCCTACACCACCATACACATAAGCTGGACCTCCCTACACCACCATACACATAAGCTGGACCTCCCTACACCCCCCATACACATAAGCTGGACCTCCCCACACCCCCATACACATAAGCTGGACCTCCCCACACCACCATACACATAAGCTGGACCTCCCTACACCACCATACACATAAGCTGGACCTCCCTACACCCCCATACACATAAGCTGGGCCTCCCCACACCACCATACACATAAGCTGGACCTCCCTACACCTCCATACACATAAGCTGGACCTCCCCACAGCACCATACACATAAGCTGGACCTCCCCACACCTCCATACATATAAGCTGTACCTCCCCACACCACCATACACATAAGCTGGACCTCCCTACACCACCATACACATAAGCTGTACCTCCCCACACCTCCATACACATAAGCTGGACCTCCCTACACCTCCATACACATAAGCTGGACCTCCCTACACCACCATACACATAAGCTGGACCTCCCTACACCCCCCATACACATAAGCTGGACCTCCCCACACCCCCATACACATAAGCTGGACCTCCCTACACCACCATACACATAAGCTGTACCTCCCTACACCACCATACACATAAGCTGGACCTCCCTACACCACCATACACATAAGCTGGACCTCCCTACACCTCCATACACATAAGCTGGACCTCCCCACAGCACCATACACATAAGCTGGACCTCCCCACACCTCCATACATATAAGCTGTACCTCCCCACACCACCATACACATAAGCTGGACCTCCCTACACCACCATACACATAAGCTGTACCTCCCCACACCTCCATACACATAAGCTGGACCTCCCTACACCTCCATACACATAAGCTGGACCTCCCCACACCCCCATACACATAAGCTGTACCTCCCCACACCCCCATACACATAAACTGGACCTCCCTACACCTCCATACACATAAGCTGGACCTCCCTACACCCCCATACACATAAGCTGGACCTCCCCACACCTCCATACACATAAGCTGGGCCTCCCCACACCTCCATACACATAAGCTGGACCTCCCTACACCACCATACACATAAGTTGGACCTCCCTACACCACCATACACATAAGCTGGACCTCCCCACACCACCATACACATAAGCTGGACCTCCCTACACCACCATACACATAAGCTGGACCTCCCCACCACCATACACATAAGCTGGACCTCCCTACACCACCATACACATAAGCTGGACCTCCCTACACCACCATACACATAAGCTGGACCTCCCCACACCACCATACACATAAGCTGGGCCTCCCTACACCACCATACACATAAGCTGGACCTCCCTACACCACCATACACATAAGCTGGACCTCCCCACACCACCATACACATAAGCTGGACCTCCCTACACCACCATACACATAAGCTGTACCTCCCTACACCACCATACACATAAGCTGGGCCTCCCTACACCACCATACACATAAGCTGGACCTCCCCACCACCATACACATAAGCTGGACCTCCCTACACCACCGTACACATAAGCTGGACCTCCCCACACCTCCATACATATAAGCTGTACCTCCCCACACCACCATACACATAAGCTGGACCTCCCTACACCACCATACACATAAGCTGTACCTCCCCACACCTCCATACATATAAGCTGTACCTCCCCACACCACCATACACATAAGCTGGACCTCCCTACACCACCATACACATAAGCTGGGCCTCCCTACACCACCATACACATAAGCTGGACCTCCCTACACCCCCATACACATAAGCTGGGCCTCCCTACACCTCCATACACATAAGTTGGACCTCCCTACACCTCCATACACATAAGTTGGACCTCCCTACACCTCCATACACATAAGCTGGACCTCCCCACACCCATACACATAAGCTGGACCTCCCCACACCTCCATACACATAAGCTGTACCTCCCTACACCCCCATACACATAAGTTGGACCTCCCTACACCTCCATACACATAAGCTGGACCTCCCCACACCCATACACATAAGCTGGACCTCCCCACACCTCCATACACATAAGCTGTACCTCCCTACACCACCATACACATAAGCTGGACCTCCCTACACCACCATACACATAAGCTGTACCTCCCCACACCTCCATACACATAAGCTGTACCTCCCCACACCACCATACACATAAGCTGGACCTCCCTACACCACCATACACATAAGCTGGGCCTCCCTACACCTCCATACACATAAGCTGGACCTCCCCACACCCATACACATAAGCTGGACCTCCCTACACCCCCATACACATAAGCTGGACCTCCCTACACCACCATACACATAAGCTGGACCTCCCTACACCCCCATACACATAAGCTGGGCCTCCCCACACCACCATACACATAAGCTGGGCCTCCCCACACCCCCATACACATAAGCTGGACCTCCCTACACCACCATACACATAAGCTGTACCTCCCTACACCACCATACACATAAGCTGGACCTCCCTACACCCCCATACACATAAGCTGGACCTCCCTACACCACCATACACATAAGCTGGACCTCCCTACACCACCATACACATAAGCTGTACCTCCCTACACCACCATACACATAAGCTGGACCTCCCTACACCACCATACACATAAGCTGGACCTCCCTACACCCCCCATACACATAAGCTGGACCTCCCCACACCCCCATACACATAAGCTGGGCCTCCCCACACCACCATACACATAAGCTGGACCTCCCTACACCTCCATACACATAAGCTGGACCTCCCCACAGCACCATACACATAAGCTGGACCTCCCCACACCTCCATACATATAAGCTGTACCTCCCCACACCACCATACACATAAGCTGGACCTCCCTACACCACCATACACATAAGCTGTACCTCCCCACACCTCCATACACATAAGCTGGACCTCCCTACACCTCCATACACATAAGCTGGACCTCCCCACACCCCCATACACATAAGCTGTACCTCCCCACACCCCCATACACATAAACTGGACCTCCCTACACCCCCATACACATAAGCTGGACCTCCCCACACCCCCATACACATAAGCTGGACCTCCCCACACCCCCATACACATAAGCTGGACCTCCCTACACCACCATACACATAAGCTGGACCTCCCCACACCCCCATACACATAAGCTGGACCCCTACACCCCATACACATAAGCTAGACCTCCCTACACCACCATACACATAAGCTGGACGTCCCTACACCACCATACACATAAGCTGGACCTCCCCACACCCCCATACACATAAGCTGGACCTCCCTACACCCCCATACACATAAGCTGGACCTCCCCACACCCCCATACACATAAGCTGGACCTCCCCACACCCCCATACACATAAGCTGGACCTCCCTACACCACCATACACATAAGCTGGACCTCCCCACACCCCCATACACATAAGCTGGACCCCTACACCCCATACACATAAGCTAGACCTCCCTACACCACCATACACATAAGCTGGACGTCCCTACACCCCCATACACATAAGCTGGACCTCCCCACACCACCATACACATAAGCTGGACCTCCCTACACCACCATACACATAAGCTGGACCTCCCTACACCCCCATACACATAAGCTGGACCTCCCCACACCTCCATACACATAAGCTGGACCTCCCTACACCCCCATACACATAAGCTGGACCTCCCTACACCTCCATACACATAAGCTGGACCTCCCTACACCCCCATACACATAAGCTGGACCTCCCTACACACCCATACACATAAGCTGGACCTCCCTACACCACCATACACATAAGCTGGACCTCCCTACACACCCATACACATAAGCTGGACCTCCCTACACCACCATACACATAAGCTGGACCTCCCTACACACCCATACACATAAGCTGGACCTCCCTACACCCCCATACACATAAGCTGGACCTCCCTACACCCCCATACACATAAGCTGGACCTCCCTACACCCCCATACACATAAGCTGGACCTCCCTACACCCCCATACACATAAGCTGGACCTCCCTAGGCCCTACACCCCCATACACATAAGCTGGACCTCCCTTCACACCCATACACATAAGCTGGACCTCCCCACACCTCCATACACATAAGCTGGACCTCCCTACACCCCCATACACATAAGCTGGACCTCCCTACACCTCCATACACATAAGCTGGACCTCCCTACACCCCCATACACATAAGCTGGACCTCCCTACACACCCATACACATAAGCTGGACCTCCCTACACCACCATACACATAAGCTGGACCTCCCTACACACCCATACACATAAGCTGGACCTCCCTACACCACCATACACATAAGCTGGACCTCCCTACACACCCATACACATAAGCTGGACCTCCCTACACCACCATACACATAAGCTGGACCTCCCTACACCCCCATACACATAAGCTGGACCTCCCTACACCCCCATACACATAAGCTGGACCTCCCCACACCCATACACATAAGCTGGGCCTCCCCACACCTCCATACACATAAGCTGGACCTCCCTACACCACCATACACATAAGCTGGACCTCCCTACACCTCCATACACATAAGCTGGACCTCCCTACACCTCCATACACATAAGCTAGACCTCCCTACACCACCATACACATAAGCTGGGCCTCCCCTATAAAAAAAAAGTGGCAAGACTTGCCAAGTCTTGCCAAGAAAATTAAAGTAAGACTTGGCAAGTCTTGTTAAAACTTGCATCATGTTTTCATAAGACTTGTCAAGACTTACCAAGACTTGTCAAGACTACAAGCAAGACTTGCTAAGAGATTTCAAGAAATTGGAACAGAAGTGACAAGATTTGGCCTGAAGTGTCAAGTTATTCCAAGATGGGTCTTGACAAGGCTTATCAAGATTTGACAAGATTGTGTATGACTTGGCAAGGTTAAATATATAATAGTATACATGTATAAGTTAGCATACTCATACACTTGAACTATAACTTAGTGTCCCTACACTTTGGATTTGCTTTCTGTACAAAATCTTTGATTTCCCATTCACTGTCGTTATATCTATTCTTGATCAATTCTGAATGAAGAAAAATGTTACAAAAGTGAAATGAGTATGCCTTAATGTAGCTTACATATCACTTAGGCAACTTAGGTTTGATCCAAAGACAATCTTTCACTTTTGTTGGTGAAAAAAAAAAAGACCTTGCCAATTCCTCTTTAAGTAAAAAAGAGGTCCAGTCCAAATATACTCTTTGCTGGTAACAGCATAACATCAATTCCATTCACCTAACAGCTACATATATGTTCAATGAAACACACTATGCAAAATTAAAATTCAACATACTATGTGTGTTTGCTCAAGAATTTCAGGTCTTGCTTCCTGGATCGATACGGAGGGTGTTGATGTAACTGTAACAAAGAACTGATATCACACATTTCATATTAAAAATTAAAATACTCTGCATGTGTACATGTCACATTTACTTGGGCTGTTCCTATTGTTGAGTACAAAATATATAATACAAGTATAACTGGTCCAATTTGCCCTCTCACTTTTTGTGCCGGGAATGGAAGTGGACAGTTGAACATTGATAGAAATCCATTAACTGCAAGCCAAATATGTACAATGATGGATTCTTGGCTGGCAATCCCTACAGAGTTGCTACACATTTTATTACACACAGCTGATAGCAACTGACCATGTACAAGTTTGGGTTGCAATTGGCTGTAAACTATACTGTCCTTGACCTGAAAGAAATCCTGCATATAAAGACACAAAAAGAGTACCTAGCAAACCTTAATTGGCACACTTATCTTCATTGTTATCACAAATGGTGCTGATTCTGACTGGCTTTCTTCAGTCTCTAATGGTCGAAGGATGAGCATTTTTAAAAATTGATGAATGGTACAACTTACTTTGTGTAAAGTTGTGAAAATCTCACCTGTACATAAACTTAAGTACAAAATATAGTTACCTCGAAAGGGTGCAAATTGAACTTTCCATTGATCTCATGATCACAGACTGTGTCCTCTCTGGACAGAGGTGACTTTTAATTCACAGCTCCTATACCTTAACACAAAAAAAGACTATAGTCTTACATAATATGTTTGAGCAAGTGGAGTAGGAAGCACGGGGTCGTGGGGGCAATTGCCCTCACAATTCCCCCTCCTCCCCAAACTTTATCACCCTAAAAATATAGGTACAGCCTCCTCTACCTATCCCCCCCCCCCCCCCCCCCCCCCCCCCCCCCCACCTTTAAACGAGTCTGTACTACGGGTAGCTTCTATATCGCGGTCATTACATTGCACCTGTAGTACGCGCGAATGAAAATATGGACGTCGAGTTCAGATATCAACAGTTCCAACAGTTCACATACAAGTCGACCGTTCGGCTTTAAAGTTATCCACGCACTGTTAAACTGCGTTCGACCATAGCAGAAATGATATATATCTCTTACCACCATATTAAAAATTAGCTGCCGAGTTAATTTCTGTTGCGGTTAACGCGTCACGACCTAGCTACATTATGACGCCAAACATTATAACTGTAGTCCTTGAGTTTCTGGCTACAAACGTGGCATGTACAGAGCGACCGCAACCATGTTTATCTCTTAAATGTCGTACAGTGCACAATTCAAGCCACATGCGACTTAATTAGAATATACACATGCGCTTACTGTTCAGGGTCAATGTAATACCTTCTTTGTAGGATTCCTTTTTCTTATTTCTTCAGTTGACACCTTGTCCTATCAGCATTGCAGAGGTAAACAATATATATCTATCCTGCTATTACACAACCAAAAATTTTTGCCCTTTACGGGTACCGTAATTTTCCTGTTACGGTATGTTATCGTGGTTGTTATAGGCAGACCATACATACTGTAACGATGGCGAATTATTGCCTATACGGTTGCATCGGGTGCCAGTATTGTAAGTGCATCGTAACTATCGGGTTTTCTCCGTGCCGTAAACAGATCGTACCGAGGGCGTATAAAGGCTGATATCGGGTTGTATTATATTGCTGCGTGGGCTGGGCTGGTTCGTAATCGCTTAATACTTATATTTCTTTAACTTGACTTTGTCGGATTTTATTGTGCACAAAAAACGTTGTTACAGAAAAGCATACTACCTATAGTTATGTTCGAAAACAAGCTTGCACATGTTTCTTCTTTCTTTCTTGTTGTGAGCTGTACATTTCTTTCCACAATGGTTCTTCATGGACGAAGAGACTGCTGCAAGTTAGTATGTTGGTGCTATCCACAGAGAGAATGGTTCGTAGCAATGAGAATAAAGGACAGTCAAACCCGTTCAAAAGTGGTGTTCCCATCAGCCGGAGCCATTGCTTTGAACCCTCGCACTATAAGCACAAAGTTGCACCACTAGATATGTTATCAGGAGTGTAGCGTGGAGTTGACCCTAGTGGTAGATAAAATACATGGAGTAATCTTCATGAACATGATTGTTGTACAGTTGTACCTTGTTCACAGGATGTAGCTATAATCACCTGAGTGGGCGAAGCATTGTTGTTAAGAAACCACCGCTCTGTAAGAACTGCACAACTGTCTGATAATGTACACAGGCCGAGTTTTTGATTCTTTATGAGGAGCTGGCTGTGGGTCAATTATGGATGACATGCAAGAGTCAAAGAAACATGTACCTTTTTGGAAACCTGTGAAGGGTTATGAGTGTGCCCCATGCATGACTTCAAGTTCAACAAACCTTTTTTCCACAGCCCGAGTGACAAATTCTCTTTACATTATTATCGTCATGGGACAGTGTTGAAGAATTGTTCAACTGCCATAAAGCTCACTTAGCCTGCTGCCATATTGACCAAAAGGAAAAAAATTCAACACGAGCTAACTTACACATGTATATATAGTACTGCATAACAGATAAGATGAGATAACTTGCTGCTTCTAAGGCAGTGAGAAGCTATAGAGGAAATTGACAAGAGAACCTGGAAAAAGACAGTGTTTAGTTACTGCAATATAGCTTTTTTTAAAACATACTCTTTTTGGGCGAAAAAAATCTGGGCTTGAAATTGATTGAACCTGACGGAGGCTTGGTACTTCAATACAAAACATTTACACATATACATATATCCATAGCACTGAACAAGGACTGAAGAAAAAGAAGAGCGAACATTACTTGGAAATGGTGTGCTGAATGACAGCAAGCTTCCAACCATACTTCATTGTCTATAACCACACACCATTATGATAGTATAATGATATGCTGTCAATTAGCTCACCTGTTTCAAGTTCCTCACATTGTGGCTTCTTGTTTCGAAGGACTCCGCTTTTTTGGAACGCATCAGTTTCGTATACAATACGTCATCCTATGCAACAAGGAAACAGCATTCACCAACGAGCTAAGAACTAACTTACTTATACCTCTCGCTGCGAATCAACATTAGTGTTGGATGGATCATCAGTCGCGAACGTCTCAACGTTAGAATATGTCTTACAAGCCTCCAACTATGCGTTTGCAGACCGCACGGTGAACGTGGTTCATGCGACACTGTCATAAAGTGCTATTGATCACAGTAGGCACTCTTCCAGCCAATTCTGAAGCTATTGGGGAAATTTCCATTCGTCCCTATCCTGAGTTATGCGTGGTCAAGAAGGAGAAGGAGGATAATTCGTAAACATTCAATCTCACTCGTAAACGCTACGTAAATATGTACGTTCTTTCACACATCTAGTTACCTTTTGAAGTACAACGGTTCCGCCATAACTATTAATATTATTATAATAAAAACCTGCACGTGACGTGGCTTTGTTGCACCCGTAAAATGGCGCCGATATTTGGCTTTGTTTTACGTACCGCCTCTGGCCTGTCCACTGCGCTAGTCTACGGGACGTACGATGTAACCACCCTTTTTTGGTCTATGATCTGACTTAAAGAAAAAGAGCACAATATTGTTGTATTAGGCATTTTAAACTTAATTCCATATACTAAGTACTAGTACAAAATCGGGACATACTAGTAGCAAGATCTCAAAATAAGCATGCAGTTCCAATCATAAATAACCTATCAACGTGTTAGTATGTATCTACTTTCCGTACACTACATGTCGTTACGGTAAGGGTATCAGCCTACTTCGGGCACGTAAAACACACCGCCCCAACAAGTAAGTTACACCCGGCACTAACCATGTTATATCATACCGGGTTTCATATGTAATCATTTATCGGTACTCGTACGGGTTATAAAATTGACCCGTTACGACATGTTTCGTAGTTACATACCGATAATTCACCGAAAATTTTTGGTTGTGTACACTCCAACTTCCACCACGTGCATGCTTATTTTATTAGTTTTGATTATTACGTCACTATTAATAGTCTTGACAAGACTTAACAAGGTCTTGCTAAGACTTGGTACGTCTTGCTAAGACTTGGCAAGCCGTTGCAAGAGTTTTTTATAGGGTCCCTACACCCCCATACACATAATTAAGCTGGGCCTCCGTACACGACCATACAGGGGAAAAAGGCATGAGCCATCGTATCTCGTGACTATGAGCGTTTCAAAGTTTCCTGATACGGTTACACAACCGAAATGTTTGGGTGGTATTGAAGATTGGCATTCCGTGCATTTCATCACAATTCGGTATCGGAATAAATTACCATTAATGACGTAATCCTGTGTATATATAAGCCCGTTTAGATCCATTTCTGCTTAATAGAAGGAATGGATCATCAAGACGCTCAACATATATCTTCCAACAACGATTATGTTGTGGTATGTACCACTTAGCGTAACTGCTCCCCGATAACGTGGCTTAATAATTCGCGCAGATCGTTACCGGGATGTTTACCATAACGGTGAGGACAAGCCCTCTGGAGGAACAGTGCGCCGACACCTCCATGTCGTGTATAGCCCACTGCAGTGTGTGCGTTCCTCTCCCCACATCTTGATGAACATTCGGTGGGATTATGCATTATCTGATTGACACTTTTTCTGAAGCAGTTTTTTTTCTAGGCTATAAATGTGTGATTGCAATTATGAGATCGCTGATTGTTTAATAACTTGGCAATAGGCCTCTTTCATCATAGATATTAGAGTAGAAGGATAATTAACACGACCGAACACCTGCAGTCCGCATAGTTCTCGTACCCATGCCTGCCACCATCATGGAAGAGGAATACGTGAGACTGGGTACGAGTTTGGAAAATAGTTTTGTTATCTACAACCACGCGGTTTTGTGAGATTAAACAAACACGAAACTGCTTGGTGTTGCCGACGACGATAACAAGATAAGCCATCCGCTCGTCGAGAGTCTTGTTTAGTTAGAAGCGAGTCGCGTTTTTTTATATAATCGGGGTCAAACGATGAACGATGAATTGCATTTATTTACTTTTAATTGGAATAGGATTAACGGTATTCCTCCAGTACTTGTCAAATCGAACGCGTTCGAACGCGTTCAAACTGGGTGGTTAGATTACGTAATTCCGAGTTGTACCTATATAAGCCCGCACAGATGCGGATTTTCAGAACAGAAGGAATGGATTATCAAGACACTCAACATATATCTTCCAACAACGATTATGTTATGGTATGTACCACTTAGCGTAGCTGCTCCCGATAACGTGGCTTAATAATTCGCGCAGATCGTTACCGGGATGTTTACCATAACGGTGAGGACAAGCCCTCTGGAGGAACAGTGCGCCGACACCTCCATGTCGTGTGTAGCCCACTGCAATGTGTGCGTCCCTCTCCCCACATCTCGATAAACATTCGGTGGGATTATGAATTATCTGATTGACGAGTATACTTTTTCTGAAGCAGTTTTTTTTTTTTTCTAGGACTATAAATGTGCGATTACGATTAGGATTAAAAAATTATTAACTTGGCAATCGTCAATATTTAGTGAACAGGTTGAGCGTGGGCTCACGTGAGCCATAAACATCCGCCTAGTTATTAAAGCCTAAAATAACGTGCCTCATCTTCTCATTCAACCAGCAGACTACCTCTACGTCAGAATCACATTCTCTGACTTCTCCTCCTACACACGCTGCTCAGTCTCAATCTCATCAAACACCGCCTTCACGAAAGCAGAGATAATATATCTCTGACGAAAGCATCATATCTGTACCACAGTAGCCAATGTACCCATCCTCTCCTGTGTTAGTACGCAGAATTGAACTCACATACAGCCTCCTCCTCAGGTTCAGAGAAGACTATGCTCAGGTTTCCAAAAAGATCAGCAAGATGATCTGCTGCCTTCTGCATCTGAGCATCGTCTTTACTGACCTTCTCCTTGTCCTCAATGTACCTCTGGTTCACCTCGAAGGGGAGGATACAGGCCTTTTGCCAGCAGTTCTTAACCACCTCATCAGAAATGTCCCTCAGTGCATCCCGCGCCCATGCACAACGCAGCCTGCTTCACATCTGAAGAAGCCAGCAGCCCAGCTTGTCCTGCCCCTGCCCCACCTTTTCCAGCACCCCCCCCCCCCCCCCCCCCCCACAACGCAAGCTTCGCCTGCCACTTGCGTTTAAATGATACCGGCCTTGATTGAGGGGTTGCACGACCGATGTTGTGTTGGGATGTAATGCTGCAGCTACAATTTGTAAACCATATCCATCAACATTGTTGTCGGATACACGGTACTGTACAGGTAAGTTTGTTTTCTTTGGAGCCAAAGGGTTTGCATGCAGTAGTATTTCGCTAATATATAACTGGTAGGAGAATCTAAACCACCTTCTAATGTGATTCGTCACGAATAGAATCTCATTAGCGGTGGCAGCTAGGAACTAACATCACTACGAATAGGACATTATTCTATGAGGGTGGGTTGATACAGGGGTAGGCAATCGTAATGTTATATTGGTTATGACGAACGTTGTTGTCTTTTAGCAATGATTCTGGGCTTATAAATATACTAGCTGGTATTCACCTTCCTTATGACCGAATAGTCTCCCTATGCTTCCCGGCCCTACAGATTGCGTTGCCAGACCCTTTGATGAGTATTTGCTAACTTGGTCCATCATTACTAGTAGTGATACCAATGGCGAAACTGGAGGGCCGATGTGCTCTCTTTCGAAGGTGGTCGAACACGAATGGCAGGAAAGCATAGCACAATGTTTTACCATTCCCCGTTGGCACATACTTACGGTACCGTAAGATCTTCAATCTATGGTTCTACGCAATCACTCCAAGTTCATCCATCGCAAATTATACAAGTGATAAAAACATTCTCTATGCGAGAAGGTTGGTGGTATATAGGAATCAAAGGCGGTGGTGGTGTAAAAAGCAAGGGAACAAGGATTGTGATTGAAAAGGAAAAAAGAAATAGACCTATATTAGCAGCATGTCGTCATGTTTAACTGTGTGTGCTAATATAGGTCTATTTAATTTTTCCTTTTCAATCACAATCCTTGTTCCCTTGCTTTTTACACCACCACCGCCTTTGATTCCTATATACCACCAACCTTCTCGCATAGAGAATGTTTTTATCACTTGTTTCCTACATTTTTTAGTATTGTATTTAGTTCTTGAAAAGTAACCATGTAGCAAGAATGTCAAATGACAGTTTTATTTTAGAACCTCGTGGCCATGCAATTTTTTGAGGTGTGGGTGTACCATTAAAACACACAGTATTACTATTTAAACAATAAGTACAAGTATTTCATTTATAACCCAGGAGCATGTCATCTTGTATAGGATATACTGCTGTATATTCTGGACCAGGATATACTTCTGTATATCCAGGATATATAGCAGGTAGAGCAGGTGGAGCTAATCCTGCAGCTGGACATGGAACCACTCCTGGACCTGGACCTGAAACAGGTGATTTAAACAACCATTAGTTAAAACAAATCCTCCACTGGCAAGTGAAGCCATATAATACATCAGACAAAGATTACATGTACCCACTGATCTCACGCTATTATCAGATAAACCACAATACGTTGTCATCAGCAACTTTGATACTATTAGATATAAATTATGCACCACAATACACATTAACATTATTACGAAATTGTTGTCAGCGAACAGCGTGCACATATTTCAAACAACAGCACGGAGAGAGATGCAATATCTTCCGCTGTAACTGTTGCATAAAATATTTTAGCGATACACTTTTCATGCTATAATTTATGTCCAGATCCAACATTCATGGTGTAACGCACCTTCGGGGTGGTCGCTTTGATGGTCCTTTCAGTAGCGCGCTTGACACCTTGTCGTGTCTTGTATTGCACTCGTTTGGCATATCTGTAGGTGTACGAGTGGCTAGTTGTTGCCGGGTTTTTTTTCTGTAAGGGCGGTGGTGTGGGGGAGACACATTCTAATTGGAGCCTCTTGCTTCACATTATCTGCTGTAGACTGTATACCGTAGTATCTGATCGCGTATGTAGTTCCACCGACAGAATTCGAAAGTTATGCTATATAAGAAGCTATAGTATAGAAATCAATTCGGTCAAAACAATTATATGCGATAGTGTCGGGTACTTACGTGTATGGTGGTTTTGGCTTTCATTTCAAGCTGCGTAACGAATGATAAGAGTTGAGAGTAACGCACAGGCGTCATGCAGAAAATGATACCTTGAATATTCGTCAGGAGCCTTCCTATAACGTTATCGCTGATCCATTCCGTTTCTCAACCATTTGGCATTATGGTTGGACATTTATACATGGAGCCGTAGGGACCCGAAAAGGCTCTTGGATTCAGTGCGTATACCTCTTCCACAGCGTGCGGGAATATTAAAAATTTGAATCACGCCCACGACACGTGGCTATTATTGCATTTAAAATAGCTAGCTGATGTAATATTTTTAACCGAATACCAAATGAGGTACTATTCGCTTTAGTTAATTGCCCGAACAGTTAGGCGTCTAACAGACCCCCGAAGATAACCTGCGGACGCATCCTGAAGCGATTGGTACACTTGGCATGCTTTACAAACGTTCCTGTCGTGCGTTATACCAGAGATAATATATAGAGGGATTGGAAACGCATCACGTGCCCCATAGAATACGCGCTTGGTGAAAGGATAGAATTGCCCCGTCGCCCAGGTTTATACGTATTTTGAGCTTTAATGGCGATAGTCCGTGCCAAAGTTTTTGTGGGGGAGAATCTTGGGAATCCGTGGTTCTTTTCTTCTAAGATTAGCTATGTAACATACCATGGGATTAAACTCTCGAATCGCGTTGTTACTTTGTAGCGACGGTGCTCTGAACAAGCCAGGTAGGATGTCGGGTATAGTAACTTTGTGGGGATCTGTACCCCTCATCATACACGTTACATGTCTAAAAGGGGTATTGTCTTGTAGCTCTTGCTTTGTATTTTTGAGTCCAAGAATTTTTTTGTGCAACTAGTCACTTTTTCACGGCATGCGCTTCTTCAAAGGTGATGGGTGGGAGAAAATTCTGACTAGCGCCATACCTAAAGAATGAAGAACGTTCGAAGAAATCGGCTTTGGTCGTGTCAATAAAGCGAGAGAACATCAGGGGCGGATGCAGGAATTTTCGAAGGGGGGGTCACCACAGGGGATGGGTGCGGGAGGGGGATGTGCCCCCTCCCGCGCGAAGCGCGGAAGCTTTTGAAATCATAGATTAGACGGGCTGGCATTGCATGCAAAATTAACTACTTTCATACACACGAACATGTATAGGTTTTTTTTTTTTTTAATCCAAAAATTGATATAACTCGATTATCATGTTATTATGCTGGCAAAGGTGCCATGAACGATACGTATGTGCTGGACCTTAAGTGTATTGGAGCGGATAAAATTAATGCGCATGCACGCATGCGCATCACGATCATTTACAGTGTTACATTATGATTATACATATATACATGTCAGTATAGTCATAAAATTGCGACAAAATGATTTTAAAAATCCCTTTGAGTTATATGTCTTTGTGATAAAGAGTAGAGAAGAGACGTCGCGGTTGCTTCCGAATGAACTCTTCTACTACAGCACGACTATCGATCTGCACATCATAATGGATATGCATCAGACACAATGATGACAGCCTCTCTTCACCCATACATGAACGAAAAACAGTTTTCACCCTTTGAAATGCAGAGAATGAACGTTCTGCCTCAAGCTTGTAACAGGAAGAACACATCCTAGCTGTAGCAAATGATGAACATTGGGAAACAACTGCTGGTCACACAAAGTTAAAGCCCCATGAAGAGTATCGGGTACCTTGGTGCTGCACCTCAACCACCTATCCCTCCAAATTTGAAGCTCTAAAAAGAGGCTCTCATATCTTGGCAGTTCGATTTCATAAAGTTTTAAATCATTGACTACAGATTTCAAGACACTGTCATCACATTTCACTAACAGAGGAGCTAGGGGCAAGTCTTAAGAGACCTCTAATACTTATACCTTAGAATCTCCAGAGAAACGACTACTTAACTGCATTAAGACTTCATCGCATAATGGGACCATAATTGCAATTATGTAGTATTCCTTAGGACTATTTGCTTGGTGATTGGATCTGTTCTGCTGCCGTCCAACTAATCGAGGTAGTTTTTCTTCGCCTCCAGTGCATCTCGTAATATGAAGAATTTCTTCGTACCAACTTTCATATCTCTCATCAATGCCTCTACGTATGGTCTCAACATCTTTGACTACGCTTTCAACATCACATGCAGAATGCTTCATATATATCCAGATCTCGCTTTTGAAGCTTGGATTGTAAAGGCATCAAAATGTTCTTCAGTGCAACAATACAAACAGAAAACTCGAAATTCCTAAATGAGGCTAAAATACCTTGCGCTCTAGTTTTAGTGTCAGAGTCCCAACTCCAGCCATCTGTGCAGCCTTCATAATCTTCATTATTAGTGTAAAAGTAAGGTGAGATAATCAGCTAGTTCACATATTGTGACTACTGATTCCGCTAAAAAAAAAAAGCAATGCTTTGAAATTTCCTTTGTTAGTACTTTCATTGGCAGTACTAACATCCCGGTGGCCTCTAAGTGCAATTCCTTGCTTACCACATTACACTAAACAATCAGCAATGCTTTCTAAAGCTGCTTTGTTAAAAGAGAATTTACTGTCTTGCTGTTGAAGCATCTGTACATCAATCAAATCCCCCCCCCCATGTATCCGCCACTGCTCCCGCGCGAAGCGCGGACGCTTTTTGTTGCTGTACCTTCAAATTGCAATTTAAAACGCTATATTGCGCAACTATGAATATATAATTAGACGAACGAAAGGGGGGGGCACGTGCCCCCGGTGCCCCCCCCCCCCTGGATCCGCCACTGAACATAAGCGTTCATGTATCGTCAGTGACTATTACACCATCACAACTTGAGACTACCGTGGATCCATAGCCATTGACTTGCACAGTCTCTGTACCACTACAAGTTTTGTCAGACGGTGTTTTTGAAACTCTTGATCGTCTTGCAGCATTGCTCCAGTTGCTGAATCCATTTTCATCTTGGACAGTAGCTGATCATGGCGTGTTTGTTATTTCTAGATTGCGTTTTTTTGGTCTCAAAGCAATCAGCTATTGTCTAACCATTAATCAAGAGCTACAGTGGTCATTGTGCATTCAGAACAGGAAGATCAACCATGATACTTGTAGCTTGCTGTCTAGTTTCCCTCCAGTGGTTAGTTCTGTCTCAAGCTTAATGAGCATTCTGGGGGTCTTAGACAATTCAACAGTGTGTGCTGGAAATCCAGATGCGGACCTTGTACAGCAATGGCATTGCAATTCTTCTTCATTGCACAGTTTATCTGGTAGGTGCATTGTGTGTTTAAAATTGAATTCACATTACTGCTGTATGTGTAGGAGGCAAGGTGGGATACATGGATGATTCCATCTCTCTTCATTCATCGACTATTCGACACAACCAATGCAACATATTGCTATCTTCAGACTCTAGACAACTTCGATGCACAACTTGTGCTACATACCGTAATACACTTGTGACCAAAAAACGTATGCTAACTAAGGTTTATGACATTAAAGATGCTGGTCACATCAACTTCATAACTACATGGTTAACAGCATGTGGCTAGGGATTCGTGGATTTTCATACTCAAGTGCATGGGTTGAGAAATACAAAAAGGAACACAAAAGAACAACCCAGAAGTCTAAGGGGCTGAGGAAGCAATTGTAGACATTACTGTATGTATTTATTTGGTTTGTTTTATCCTTTTATCAATCCTAACTACATGTAAGCCCTATTTCATACTGTTGTGTGTTATGCACTCCTAAGGATTCATGTGCGGATGGCACGCGTTAATACGTGATAAGTGGCCTCGTTTCCAATCCCTCTATATATTATCTCTGGTTATACTCTCCGGAAGGAAGAAAAGAATAAGAAGAAGCCGACGGAGGAGAAATTTTAGGTGGGACTGGGTACGGACGATGGGGACGAGTATTTTTGTTCTCTAAAAGTACACCGTCTTGTGACACAAATACAACGCAGAACTGTTGTCCTTTTTTATATCGCTCGAATGCCACCAGAGATAATATATAGATTATCTCTGATGCCACTAAGAGCGATGTGACCCGATTCTTAAATGTCCCGCTAGACGTGAGTGACGTTTTTTTTAATGACATTCATGATACTGTTGGATTCCTATACGGAACCTACTCGCGTAGGTTCCGATAGCTCTAAACATCGTCTGCAACATTCCTGCGGTCTGCGGTCAATTAAAACGTTCTGGAATTCTTCACCGACTTTTTAAAGGCTCTTTTCCAGGCAACAAAATAACATAGGTTCCAACCATCACTGCAACCATGTACCAAAAGACACTTAACGATTTGCACATAATGACACTTAGAGATGAAAATGAACACAACACAATTAAAGTTTCAACCTGTTGCCCCCATGTTTGGCCTTAGCCCTCATAACTTGGTGGTAGGTCAGTGCTCGCGACAGGTGGACCTCTGAGGCTAGCTTAGGTGGGGGTGAGGGGGAAGAGGCAGCTGGGGGAAGGAGTGAGGGAGGCGCAGGTACAGAGATGTTGGACGCAGCCACAGCTTTGGACAGCGTTGGCCCGGAAACTTTGGAGAGAGGAAGCGATGGGGACTTAGGCAGTGCATGCCTGGAGTCAATGGGCTGGGGAGGAGGAGACATACGTTTATCCATCTTGGGCCTCAGTTCATCTGAAGGATACTCCAGACATCTCTTCCTCGAACGAAGGGTGCCACACTGTGACACTGGAGGGTCACTCTGGGTGGTGGTGACAGAAGCTAACCGGCAGGTCGCATCAGGATGAGATGAGGTGACCACACCCCTCACCACTCCCTTGGAAGAGTGGCCATCAGTAGCTCTCACAGCCCCCACTCCCTCAGTCTGAGCTGTGCCCCTCCTGGCTTCACAAATCGCACAGCTGCACGCTAGCATCTGCAACACGTTAGATACTACAGTGGGCGTGGCAACATGTGTGGCGGTGGGCGTGGCAACACGCGTTGCAGTGGGCGTGGTAGTACGCATGGCAGTGGGCGTGGCAGTATGTGCAGTAGTGGAGGTGGTAGGTTTGCGTTCACCTCCTGCCGGACAGGATGTGGGTGTGGCCTGAGGTGTGTTGTGGGCGGAGGCCAGAACACAGTCTCTGCATTCACCAGAAGTGATGAGGTGGTCGTCCGAGCAGCCCAAGTGAGCTATGTAGCGACCACAGCACTTGCATCGGAGAAACCTAAACCTCCTGTGGTAAGGTCAGGGGGACAACAAAGTGTTTAAGTACTGCATGAAATAGTACTTGGAGTAGGAGGGGGAGGTATGCAATCTGGTGTTATATCTAAGCAATGCATCTGTACATGCACATAACGTAAAGTATTGGACCTCCCCACACCCCCATACACATAAGCTGGGCCTCCCCACACCTCCATACACATAAGCTGGACCTCCCTACACCACCATACACATAAGCTGGACCTCCCTACACCACCATACACATAAGTTGGACCTCCCTACACCACCATACACATAAGTTGGACCTCCCTACACTACCATACACATAAGTTGGACCTCCCCACACCCCCATACACATAAGCTGGACCTCCCACACCCCCATACACATAAGCTGGACCTCCCCACACCCCCATACACATAAGCTGGACCTCCCACACCCCCGTACACATAAGCTGGACCTTCCTACATCTCCATACAGTACATGTACCCTTATATCAACCCCTCTGTACCACGGGGGTTGATATAGGGGTAAAGTGGATGTGGTAAAATATACTCTATTCATAGGATGATAGGTTAAATTTTTGTGTTCCCAGTGATACCATAGATAAGTAATGGTGATACTGCATTTACTCACCGTTAATGAGTTCACTTTGCAGCATATGGACATGTAGTATTCTTTAATAACTGCTGGGAGGATCAACAGGGGTGTTGTTCCTTTTAATGAGATTCCTTCAGAAAGTGAACTCATTAGTGGTGGGTTGATGTGATTGCTAGGAACACAAAAACCCTAGCCTAGCATCACTATGAATAGGGAGGTTGATATGAGTGTAGGTTGATATAAGGGTACAGACACTATACACATAAGCTGGGTCTCCCTATCGTATCTCGTGACTATGCACGTAGTCCTAGCACACGAACAACATACTATATCCTAAATATAGAAATGTGCTAAATATATAGGACTATTCCATTATCCCTTATTATTAGACCCTTGTTTCCTTCGAATTCCTTTTACACCACCATTGCCTTGAATCCTATATGCCACCAACTTTCTCATAGAGAAGGTTTTTTATTTACTTAATTGTTTCATTGATTTTTATTCATACCCGATTATGAGCCGTACAGCATGTTAAGTAATCCATCTTGATATGAGAGGGAGGTTGAAGGTACGACATACTTTTGAGTGACCTTAACTCTTTTCGCCGAGCGAGATGCACGTTCAGGACTATGGCAATATCGCTGTCTTTTAGCAGCCCGTTCCTTTTCAGGATCTGCTCGATACCTTGCGCGTCGACAGGTCCGTTTCTTTTCAGGCTCTGCTCGATAGTTTTCACGTTGAGAGGCCCGCTTCTTTTCAGGCTCTGCTTTGTAGTTCCGCTCGGGCTGAATCTATTACGTCGTCTCTAGTTTTGAGGTACTTTGCTCGTCGTTTGGCTTTCTTCTTTTCCTAACGTGAAGGCATTTTGAAAAAAAAAAAAAAAACAACTTCACGAAGTTACAACCTAGGCCAATCCACTTTACAACGATCGAATAACAAGAATGATTATAGTACGCACGTGCACGTTATTAAATACATGTTACAAAACCGGCGCGGCCGGGCCGCCACAGTTAATTACCACTACCGTACGTGTAGTGCCCAGACCGTACACATTTGATTACATCATGTATACTGCTTGTACTTCGTATAAAGAGCGAAGTCCTATCCGAGTCGTGTCAGTGCAGTCTGAACTATACGTGATTTGCTAACACAACCACCGATATATGTCATGTAGCCTCGAGACGTTTTGACCACAGAAGCGAGAATGCCAACGAATTCTGGAGCCATTGGTGTGATTTTCATTTCTTAAAAGTGTTCCTATCCCGAGTTATGCGTGGTCAAGAACAACAAGAAGAAGGACGAGAAATACGTGAGACTGGGTACGAGTTTTGGAAAATAGTTTTGTTCTCTACAACCACGCAGTTTTGTGACATCAAACAAACACAAAACTGCTTGGTGTTGCCGACGACGATAACAAGATAAGCCATCCGCTCGTCGGGAGTCTTGTTTAGTTTCGCTTTTTTTTATATAATCGGGGTCAAATCTTCTTATTCGATGAACGATGAATTGCATTTATTTACTTTTAATTGGATTAGGATTAACGGTTTCCTCTGGAAAATTATTGCAGTAACTTGGCAATTCGTCAATATTTAGTGAACAGGCGGACCACGTGAGCATAAACATTCCGCATAGTTATTAAAGCCTATAATAACGTGTATGGTGGTGTGGGGAGGTCCAGCTTATGTGTATGGAGGTGTAGGGAGGTCCAGCTTATGTGTATGGAGGTGTAGGGAGGTCCAGCTTATGTGTATGGAGGTGTGGGGAGGTCCAGCTTATGTGTATAGGGGGTGTAGGGAGGTCCAGCTTATGTGTATGGTGGTGTGGGGAGGTCCAGCTTATGTGTATGGAGGTGTAGGGAGGTCCAGCTTATGTGCATGGGGGTGTAGGGAGGTCCAGCTTATGTGTATGGAGGTGTGGGGAGGTCCAGCTTATGTGTATGGTGGTGTAGGGAGGTCCAGCTTATGTGTATGGGGGTGTAGGGAGGTCCAGCTTGTGTGTATGGTGGTGTAGGGAGGTACAGCTTATGTGTATGGGGGTGTGGGGAGGTCCAGCTTATGTGTATGGTGGTGTGGGGAGGTCTAGCTTATGTGTATGGTGGTGTAGGGAGGTCCAGCTTATGTGTACGGTGGTGTAGGGAGGTCCAGCTTATGTGTATGGTGGTGTAGGGAGGTCCAGCTTATGTGTATGGAGGTGTGGGGAGGTCCAGCTTATGTGTATGGTGGTGTGGGGAGGTCCAGCTTATGTGTATGGGGGTGTAGGGAGGTCCAGCTTATGTGTATGGGGGTGTGGGGAGGTCCAGCATATGTGTATGGTGGTGTAGGGAGGTCCAGCTTATGTGTATGGTGGTGTAGGGAGGTCCAGCTTATGTGTATGGTGGTGTAGGGAGGCCCAGCTTATGTGTATGGAGGTGTGGGGAGGTCCAGCTTATGTGTATGGTGGTGTGGGGAGGTCCAGCTTATGTGTATGGGGGTGTAGGGAGGTCCAGCTTATGTGTATGGGGGTGTGGGGAGGTCCAGCATATGTGTATGGTGGTGTAGGGAGGTCCAGCTTATGTGTATGGTGGTGTAGGGAGGCCCAGCTTATGTGTATGGTGGTGTGGGGAGGTCCAGCTTATGTGTATGGTGGTGTAGGGAGGTCCAGCTTATGTGTATGGGGGTGTAGGGAGGCCCAGCTTATGTGTATGGGGGTGTAGGGAGGTCCAGCTTATGTGTATGGGGGTGTAGGGAGGTCCAGCTTATGTGTATGGAGGTGTGGGGAGGCCCAGCTTATGTGTATGGGGGTGTGGGGAGGTCCAATACTTTACGTTATGTGCATGTACAGATGCATTGCTTAGATGTAACACCAGATTGTATACCTCCCCTCCCCCCCCCCCACTACCTCCTACTCCAAGTACTATTTCATGCAGTACTTAAGCATTTTGTTGTCCCCCTGACCTTACCACCAGGAGGTTTAGGTTTCTCCGATGCAAGTGCTGTGGTCGCTACATAGCTCACTTGAGCTGCTCGGACAACCACCTCATCACTTCTGGTGAATGCAGAGACTGTGTCCTGGCCTCCGCCCACAACACATCTCAAGCCACACCCACATCCTGTCCTGCAGGAGGGGAATGCAAACCTACCACCTCCACTACTGCACATACTGCCACGCCCACTGCCACCCGTACTACCACACCCACCGCCACACATGTTGCTACGCCCACTGTAGTATCTAACGTGTTGCAGATGCTAGCGTGCAGCTGTGCGATCTGTGAAGCCAGGAGGGGCACAGCTCAGACTGAGGGAGTAGGGGCTGTGAGAGCTACCGATGGCCACTCTCCCAAGGGAGTGGTGAGGGGTGTGGTCACCTCATCTCATCCTGATGCGACCTGCCGGTTAGCTTCTGTCACCACCACCCAGAGTGACCCTCCAGTGTCACAGTGTGGCACCCTTCGTTCGAGGAAGAGATGTCTGGAGTATCCTTCAGATGAACTGAGGACCAAGATGGATAAACGTATGTCTCCTCCTCCCCAGCCCATTGACTCCAGGCATGCACTGCCTAAGTCCCCATCGCTTCCTCTCTCCAAAGTTTCCGGTCCAACGCTGTCCAATGCTGGGGCTGCGTCCAACGTCTCTGTACCTGTGCCTCCATCACTCCTTCCCCCAGCTGCCTCTTCTCCCTCACCCCCACCTAAGCTAGCCTCAGAGGTCCACCTGTCGCGAGCACTTACCTACCACCAAGTTATGAGGGCTAAGGCCAAACATGGTGGCAACAGGTTGAAACTTTAATTGTGTTGTGTTCATTTTCATCTCTAAGTGTCATTATGTGCAAATGGTCAAGTGTCTTTTGGTACATGGTTAGAACCTATGTAGCCTTTAAAAAGCAATACCGCAATCAGTCCTAGTAGAAAAAAAACTGCTTCAGAAAAAGTGTCAATCAGATAATGCATAATCCCACTGAATAGTTCATCGAGATGTGGGGAGAGGAACGCACACACTGCAGTGGGCTATACACGACGAGGAGGTGTCGGCGCACTGTTCCTCCAGAGGACTTGTCCTCACCGTTATGGAAAACATCCCGGTAACGATCTGCGCGAATTATTAAGCCACGTTATCGGGGAGCAGTTACGCTAAGTGGTACATACCATAACATAATCGTTGTTGGAAGATATATGTTGAGTGTCTTGATGATCCATTCCTTCTGTTCTGAAAATCCGCATCTGTGCGGGCTTATATACAACTCGGCAAGAATTACGTATTCTAGCCCAGATCAGTCTCATTAGGCCATACTAGTTATACAATTGTGTGCGTTTATACCTTAGTTATACGTTAGTTGTTATAGTGCTTCATAACTATGAAGCACTATAGCAACTAAGGCATAACTATGCGTTAGTTGCTATAGTGCTTCATAGTTATGCAGTTTTTTTTTTTTCTAGGACTGATTGCGATTAGGATTAGAAAATAGCTGTACCACAGTAGCCAATGTACCCATCCCCTCCTGTGTTAGCACGCAGAATTGAACTCACGTACAGCCTCCTCCTCAGATTCAGAGAAGACTGTACTCAGCTTTCCAAAGAGATCAGCAAGATGATCTGCTGCTCTGAGCATCGCCTTTACTGACCTTCTCCTTGTCCTCGATGTACCTCTGGTTCACCTCGAAGGGGAGGATACCGACCTTTTGCCAGCAATTCTTAATCACCTCATCAGGAATGTCCCTCAGTGCATCCAGCGCCCACAACGTAGCCTGCTTCACATCTGAAGAAGCCAGCAGCCCAGCTTGTCCTGCCCCTGCCCCACCTTTTCCAGCAGCCACCCACAACGCAAGCTTCGCCTGCCACTTGCGTTTAAATGATACCGGCCCTGATCGAGGGGTTGCACGGCCGACGTTGTGTTGGTATGTAATGCTGCAGCTACAATTTGTATGACATTTGTAAACCATATCCATCAACATTGTTGTCTGATACACGGTACTGTACAGGTAAGTTTGTTTTCTTTGGAGCCAAAGGGTTTGCATACAGTAGTATTTCGCTAATAACTGCAACATTCCTGTGGTCTACGGTCAATTAAAACGTTCTGGAATTCGTCACCGACTTTTTTAAAGGCTCTTTTCCAGGCAACAAAATAACATAGGTTCCAACCATGTACCAAAAGACACTTGACCATTTGCACATAATGACACTTAGAGATGAAAATGAACACAACACAATTAAAGTTTCAACCTGTTGCCCCCATGTTTGGCCTTAGCCCTCATAACTTGGTGGTAGGTCAGTGCTCGCGACAGGTGGACCTCTGAGGCTAGCTTAGGTGGGGGTGAGGGAGAAGAGGCAGCTGGGGGAAGGAGTGATGGAGGCGCAGGTACAGAGACGTTGGACGCAGACCCAGCTTTGGACAGCGTTGGACCAGAGACTTTGGAGAGAGGAAGCGATGGGGACTTAGGCAGTGCATGCCTGGAGTCAATGGGCTGGGGAGGAGGAGACATACGTTTATCCATCTTGGGCCTCAGTTCATCTGAAGGATACTCCAGACATCTCTTCCTCGAACGAAGGGTGCCACACTGTGACACTGGAGGGTCACTCTGGGTGGTGGTGGCAGAAGCTAACCGGCAGGTCGCATCAGGATGAGATGAGGTGACCACACCCCTCACCACTCCCTTGGAAGAGTGGCCATCAGTAGCTCTCACACCCCCCACTCCCTCAGTCTGAGCTGTGCCCCTCCTGGCTTCACAAATCGCACAGCTGCACGCTAGCATCTGCAACACGTTAGATACTACAGTGGGCGTGGCAACATGTGTGGTGGTGGGCGTGGTAACACGTGTGGCAGTGGGTGTGGCAGTACGGGTGGTAGTGGGCGTGGCAGTATGTGCAGTAGTGGAGGTGGTAGGTTTGCGTTCCCCTCCTGCAGGACAGGATGTGGGTGTGGCCTGAGGTGTGTTGTGGGCGGAGGCCAGGACACAGTCTCTGCATTCACCAGAAGTGATGAGATGGTCGTCCGAGCAGCCCAAGTGAGCTATGTAGCGACCACAGCACTTGCATCGGAGAAACCTAAACCTCCTGTGGTAAGGTCAGGGGGACAACAAAGTGTTTAAGTACTGCATGAAAAAGTACTTGGAGTAGGAGGGGGAGGTATGCAATCTGGTGTTACATCTAAGCAATGCATCTGTACATGCACATAACGTAAAGTATTGGACCTCCCTACACCACCATACACATAAGCTGGGCCTCCCCACACCTCCATACACATAAGTTGGACCTCCCTACACCCCCATACACATAAGCTGGACCTCCCCACAGCACCATACACATAAGCTGGACCTCCCTACACCACCGTACACATAAGCTGGGCCTCCCCACACCACCATACACATAAGCTGGACCTCCCTACACCCCCATACACATAAGCTGGGCCTCCCTACACCTCCATACACATAAGCTGGACCTCCCTACACCACCATACACATAAGCTGGACCTCCCTACACCCCCATACACATAAGCTGGACCTCCCTACACCCCCATACACATAAGCTGGACCTCCCTACACCACCATACACATAAGCTGGGCCTCCCCACACCACCATACACATAAGCTGGACCTCCCTACACCCCCATACACATAAGCTGGGCCTCCCTACACCACCATACACATAAGCTGGACCTCCCTACACCCCCATACACATAAGCTGGACCTCCCCACACCACCATACACATAAGCTGGACCTCCCTACACCCCCATACACATAAGCTGGGCCTCCCCACACCCCATCATACAGGAATAAAGGCTCATGTTTAAATGATCATATCTCGTGACTGAAAACATTTCTGCAAACCTTTTCACAGTTTTGGGAAATAAAATGGCTCTCCTACACACTATTGTGGACAGAGGTACGCAGAAGCATACACGATTACAGAGGTACACATGTTTAAAGACAAACCTTTATCCCGATGGGGGTAGAGGGAGGGAGGGGAGGGGAGGGAGGGAGGGGAGGGGAGGGGGGAGGGGAGGGGAGGGGAGGGGAGGGGAGAGAGGGGAGGGGAGGGGAGGGGAGGGAAGGAGGGGCTATACTTTACATGCCTACAGGAACAGTTCAGAGACTGAGAAGGAATTTTTACATCCCGGGTGGATTTAGAGGGCAGGCAGGTGAAAAATGAGAAGTCTATATCACCCTAAAACCCAAATAGGCCTTCGACCTGACCGTAAAAGGTAGGGTCATTAACATAGCTCTGGGGATTTAACATTGTATCATACCCCGTAAGCGGTGTCCTCACCCATGTTTGGCACTGTAGGTCCTTCCATCGGGACAAACACACTCCTCTGCTGTGCACTCCTTGGTCACCTCATACAAGTCATTGAACTGTCCACATGACTCCCACGTTGCATCTCTGTGTGATCACATGAGCGCATGTGATGATGTTGATGGAAGTACATACATACACATATGACTAAGTTTTTAACCGATTCATCAATTATATTTAAATGTGTAAGAAAACTCTGTAGGCTGTTTGCTTCAACATTATGACGGCCCACCCCTCCCCCCATCACCAATACACCCATCACCAATACACCCATCACCAAAGCCCCATCACAAAGACTCCCATAACCAATACACTTTACAATTAACACACACCATCACCAATGCACTTCACCAATTGATACAACCCCTCTGGATTATCAGGAAACCTGCAATGACCCCATCCCATCATCATTGCATCTTATATACCCCAACCAAGGTACAGTCAATGTTTTTGTACTATTTATAGCAATAGTGCCTACATGTATGTACATGTGGCATCTCTGTGTGCAGGCTAGCTAGCACACCAATGGTGGGTGATTGTCATGTGGCATCTCTAGCTAGCACACCAATGGTGGGTGATTGTCATGTGGCATCTCTAGCTAGCACACCAATGGTGGGTGATTGTCACGTGACATCTCTAGCTAGCACACCAATGGTGGGTGATTGTCATGTGGCATCTCTAGCTAGCACACCAATAGTGGGTGATTGTCACGTGACATCTCTAGCTAGCACACCAATGGTGGGTGATTGTCACGTGACATCTCTAGCTAGCACACCAATGGTGGGTGATTGTCACGTGGCATCTCTAGCTAGCACACCAATGGTGGGTGATTGTCACGTGACATCTCTAGCTAGCACACCAATGGTGGGTGATTGTCACGTGACATCTCTAGCTAGCACACCAATGGTGGGTGATTGTCATGTGGCATCTCTAGCTAGCACATCAATGGTGGGTGATTGTCACGTGGTGATTCTGTGTGCAGACTAGCATACAAATGGGGACTAGCTTTGCTACATAGGTGAGAAAATGTTCACAGACACCTGATAGAGAGCATCATCACACCTGGTCATTAGAGTTAGGGAGCCCAATATAACCGTGCACTCAGAAGGATGATGCACACAGCACTCTAATACACACACCACCTGCCATGACACATGAAAATGACACAATTTTGATATACGCACAAGTGTGCTGATTTCTACCTGGATATACGCGTGTGTGTGCGTGTGTGTGTGTGTGTGTGTGTGTGTGTGTGTGTGTGTGTGTCGCCCTAACCTTTCAGGGATGCTTATTCCAAGCCTCAGCATCTCCTGAACAAAAGCTTCGTTGTTGTTACAGAGCGGACATCGAAAGAAGTATCCTCCAGCATTTAGGGCATATTTCTGTATGTGTGTGTGTGTGGAGCATGTGTGGGTACAGCATGTGTGTGTGTGTGTGTGTGTGTGTGTGTGTGTGTGTGTGTGTGTGTGTGTGTGTGTGTGTGTGTGTGTGTGTGTGTGTGTGTGTGTGTGTGTGTGTGTGTGTGTGTGTGTGTGTGTGTGTGGGTACAGCATGTGTGTGTGTGTGTGTGTGTGTGTGTGTGTGTGTGACCAAAATTATGTATAAATTATGTATACACATATGCTCCACCCCCTGTTCACTTCCTGCGCCACGCCCCCTCACCTGTATGCACTCCCTATGGAGCACAGCCTTGCAGCATGGGCTGTAGAGGACATCAAAGGAGGGAGCACTGGGGACCTGACACACACATATGGAGCAGTTCAGCCTCTGAGGGGAGAGGGCCTCCAGAGGTGGCTGGGTGGGACAGTGCTTCTGACAGTAGGCTCTGGTGGGTGGTGTGGAAAAATGAAGCATGTATGTGTGAGGAGTGAATTTTTAATGTGAGCGACACTAGTGTCGAGTGCGGAGGGATAGTGTGGGTGAGTGAAGGGAGAGGATTGTAGGGAGGGAGTGCAATTTGAATGGGTAGGGGGAGCGTTGTTAAGAAGAGCCAGGCCGAGGGAGCAGTATGCATGCGGTGATGCTAGGAGGACGTACGCGTCGTGTCACAATTTGAGCGCCAAAGCTAAACTTACGAAAAACTCCCCCAGAACTGGAAGAGAAAGCCGTGCTTCTGCAGGCACGGGAAGTGGCCAGTTCTTTTGCACCGCTTGTTCGAGCACCCCACGTACGCGCCTTTCTGGCCACACACAAAGCATTTCTGTGTTTAACGGAGAGGTCGTAGCGTTACTAGTATGCAAACATTTTCAAACGGAGCAAAAGCTAGCGCGCATACCAACTTGCAGCGTTGCCCTCTTTTAATTTCCTTCTCAATATCAGAAACTAGAAACCCTTGGATACCTTCGTCTTCTTTCCCCCTCTGAGCGAGACCCGACGAGAAGTACTAGGGGGTGCGTACGAACCATTTAATTACATATGCGTTGCGCATTGCACCCGGGTCGACATATGTCATCGTGCAAATGGAGCTCACGAGGCAGTGATGGTGTACGGTGAGTCCGTCCGCGCAGAGAGTGTCTCCCACAATGTCCGCACTGATATCGTCACGATGGCAGAAGGCACACACACCCTCTTCGTCCGCCATCTTGGATTTTCCACGTATTAATTTAGAAGCCAATTGACGAATGAATATTTTAATGCATGAAATCGATGAACTGGGGTGATTTTGTGGACTGTTTTAATTGTCTGAAATTGAAGCTGCTAGTACGTACACTGATTATCCCTAGGAACTTGCCACAGCTGAAGCTTTGTCTGTGGAACTATACTGTGACGTGCTCGTCCAGAAAGGGTTAACGTTGCCTGACTTGAACACGGCGGGCACAGGCACCCACTTGCCCGCGCGATTCGACTCGTGCAAGGCATCGAGGACCGTCCTCACGTACAGACCGTCCTCGAGGGTTGCCATGGCGCCAAACTGCCCCACGGCAGGAGCCCTGGAGGAGGAGGAGGTACCACCAAAGGCTTCTTTGAGCGCCACGAGCATGCCACGTAGCCCGACTACTAGGTGGTCGTAGTAGTCAGCAGGAAACTTGTGGGTCAGTTCCCCAACATCCAGCGGCTCCCCCTTCTGCTCCAGCAGCAGGCTCTCCCGCTCTTCCCCTTGACAGCCGTACAGGTCCATCCCCTTGGCAATCAGTCTCCCCTCCGTGCCAACGACGGACAGTTCCATCTCGAACTTTCCGGGATGGTGGGTGTTGACGTTGAAGCAGGCGCACGCGCCCCCGTCGTACTGCAGCTGGAAGCAGCAGAAGTCGTCCGAAGCCACGGCGCGATAGCCTTGGATCTTCCCCGTGTGAGGCCTGAAGGTACGTAGGCAGGCGTGGACCTGGGACGCGCGCTGGCCGGTCACGTACGTCGCGACGTCGATGAGGTGCGATCCCACGGTGTTCAGGGAACCCCCGCCCATCGCGGGTTCGCACATCCAGCTGTAGGGTTCCCCGTTGACCAGGGAGCCCATGGCGACCCGGGCCTCGAGAACCAAGAGTTTCCCGCAGTAACCGGAGGCCACCATCTCCCTCATCTTGACGTACGCCGGGAGGAAGCGCAGGTGGCACTCGAGGACGCTGACCAGTTGGGAGTAGTACTGGGAGAGACTCACTATCTTCTCGGCCTCGCTCTGAGAGACGGAGGGAGGCTTCTGGCATACACAGTGCTTGCCTGACGTGAGGGCCTTGACGGCCACCTCGGCCTGGAGGGAAGGCTCGGTCGCCACGTACACCATGTCAACTTCGGGGTGTAGCAAGAGGTCGGAAAAATGGCTTACGCAGTGCGGTATCTTGTGGTTTTGCGCAATCCTCTTGGCGGCGTCGAACGACCTACACCAAATGACGGTCACCTGGAAGTGAAGGGACTGAAGCAAAGGGACGAGTAACAAGGCCTGTTCGGGGCAAGCCGCCATTCCGATTCGAGGGACCATCCGTCGTCTCCCGTACAAATTACATGGGAAAGAGAGAATGAGAATACCAACTGTTCGATCGATTAACACGCCCACGCTCCTAATTAATCTGGTGGGGACGCACGTGGTGTGTTTCATTCGCAACGTTTTCATGGAGTACATGGAAGGGTCCGACACTTTGGCCGTCGGTGGGGTGCAAAGGATGTAAGAGGCTCTTTAAAGATGGCGAAGCTTGTGGCTAATACTATTTTCTCTTTTCCTCAGCTTATGTTGCCAGTGTGGCGTACCGATAGAGCCGAACTCGGCCAATATGTGCGTGGGGTGCCTTCGGACGCAGGTGGACATTACCGAGGGCATACAGAAGCAGGGCACCTTGTACTTCTGCAAGTTCTGTGAACGGTAGGTCCGAAATGCTTTGTGGTCTTGAAAGGTTTATATGGTACCCGGTTGTATCTGTATGTTTGATGCTACGTGTGTGTGTGTGTGTGTGTGTGTGTGTGTGTGTGTGTGTGTGTGTATGTGTGTGTGTGTGTATGTGTGTGTGTGTGTGTGTGATTAGCCTTTGCATGATATGCATATTCGTGTGGCCTGTTAGGTATGTTATGTGACATTGGTTGGACACTAACAGTAAGCATTAGCTGTGTATAGTAAACTGACTGTGCACGGCCATATTGACTGTGTGCACGGCCATATTGACTGTGTGCACGGCCATATTGACTGTGTGCACGGCCATATTGACACGTTTGATGTTTTGGAATGATGCAAGTTGAGTTTTGAGTTGAAACGTCATCAGTTCTGCTTGCTGAGCTATGTGCTATGTGACTAGGTACCTACAGCCGCCATCCACGTGGTTGGCGTGTGCTCTGGAGTCACGTGAGCTGCTGTCCATGTGTTTGAAGAGGCTGAAAGGTCTAAATAAAGTGCACCTTGTGGACGCTGGGTTTGTGTGGACCGAGCCCCATTCCAAGAGGATCAAAGTCAAGCTGACTGTGCAGAAGGAGGTAAGACCAGGGTGAGGGGGAGGGATGAGTGGGCGGGAGGGAGAGGGGTGGAGCTTAGAGGAGAGGGGTGGGTGTCATCAGTGTGAAGGAAGGTTGGACCATCATTGTACTACAGCAGCAGCTCTGTGGTGTGTTTTACTTGAATGTTTAACATTAACGTATGTGTGTTGCAGTATTGAAAATCTATCAATGCAGCATTACTGACCAAACATTTCTCAATAGTGCTGTGTTGTAAACATTGGTTCCTACAATGAAGTCTTGAACCCTCAGTAGATTTACTGTCAAATACAATGTACGCTGTTCAAAATGGCATACGGCACATGCTAAACACTTTTTCACCTCAAGAGATAAACGTGTCTCACTCAACAAAAAAAAAAAAAAAAAAACATGTATGTCCCAGGGTTTGAAATCTGACTATTAGCCATTCTAAGCTTGTGTTGATCTGCGGTCTCAAAGCTGAGATATATGCTGTATATAGACCGGGAACACTGAAAAATGAAAGCCAAGACAGTTGACACTTCCCTATTCCGGTACTTGTTGACAAACATTTCATACTGTTAATGTTTAAACATTAAAAGCACACCCAAAAAATGTAAGGACATATCATTATATGGCACACCACATCTATGCTATGCTGGTCACAGTTAACATGCAATGTGTGTTGGTGGGTACTGTGGTTATAGTGTTTTATATGTTACACCTCCACCCTCCACCCTCCCTCCCTCCTGCCCAAAGGTGTATCAGTCTACCCTGCTTCAGCAGGTATTTGTGGTGGAGTACATAGTTCACTACAACATGTGTGAGGAGTGTCAGAGAAGGGAGGCCCAGGACTTCTGGAGAGCTGTGGTCCAGCTACGACAGAAGGTACTCCTGCTCTTTATGAACTATCTCCATTTGGTGCCCCCCCTCCCTGTTTTTTTTTTTTTCTCTCTCTCTATATGTACCTACATGTATGCTCCTCATTCATTTGGGTACTTTTGTAATGTAACCACCACTCCATGTGATCAGGTGTCTGTCCCTTGTTCCATTAGACTGAACACAAGAAGACCTTCCTCTATCTGGAGCAGTTGATCCTCAAGCACAAGGCCCACCACAACTCCCTGAGGGTGGTGGAATGTCCTGATGGCCTTGACTTCTTCTATGGGCTGAAGCAGGATGCTCGCAAGATGGTCGACTTCCTGATGACCGTGGTTCCCTGTCGGTAAGTGTTGTGTGGATGTATTTCAATGGCGTAGTGAGGGCAGATATGGAGTGTGTTAGGTGATGGTGTGTTAGGTGGTGGTTTGTTTAGTGGTGATGATGGTGTATTTGATGGTGTGTGGTGGTGGTGGTGGTGATGATGTGTTAGGTTAGGTGGTATTGATGACGATGTGTTAGGTGGTGGTGATGGTGTGTTAGGTGGTGATGGTGTGTTAGGTGGTGATGGTGTGTTAGGTGGTGATGGTGTGTTAGGTGGTGATGGTGTGTTAGGTGGTGATGGTGTGTTAGGTGTGTTAGGTGGTGATGGTGTGTTGTGTGATGGTGTGTTAGGTGGTGGTGGTGATGGTGTGTTAGGAGGTTATAGAGGAGTGCTTCCTGGCTACAACACACCCACCTTCCCTCCACACAGCTACAAGACTGCCCAGGAGCTGATATCCCATGACACCCATAGCAATACTTACAACTACAAGAGCACGTTCAGTGTAGAGATTGTGCCCCTCTGTAAGGTAATGACACCACTGACCACACCTGACCACACCACTGACCACACCTAAGGATGCCTACAGTGTGTGTGGCTCCTTTCATATAATTCTCCACACACACACACACACACACACACACACACACACACACACACACACACACACACACACATATCCAGGGTAACATTTTCTGCCTCCCTCTGAAGTTGGCCCGGTCGCTAGGCAACATAAATCAGATTGTCCTCTGCACTAAGGTTACCACATCAATGCACGTACTGGACACCAGGACCCTCCAAGGTACCGTGATATGTCACAGACCAGGTTAAAACGAAATGCCAACCAATATTTATCAATAGAATGTGGTTGGGTGGAGGTTAGTTAGGCCCCTCCCCCTACAGTAGTTCCGTTAGGCCCCCCCCCCCCCCCCCCCCCCCTCTACAGTGGTTCAGTTAGGCCCCTCTCCCTACAATGGTTTCGTTAGGCCCTTCCCCCTACAGTGGTTCCGTTAGGCCCCTCCCCCTACGGTGGTTCAGTTAGGCCCCTCCCCCTACAGTGGTTCAGTTAGGCCCCTCCCCCTACAGTGGTTTCGTTAGGCCCCTCCCCTACAGTGGTTCAGTTAGGCTCCTCCCCCTACAGTGGCAGAGTTCTCAGCGACAGAGTACTGGAGGTATCCCTTCTACCCACTGTGTGACCACAGGCAGCTGACTGAGTTCTATGTACTCCAAATAGAGCCCCTCGATCCAAAAGATGTGAACAGCAGCTGTATGAACTTAAGCCAAAAGGTTTGGGCTAATTGTGTGTGGTGTAGGTGTGTGTGTGTGTGTGTGTGTGTGTGTGTGTGTGTGTGTGTGTGTGTGTGTGTGTGAGTATGTAGTCTTGATATTTATGTGATAATGTGTTTTAATACGCTGACTCATACTGATAATGCAATGAGACGTGTGTGATTGTCATGTGCCTGTCACATGATGCAGCTTGTGCTCGCTGATGCCTGGGTTGTTCCACTGTCTGAGCTGGGTCAGGGGGACAAGCAGCTCCATTGCAGGACACACCTTGGACATGTGCTGCGTACTGGTGACACGGTACTGGGGTAAGTCACCACGCGGACACACCCCCCTTTGGATGTGTGCCCCCACACCATTATTTGGAGGGGAGGGGTTAATAATGGCGACCTTAACTACCTCCACTTCCTTGTTGATGCGTGCGCAGACGGTGACTGTTGATCTGTTCGCTATTACATGTTGGTTGCTATCGTAAGCCCTCTTGTCCTTGCATCCCAAGCTCCTCCCCCTAAATGCCTGCTCCTCCCATCCCCTGTACCTTCCTCTACCCATGTGTTGTCTCTTATTGCTGCCTTAACATACCTCCACATCCCATACCTCCACATCCTTGTTCCTCAATGAATACCTTAACATACCTCACCTTATTTTTCCTCAATGACTACCTCAATCTATCTCTACCTCCTTGTTCCTCAATGACTACCTCAATCTACCTCCACCTCCTTGTTCCTCAATGACTACCTCAATCTACCTCCACCTCCTTGTTCCTCAATGACTACCTCAATCTACCTCCACCTCCTTGTTCCTCAATGACTACCTCAATCTACCTCCACCTCCTTGTTCCTCAATGACTACCTCAATCTACCTCCACCTCCTTGTTCCTCAATGACTACCTCAACCTACCTCCACCTCCTTGTTCCTCAATGACTACCCCAACCTACCTCCACCTCCTTGTTCCTCATTGACTACCTGTGGCTTTTCTCCTTGCAGCTTTGATTTCACCCGAGCAAATGCCAATGACCCAAATCTGGAACAAATGAAGGCTGGGAGCATTCCAGATGTTGTAAGGCTGTACTGAGGGGGAGGAGGGGGTTAACGCATCATTTGCCATTACCTCATGCAGATGCTTGTGAAGAAGAGCTACGGAGACAAGAAGAAGTGTCACAAGCAGCGTATGTGGTACCTGCAGTCTCTGAACAAGGACAAGAGTGCTCCAATGGACGAGGCAGCTTACGAGAAGGATTACTATGACTTCCTGGAGGACCTGGAGGAAGATAAGCAGTTCAGACAGCATGTCAACATCTTCAGAAGTGAGAGGGTGGGGAGGTGGGAGGGGGTGATTATGAGGTGGTTGTTATGAGGTGGGTGATCATGAAGTGGTGATCATGAAGTGGTTGATCATGAGATAGGTGATCATGAGGGGGTGATTATGAGATGGTTATCATGAAATGGGTGATTATGAGAAGGGTGATCATGAGGGGTGAGAGGGGGTAGAGAGAGATTGTAAGTGACATTTTTACCAATATGTAAAGCACACCTGACTCCAGTAATAATGAGTATGCTTGCACACACAGAAAGAATTATATTTAAAGGAGTTTCTTTTATTAGGCTCACAATGAAGTGATCATTTATTGTATTGTATTAGGTTTTGTCAGAACGTTGAGTGACAGTTCCACTCTTCCTCCTCCCTGTCCCCCTCTCCTCCGGATTCCTCCTCCCTATTCTCCCCTCCATAGATCCACATGCCGGTGCTATAGAGGTGGATCAAGACGTTGCCCCTGACAAGCCGACCATTGGTTTGGAAGAGATGCTAGAAGGACTAGTGTTGGAAGATGACCCTAATGATATGGCCCCTCCTCCTCCAGGGCAGCTTACTGTTGAACCTAACATGGCCATTTGATGTGTGTCTGTAAGGCCTCATTGCAAAGTGTTGTACACAAAGTTCTTGGGTGTGCTGAAAGTCTAGATATACACAAGTACAGAAAGTGAAAACCATGCGCACATACATAAACAAAATGCCCATAGCAATGTGTAGTCATTGCTCATTCCTAGTTCCTTTTAGTGGCAACACCAGTTCTAGAGCCACAAAATAAAGTCTGTAATAACAGCCATTAAAACATTAAAAAATAGCTGTGATCGAATGCTCCCATAAATTCTTCATTGACACTAATCTATAGTCCGAAATACAACAGTAACCTGGAAGTTCTTGGTTGAATACATCAGTAATTTCATAACTGAAAAACCTAGGATTCTGAATTTGACCAGCAATGCTTCTCAACACATGTCGGATATCTTGTATATTTGCTCCTCCCCTGTCCTAATAAATTCAACAATTAATTTACTCTCCCCTCTGATCTGATAGGTTTGCTTTGATGATAATTGAAGATAGGACAAGATCTTTAATTTAATTTATCAGTTGTTTTATTTAGAACACTGCTCTGATAATCATTCACTAATAGGTTTTTAGAGGACTTACCGCTGCTTCTCAGCGGAATTCACTGAATTGATGCTTCTTGAAGGCTGAAGTATACAAGCCTGGTGACCTGTCCATAGATCGGAGTATACCTATAATTTGAATCTAAAATTAAACTCATTAAAAAAACTTATAAATGCTTAATCAGCTCTTGTACAGGACTTCATCTTCCTATCTCTTCATGCAGATGTGGTGGGGTAATATGCTAAGTCCATATAGTGAAGAAAAAATGACCTCACCTTAAACCATGCAGCCGGATAAGATAGCAAGACAGGGGGAGTGGGGGATTTTCGGGGATCTGAGGCAGAGCATTTATTGAAAGCAAAGAGCTGGATATGTATTGCGCAGATGGAGTGGGGGATTTTCGGGGATCTGAGGCAGAGCATTTATTGAAAGCAAAGAGCTGGATATGTATTGCGCAGATGGAAATTCATCAATGCAATACCCATCTTGGGTGACACACGCCCACTGTCAGATACGCCCATATTTCGGGATCGAAAGATGCGGAGTCTGCACAATCGCGTTTAGTGTGGACAATTTACGGCGCTGTCTAATTATTCTGTCCAGCAACAAAAAAGGCTGTATTTTGTAAATGGCCCTTTCGCCAGGTACCACCATGGTCACTCAGGCATGTAGGCGAGGTGGTGGCTTTCCTTCCAACGTATTCTGCAATCAAGTAAAAAGCGAGTCCTACCACTGCCTCGTATGCTTGGAAGTTTGCCGTTCGCCCGTCACGTGCCAATCTGGAGCTCATCTGTTTTGTCTCGACTGCCTCACCGAAAGCATCAGACGAAACCCCACCTGTCCGGTCTGTAGGGAACCTCTCACTGCTCCCTTGCCTTCCGCCTTTGTTTCAGCACAGGTGTCCGCTCTTGACGTCGTGTGTATACACGACAAATGCAAGTGGAAAGGAACATGCGGTCGATTGGACGGCCATCTTGATAACGAGTGTGCTTGCGAACCTGTCACATGCCCTGCAGAGGGCTGCGGGGTACTCGTTCCACGGGGAGAGATGGCTACGCACCAACAGTTTCTGTGTCTCCAGAGCTGTCCTAATTCCAAGCCCAAAGCCGAAGGAAGCGATGGAGGTGAGCAGGATACGTGCCAAGTTCGACTTTCTCGGAACGACCTTATTGACCACCTCAAATACCACTGTAAGCTTCGTCTAACTCACTGTCCTAACGCATCGTGCGAAATCTCCACAGCGTTCAATCGAATGTCCGCCCACCTTGAGATATGTCCGTACGCTCCCGTGTCATGCCCTCTACAGTGCGGTGCTCCCGCACTTACTCGTCAAAGCCTTGATACGCACAAACGGGACTGTCCTAAGGAGCCAGTCCCATGTATCCACGCCCCCTTAGGATGTTCCCACGTGGCCCCACGTGACCAGATGGCTCAACATGAACGGGACATTGGATTACATTTTTTGGTTCTCTCCAAAGCATTTGCACAGCTGCAACAGTCACATGTACAGCTGCAACACTCACATGTACAGCTGCAACAGTAGTATGGGAATCTGCAGCACTCACATGTACAGCTGCAACAGTCACATGAACAACACATTTACCACATGCAGCAAATGAAAGCTCAGGTCAGAACATTTGGAGAGGATCTACACTACCTTCAGCCTGCAGTGGTTAAGGCTAAGGCAGAAGCTGAAGCAGAAGCAGCTAGGGTTAAGGCTGAGGCTGAAGCAGCTAAGGCCAGGGCCGTAGCTGAAGGTATGGCTGATGAAATAATTCGTACAGTACGGTGTTATAAGTGTTCTAAGCAAGCAGAATTTTTTTACAAGAATGACCTGGAACCTCAACGTAATGATCCGTGTCGCATACATGGATTTTCTGGTACATGTTCTTCCTTTTCGCACCTACACTTTGGCGGCAGTCAATGGGGATTTAGCCTACATAGCAAATCTCAACTTGTTGAAGCAATTCTGAAAGGTTAATTGTATATAAGTCAAAGTTATTACAATGCTGCAGTGTTTCAAATTATATCTGTCTGCATCATATGTTCGATGCTTCAGTGATGTTTTTATATATGGGAAACGTTAAATTCACTTTTGTTCAGCCAGACTAAATATGACATCTTTTTTGGTCCCTCTCCCACCCAAAAGGATTGAGATCGCCTGTTGCTATATATTGAATCTTACTTACAATCACTGAATGATAAGGCTTTATTCACCACAAAATCTGCCAACACTGATGATCATGTACATCTTGATATACGTGCCAAAATGTGCTTTTTTTTTTTGGAACGTGATTAGGATCCATATTTTGATGTAAGAGCTTTCCACTAGCTACCTCTCCGTGGACTTACTAGCGATATAATTCAGGCGTGAAAAGCAACAAAATAGTCAATAAATAAAATGAACCATTGGTACCCTTCGTTTTCTTTACTTTTTCAATTCTGATGTGACGTAATTGAGCAGGCACTATTATAGCCTCGTCCCCAGGCCGTCAATTAAAGTTTGGGAAAAAAAGACGGCCTGGTCTCCATTACAACTCCGTTAGTGCGCATGCGCTGGCCATTAAGTGGTAATCGTATATTTTGCTTGTAAACCTTTCCGTAAACTAACTCTTTACCCGTCTGCCTCATTCTAAGTGCCAGGCTTTTTCAATTAAAAACACATCGCGCACGTGCATAAAATACATAGCTACGCGTAGTATGTGCAATACAATGTGTAGGAGACACAACACTGCCACTAATCCTGCAAGACTTTGACGTCGTTGCCATACTACCCGTAGCTATGTATTTTGTGCACGTGCTCGATGTGTTTTCAATTGAAAAAGCCTGGCACTTAGACCGGTAACCAGTTAGTTTACGGAAAGGTTTACAAGCAAAATATACGATTACCACTTTTTCTGGTAATGGCCAGCGCATGCGCACTAACGGAGTTGCAACGGAGACCAGGCTGTCTTTTTTCTCAAACTTTAATTCACGGCCTGGGAACGAGGCTAGCACTCAATCTCATAGCAAAATTATAATCACCACCTCATAATCACCCACCTCATAATCACCACCTCATAATCACCCACCTCATATCACCACCTCATTATCACACCCACCTCATAACAACATACCGCCCACTCTCGCTTACGCCTGCAGCTAGCACTATACCTTGTAAGTCTGCAGACCGTCCAGACCCGGGAAGTCTTCAATGTCGCCCGTCTTTATGTTGAAGCAGGCGCCGTGCCAGGGGCAGCGAACACGACCCTCCCCAAGGCAACCCTTGACGAGGGGCGCACCGTAGTGCGTGCATTTGGGGGAGACGGCGGAGTACTCTCCTTTCTGTTTGATCAGCAGCACTTTGGCGCCCCCCACGTCCACCTTCCTCATTCTGGATACACAGGGACGCGTTACCGACCTTTTCCCTTCTATCTGAAGCACTCATTGCCCTTGAGGTCTCCAGTTTTCGCTACGACAATGACTTCCTGGGCCATAATGTTGATTGACTCATAAGAAAACAACATCAAGCCCATAAGATGGTGCGGGATTTTGGGAATCTTATGCAGATCTTTTATTGAGCTGCTGTCGATGTATATGAGTAGCGCGCGCGCGTAAGGTACAAAGAATTTAATCATCCTTAATTACATCCGGACTGCCATTGAGCTCAACGTGTAATACCGTAATCCTTGGGAAACCTTACGGAATGAACAGCTGCCTGGCACATGGTGCCGAGTGTGTGACAACAGCAAGTCCGGCGACCAAATGCCTGCTTTCATAGATCCCTACTAAACTAGAAAGGCGGCTATCTGGCTAGCAATCAAATGTTTTTAAAATCAACATTATGGTCCATTAAAACCTTTCTTGGGTGACAAATTGTCAGACAATATTTTGGGATCAATATTTTGGGATCGAAAGATGCGGGGTCAGCACAAACGGTTCGTTTAGTGTGGACAGAGATTGTTTAGAGAGGTTGTTATGGGAACTGCGCATGCGCAGTGGGGGGGGAACTCTTATTAGAGATTTGGATGCGCTGTGTTGTGTGTAAGCGGGCTGCTTGGAGTGTTTGTGATAAGAACTATTTCTAGATAGTAGTGGGACTTGTAACATGGTGTCAGAAGTGGTTTCTTCTCTAACTGTATGAAAACGGAAGAGAGGAATGGAGAAATACTTAGTTCCCGATCAGGTTGGCGAGGGAGATGTCACGGAGCAATGGCAACGATTCAAAAAGGAGTTCGCGCTCTTTTTGACGGCGCTGGGAAAGGATAAGGCAGACTCAGCGGTGAAATTAGCCCTGTTTTTGCGAGTCGTGGGTCCTAGAATTAACGATATGTATGAGGCGTTGACGTTCGCGGAGGGAGAAGACAAAGGTTTTGAGGGAGTCATGACCAAGCTGGACTCACTCTGTGCTCGAAGAACCAGTAAGCATGTACTCAGGGACAAGTTTTTTCAGCTGAAACAGGCAGGCCGAACCGTAGATCAGTTTGTGTCAGAGCTGCGTAAGCAAGTCAAGGATTGTGACTTTGGGAACCTGAAAGAAGATTTGATGCTGCATGTTTTGATAAGGGGCATTGACAGTGAGCGCATGAGAAGAAGACTTTTTGAGACAGAGAAATTGGATTTAGCAAAAGCTATTCAGATGTGCCAAACTATCGAGGCAACGACTGCTGATCTGCAGAGTTGGGAGGCTAAGGAACTGTCCGAACAAGTAGCAGCAGTCAAAGATGAACACCGCGAAGAGGATGAAGTTGCCATGGTGAGGAACAGGGGTGTGCCAGTCAAGGGTAAAGAGTCAAGGTCTGAAGGTATCGAGTTGGATAGGAGAGATAAGGAGGAGCAGGAATGTGGGAAGTGCGGAAGAAGCCACCGACCCCGCCAGTGTCCAGCGTTTGGGCAAAGATGCCTCAAGTGTAATGGGCTCAACCATTTTGCAAGGAGGTGCAAGATGAGAAGCAGACCAACCCAGTTGGTCCAAGAGTTGGAAACAGAGGAATTACTGCAGATCAAGGTAGAGAAAAAGGGGAAAAAATTGCTAGCTAGCTTTTGGTGTCAGACCAGCGGCAAGAGCATAAAGTTGACCTTTCAGCTGGATACTGCTGCGTCCTGCAACGTAATGTCCTTCCAAGATTATGTAAGGTTAGGCAGACCAAAGTTACAGGACAGCAGAACCTTACTGTCAATGTACGATGGATCGGTAAAACGATCACTGGGGTTGTGTGTAGTAGTTGTGAAAGACAAGGAAGGAAAAAGTAAGCAGCTGGTGTTCGAGGTATTGAAGACCAGGCATCATACCTTAATATCTTTGGACACCTGTTTACAGTTGGAGCTACTGTCATACAGGTTGGAGAAAGTGAATCTGGTGGCGGAGCATAGCCCGTTGACAAAGGAGAAGGTCTTGATGGAGTTTGGTGATGTTTTCAGTGGCGTTGGGTGCCTACCCGGAGAATACCAGATAGACCTAGACCCAGCAGTGCCCCCAATGCTTAATAGACCAAGGAAGATACCTCATACCATGCGGGCAGCAGTTGAGGACAAGCTCAGAGTTTTAGAGGAAAATGGGATTATTGCAGCTGTGGAGCAGCCCACAGAGTGGATCAGTAACATTACCACAGTGTGGAAACCTGATAAGAAGTCTGTTCGTGTCTGTTTGGACCCTCGGGATCTAAACAAAGCGATCCGACGAAACCACTTCCATCTTCCTACTTTAGACGACGTCCTACCCCGGTTGAAAGGAGCCAGAGTGTTTAGTCTACTTGACGCCAAAGATGGGTTCCTGCAAGTAAAATTAAGTGAGAGTAGTAGCTTTTTGACAACTTTCTGGGGAGCCGAGCGCAAGTATCGCTGGCTCAGAATGCCGTTTGGAATTTCATCGGCTCCGGAGGAATTTCAGCGGAGACTCCAGGGGGTCCTACACGGGCTGGAAGGTGTAGCTGTTGTTGCAGATGATACACTAGTGTTTGGAGTAGGTGAAACGGAGGCAATGGCCAGGCAGGACCACGATCAGAAACTGTTCAAGCTGCTTCAGAGGGCGCGGGAAGTCAATTTAAAGTTCAACAAAGATAAGATGCGCCTGCACCAGACAGAACTGCTGTACATTGGACATCAAATCTCAGCAGAGGGAGTTAAACCAGATGTGGCAAAAGTAAAGGCGGTGAAAGACATGCCTGTCCCAAAGACTGTTCAAGAAGTGCGCCGTTTCCTTGGAATGTCCAATTATCTGTCCAGGTTTCTACCGAATTTGTCGAAAGTGGCGGAGCCTTTGAGGCGTTTAACAGAAATAGATGCTGAATTTGTGTGGGGGACCAAGGAACATGCAGCCTTTGAAGAGCTGAAGACTCTCATTAGCAATGATCAGCTGTTAGCATTCTACGACGTACGTAAACCCATCGTTATTCAGTGTGATGCAAGCACTGAGGGGCTTGGAGCCACTTTGTTACAAGATGGGCGACCTATAGCATCAGTGTCACGATCGCTGACAAAGAGCGAAAAGAATTACGTTGCTTTAGAGCTGGAGTGTCTGGCAATAGTTTTCGCCTGCCAACGACTAGATCAATACATCTATGGAAAGAGAGTTAGAATTGAGACGGACCACAAGCCCTTAGAGATGATTGCCAAGAAGTCCATTTTAGTTGCACCTAGGCGACTACAGAGAATGCTGTTACAGTTGCAGCGATACGACCTGGATGTGGTGTATGTGCCGGGAAAACTACAAGTGGTGGCTGACGTGTTGTCCAGAGCTCCTGTGGAATCGTCCTCAGGAAAGGAGTGTGAGAAATACGATGTTTTTCGCCTTGAAAATCAGGAGGTGGAGAGTACCAAGGAGCGGGAGTTTGTTTTTGTTAGCGACCAGAGAATGGAAGCCATAAAAAAAACAGCACTGCAGGATCCTGAACAATGTGGACTGAGACGAGTTCTTGGTCAGGGATGGCCGTCCAACATTGCACAGGTGTCCCTACCGTTAAGACCATACTGGAACGTTCGAGACTGCTTGACGGTTCAAGATGGGATCATCTATAAGGGGGGGCAGGTTGTTGTTCCCTTTGAACTCAGAGGCCAGATACTGCAAAGACTGCATGCGAGTCATCAAGGTATTGAATCGACATTGAGAAGAGCGAGGGACTCAGTGTATTGGCCAGGAATGACAGAAGATGTAAAGAGAGTGTGCTCTCAATGCACTGTTTGTGAAATGGACTCTCCAGCGATGCCTAAGGAGAAGCATTTGGCACACTATATCCCTCAGAAACCTTGGGAAAAGGTTGGAATTGATCTGTTCAGATTCAAGGGCAAGGATTTTCTGCTTATTGTGGACTACCTAACTGACTACTTTGAAATTTCTGCTCTCAAAACTACCCTTGCTACAGTGGTGGTGGACGCCATCAAAGAACAGTTTTCACGTTATGGAATACCAGTGACCGTACAAACAGATGGTGGGCCACAGTTCATAGCCAGGGAGTTCAGGGAGTTTGCAAAAGGCTGGGAATTTCAACACACCATGTCCTCACCTTACAATAGTCAGTCGAACGGAAAGGCTGAATCGGCAGTTAAGATAGCGAAAAAATTGTTGAGAAGAAGTAAAGATCCATTTTGGGCACTATTGGAATGGCGCAATACACCTACTGTGGGATTAGACTCCAGCCCAAGTCAAAGGTTCCTGGCTCGGAGGACGAGGGGAGCTGTTCCAATAGCGACCGACAAACTGGTGCCCGAGGTACAGGATGACATGTGGAGAAAAAAAGTACATCAGCAGGAAGTGATTCAAGACCGGACAAACACCAGGAGAGATCACCCTCCGCTGCAGGTGGGACAACCTGTATTGGTCCAAGACATGTTGGCTAAAAAGACGCAATGGAATCGCGGAATGTGTGTAGACAAGCTGTCTGACAGGTCATACGTAGTGGATGTGGATGGCCAGGTACTCCGGAGAAATAGGAGGTTTCTGAAGCCGACTTATAATTGGCCACCAGGGGAGGCCACGGAATATGGTCAAGGGCAGGATGATCTCTCGGAGGTGAAGGAGGGGAACTCAACAGAACCTGTGACAGTACCTGGTGTGACCTCAGATGTACCTGTACCCAGACCTGACATGGAAGGTCAAGCTCCGGCTTCAACACAGGAACGAAATGGAAAGGAGGGAGTGAAGGACCAAGGGAGGGAGCCTCAAGTCGAAGTCCGACTAGAGCCACAGGAAACTGCTGCAAGACAGAATGGGTACAAAACCAGGTCTGGACGAGTGGTCAGAGAGCCTTCACGATATCAAGACTACAGGAGGTTCTAAGGCTGAAACTTTAGTCAAGTTTTTTTGTAAAGGGGGGGGGATGTTTAGAGAGGTTGTTATGGGAACTGCGCATGCGCAGTGGGGGGGGAACTCTTATTAGAGATTTGGATGCGCTGTGTTGTGTGTAAGCGGGCTGCTTGGAGTGTTTGTGATAAGAACTATTTCTAGATAGTAGTGGGACTTGTAACAGAGATCACTCTATATATGATCGCTGGTGTGGACAATTAAACCGTTTACGGCGTTGTCTAATTATTCTGTCCAGCCACAAAAAGGCTGTATTTTGTAAATGGCACTTTCGCCGGGTACCACCATGGTCACTCAGGCATGTAGGCGAGGTGGCTTTCCTCCCAACGTATTCTGCAATCAAGTAAAAAGCGAGTCCTACCACTGCCTCGTATGCTTGGAAGTTTGCCGTTCGCCCGTCACGTGCAAATCTGGAGCTCATCTGTTTTGTCTCGACTGCCTCACCGAAAGCATCAGACGAAAGCCTACCTGTCCGGTCTGTAGGGAACCTCTCACTGCTCCCTTGCCTTCCGCCTTTGCTTCAGCACAGGTGTCCGCTCTTGACGTCGTGTGTATACACGACAAATGCAAGTGGAAAGGAACATGCGGTCGATTGGACGGCCATCTTGATAACGAGTGTGCTTACGAACCCGTCACGTGCCCTGCAGAGGGCTGCGGGGTACTCGTTCCACGGGGAGAGATGGCTACACACCAACAGTTTGTGTGTCTCCAGAACTGTCCTAATTCCAAGCCCAAAGCAGAAGGAAGCGATGGAGGTGAGCAGGATACGTGCCAAGTTCGACTTTCTCGGAACGACCTCATCGACCACCTCAAATACCACTGTAAGCTTCGTCTAACCCACTGTCCTAACGCATCGTGCGAAGTCTCCACAGCGTCTAATCGAATGCCCGCCCACCTTGAGGTATGTCCGTACTCTCCCGTGTCATGCCCTCTACAGTGCGGTGCTCCCGCACTTACTCGTCAAAGCCTTGATACGCACAAACGGGACTGTCCTAAGGAGCCAGTCCCATGTATCCACGCCCCCTTAGGATGTTCCCACGTGGCCCCACGTGACCAGATGGCTCAACATGAACGGGACATTGGAGTACATTTTTTGGTTCTCTCCAAAGCATTTGTACAGCTGCAACAGTCGTACGAGAAACTGCAACAGTCGCATGTACAACAAATTACCCTGATGCAGCAAATGTTTGAGAAGAAGTTACAAGTGCATACCTTGTTATTTGAGCAGCTCCAAGCTCAGGTCAGAACATTTGGAGAGGATCTACACTACCTTCAGCCTGCAGTGGTTAAGGCTAAGGCAGAAGCTGAAGCAGAAGCAGCTAGGCTAAGGGTTAAGGCTGAGGCTGAAGCAGCTAAGGCCAGGGCCGTAGCTGAGGGTATGGCTGATGATATAATTAGTACATTACGGTGTTATAAGTGTTCTAAGCAAGCAGAATTTTTTTACAAGAATGACCTGGAACCTCAACGTAATGATTCATGTCACATACATAGATTTTCTGGTACATGTTCTTCCTTTTGGCACCTAAATAGCAGTCAATGGGGAACAGCCCTACATGGCAAATCTCAACTTGTTGAAGCAATTCTGAAAGGTTAATTATATATATTATGCTGAAGTGTTTCCTAGTTCATGTAAATTTTATCTGTCTGCACACATGTTTTGTTTAGTAGGATGCTTCAATGATGTTTTTATATATGTAACACATTAAATTCACTTTGGTTCAGCAGACTAAATATGACATCATCTGAGGTCATATTGAATCTCACAACCACTGAATGGTGAAGCAAAAGTGATTATCATGCACGCCATGTACCAGAGATTTTCCACTAGCTACCACTCCGTTGACTTACGTGAAAATAAAAAGCGACTATGATGAAAATGGTGTCTTTACACTCCCATTGGGTACCGCCTACATCTCATTTTATTAAAAAGAACTAGAGGCCTGTTGCAGCTCTGCATGCATTTTTCATGTGAGTATATCACCATTACTCGCTGAAAGTCTGCAGCAAACAGTTGCAATAGATGTAAATGATGCCGTACTGCCACGCACCCTGAACGCGTTTGCATATACTTTGCAAGATGACTATGATCGGTCATCCTTGCCCACAGTATATAGGTGTCCCTAAAAGAAGCACATAGTCCCTTTTCACTAGTGGTATGCTCACAAAGCTGAAGGATGTATAATAAGAAATAAGGTTCAAATATATAATTATTCATGTTGTAATATCAGATTTGTGAGCACTTTCACAAAACCAGCAAAGTGGGGGAGGGAGTCCATGCATTTGTCACTCTGATGTCTGGCCAAGCACACTGATCCAACACATCCAAGTCATTGCACCAGCTACTGTAACTGGTCTTGGCTGTCCCAGGCCACTAGAATCTGTTTTGCCTAAGCAAGCTGGAATGCCCTTTGTGTTTGGAGATCCTTTCTCTGTCTGAGCTGCCATGCACTGTTCTTGCTTGTGCTCAATGTGTCCAAGGAGACCAAACCCAACATGCAGTCTGCATGCTGGTGCATTCAGTGTAATGTAAGGTCTTCCAGGAGGTGCATTTTGATCGGACTAGTGGCTTTCAGAAATGCTTTCCTGAAACTCTAGCTCCATAAAGCTGGGTATGGCTGTAGCTATTGGAAGCAATTTTTATGTCCCAATTTTTAGCAAACTCTTTGAACTGATGCATTTTACCTACCGACTGAGTTGACTGGTCCTTGTATTCGGCATTGATATTACCATCGTGCAGTTCATGGCAATGGCCAAATTAATATTGTGCCAGTATATTTATAAACAAGGTTGCAGCGGCCATCACATCACCACCGCTGAGTGGCAGCATGGGCAAAAAACAAGACCTGCAAAGCATGCAAAGTTCAATTCCCCGTCCTCCCAATACATGACAAGGCAGACTACCGTGCATAGTCAAGCAACTCTTAGCACCACTGCACCTCACATACCAATAGTCTCGTATCCAGACTCATATTTTCACAGCTGCGGATGGATTACCGTTACGTGAAGCGGTGATGCAATCCTGGATCCGCAGCTGTGAAAATGTGGGCCTGGGTACGAGAGTACCACCACCACCACCAAAAAAAGGGAAAGCAGTAACTATTTCGTTCCCCTGGCACATGTACTCGTACACAGTCGTAAAAATGCCACTGTTTGGTGACAGACAACTCCCTCAGATTTATTGTTCTCGATCTCATGAAAGAAGAAAAGGGTTCGTTAAAGATTTAACTTTACCTGGCAAGGTCCGCTTTTTGGCTAGTCGGGCGCACCCTACTACCCGTTTGGTCGGGTAGTAGGACGACAAGCCTGTATTCTGGAGTGTTATGTAATTTCAGGTGAAATTGGTTGGAGGTTACGTGCATGGGAGAAGCATCTGCCTATCATTATCTCACATCAGCTGTTAAGTGGGTAACAATGAACCCACTTGAACCCTGCATTCCTATTGGACTGTTGCAGCAGCACAATATACATGTAGGTTGTCACCCTACTACCCACTACTGTTTCATTTCATTGAGAAGTTGGACAAAAAGACCTACGCCCAGAATATGACGTCACGTACATATTACTATATCAAGCTGCGTAGAAATCTGGATGTTTGTTAAAAGATGCAACAAGCACGGACTTTATAGACTGAATACTGTAAGAATCCAATCTGTTTTGTATTGATTATAACAAGTGCCACGAGTACAGCTTACACCATTCGGTCACGGTGCGGCTGCAAAGTGACAGCATCTCGCGGTAGTCTCTTCACTCATTGATTTACACACACAGTCAGGAACTTTTCCTGTATGGATGAAGTATACCACTGTGCTATAGATGGGATGGAGTAAGTTTTTCGTTATGTTTGAAGGTGGCTCTCGACATTCGTACAAAGTTAATCATATCTCAGGGGCCATGACAACCGGGTCGCGCTATCGCATACACGCATGATTCGGTCAAATGTTATTCGATTCTTTATTGAAGCTAAAGGTATGATCAATGTGAATAGCATGTGGAAAATATGATAAACGATGGAGATGGTGTTATTGTGATTTTTTGGCTCTTTTACTTGGAGGTGGTTTTGCTGTTATAAGTGTAGGTGATATGCTAAGCAGGTGCTCCTTCATAATGTATTCAAGCTTCTCCACTGGATGACTGGTTGAAGACCATGCAGTAAGTTTGGTATAGACGATTGAATCTTGCATGTATGGACTCAGCTCCTTGTTCTCCCATGAGCCCAAATCCAATGTGCTGATTGGATCAGATCCAATCTACTGCATGGTCTTCCAGCATATGCATCTTTATTAGGATGTTCTCACCAGGAAATGTAGCATGAAAATGCGCCATGAAAGTGGCAATGGCATGTTCTAAATGATGATTGATACAATGCATTATTTTGCATTGAGACACAGTGTGCTGCATTTCATACCTAGATCATTACATCCAGCTTCCGACACATAGTTCTCATTGTATAAATGAAGTGGCACTTGGCAAACAGTGAGAAAGTCTGCTTTAATGTCCCAGCTACCAGTTCTGCTTCTTGCAGGAGGGCAGGGGCCTCTCTCTGAGACATAGCAATTATGTAAGATGATAAAGTTTCCAGGTTTGTACTCTATGAGTTATACTATATGATCAGTGCTTACATGCTTATTATATGTCATGTACCTCAAGTGTCTTGTGTGTGTGGTTGCCCACAAATGCACCACCATGGTAGTTCTGGCGACATACACCAAAAGATTGTAGAGCTATGTCTAAGGCTTTGACAAAAGGCCCTTCTTTAGATGAAAACCCTTCTTCAACTTTCTTTTCCAAAATCTGTACTTTCTTCTCCTTTAGAATTTATACATAATGCAGTGTTTATGTATAATATGCAATTATTTATACTTAACCTACTGCTGCCTTTATCTCCTTTCTACATTCCTTAATATGTTCCTCAAAATTTTCTGGTATACTGTTGGTCTGTCCGGGCCAATTGCAACTGTTAGGTAAGTCTGGTGTTCAACACTGAAAATGTAGAACTACATCCTCAAGCAAGTTGACATAGATGCTTGGAGCTGACTTAAGATTCTCAGCAGTCAGTTTGGTGCAGCAGCCCTTGCATGGACATTGCAGGCATCAAATATTGGGCCAGACAGTCAGCACATACTACTGTTTGGCATGGTAGCTGAATGGGCCTGTGGAGGATGTCACAGCAAAGGGAACATTTCAAGTTATCCAACGCTGACACAGGTTGAACTGCTGCAAGTGGTATTCCTTTTATCATATTCTTTGGTGCAAGACGATGTATGTGTTTTAGGAGCAGTTGTACTATAAGGGAGTTTTAGCCTTGTGTGGTCTTTCACCATCATGTTGAGCTATAAAATGGTCAAAAACTTATGATTTGAATGTAAATTATGTATAGATTAACGTTACTACTACATTGCTCCTCACCTAGCACCCACCATCTGATGCATGAGCTTCCCACTTGTACAGCTCCATGCGGCTGTTGAAATGGCGATGTTGACTCACTAGCTGCCTTTAGCATGCGCTGTATCGCGTCGTAGCAACGCTTGCAGAAAGAATGTGGGTGAATCTGCGCTTAATCGTTTGCAGCATCCAGTCCAAAGCATATAAGTACAGCTTCGACGCATACGTTGAACATAAGTAAACCCTTGGGTGACTGGCCTTTAACTGTTTCCTTCCTTTCTTGTGGACCAACAAGGATCCACACAAGCGACAATGCAATTTGAGCTGGCATAAGTGGAAGTCCATTGTAGTCTCACTTGAATCATAGGGATCCATATAAAAATGTATAGATTATTCATCCTTTTTGCGATCGCTAAACTACCAAGAGAGCTCGAGAGCCACTCTGTAATCTACCTTTTTACACAGAATGACGCCCCTAATCAAGGTCCAAGTGTTTGGAAACTTAAGAAAAAGTTCACGAAGCCCACGACATCAATTGGACTAAACGAGGTCACCCGTACGTGCGCACGTGACCCTAATAGACATACTTCCCGACGGTCGGAGAAAAGATATTTGCGCATATGTTGGGCATAGATAGGTACAGAAAGGATATGTGTATATGTTTACACACTGCGTACACCCGTAGAGGCTCCCGTCGTGCAGAAAACGGTACGATACTGAACGGTTGGATAATGAGTTTAATGATGCCACATTCCGGTACATTTTAATGGTGTTCTAATTATACCCTTTTTGTCCAGGTTGAAACATTAGTGTACTTTACGGCGTTGTCTAATTATTCTGTCCAGCCACAAAAAGGCTGTATTTTGTAAATGGCACTTTCGCCAGGTACCACCATGGTCACTCAGGCATGTAGGCGAGGTGGTGGCTTTCCTTCCAACGTATTCTGCAATCAAGTAAAAAGCGAGTCCTACCACTGCCTCGTATGCATGGAAGTTTGCCGTTCGCCCGTCACGTGCCAATCTGGAGCTCATCTGTTTTGTCTCGACTGCCTCACCGAAAGCATCAGACGAAGCCCTACCTGTCCGGTCTGTAGGGAACCTCTCACTGCTCCCTTGCCTTCCGTCTTTGCTTCAGCACAGGTGTCCGCTCTTGACGTCGTGTGTATACACGACAAATGCAAGTGGAAAGGAACATGCGGTCGATTGGACGGCCATCTTGATAACGAGTGTGCTTGCGAACCCGTCACGTGCCCTACACAGGGCTGCGGGGCACTTGTTCCACGGGGAGAGATGGCTACACACCAACAGTTTGTGTGTCTCCAGAGCTGTCCTAATTCCAAGCCCAAAGCAGAAGGAAGCGATGGAGGTGAGAAAGATACGTGCCAAGTTCGACTTTCTCGGAACGACCTCATCGACCACCTCAAATACCACTGTAAGCTTCGCCGAACCCACTGTCCTAACGCATCGTGCGAAGTCTCCACAGCGTTCAATCGAATGCCCGCCCACCTTGAGATATGTCCGTACTCTCCCGTGTCATGCCCTCTACAGTGCGGTGCTCCCGCACTTACTCGTCAAAGCCTTGATACGCACAAACGGGACTGTCCTAAGGAACCCGTACCATGTATCTACGCCCCCTTAGGATGTTCCCACGTGGCCCCACGTGACCAGATGGCTCAACATGAACGGGACATTGGAGTACATTTTTTGGTTCTCTCCAAAGCATTTATACAGCTGCAACAGTCACATGTACAGCTGCAACACTCACATGTACAGCTGCAACAGTTATATGGGAATCTGGAGCACTCACATGTACTGCTGCACCAGTCGTATGGGAAACTGCAATAGTCACATGAACACATGAAAGCTCAGGTCAGAACATTTGGAAAGGATCTACACTACCTTCAGCCTGCTGTGGTTAAGGCTAAGGCAGAAGCTGAAGCAGAAGCAGCTAGGGTTAAGGCTGAAGCTGAAGCAGCTAAGGCCAGGGCCGTAGCTGAAGGTATGGCTGATGAAATAATTCGTACAGTACGGTGTTATAGGTGTTCTAAGCAAGCAGAAAATTTTTTCAAGAATGACCTGGAACCTCAACGTAATGATTCATGTCGCATACATGGATTTTCTGGTGCATGTTCTTCCTTTTTGCACCTATACTTTGGCAGCAGTCAATGGGGATATAGCCTACGTAGCAAATCTCAACTTGTTGAAGCAATTCTGAAAGGTTAATTGTATATAAGTGAAAGTTATTAAAATGCTGAAATGTTTCCTAGTTCATGTAAATTTTATCTGTCTGCACACATATGTTTTATTTATGTAGGATGCTTCAGTGATGTTTTTATACATGTGACACGTTACATTCACTTTGGTTCAGCCAGACTGAATATGACATCTGTTTTGGTCCCTCTCCTACCCAAAAGGAGATCGCCTGTTGCTATATATTGAATCTCACTTAAAATCACTGAATGATAAGGCTTTATTCACCACAAATCTGCCAACACTGATGATCATGTACGTCTTGATATACGTGCCAAAATGTGTTTTTTTTTTTTTGGAATCATGGTTAGGATGCATATAATTTTTGATGTAAGAGTTTTCCACTAGCTACCTCTCCGTGGACTTCACGCCTACATTATGTAGGCGTGAAAAGCGACAAAATAGTCAATAAACGAAATGGACCATTGGTACCCCTCGTTTTCAAAAAAATAATAATTAATTCTGATGTGACGTAATTGAGCGGGCACTATTACAACTCAATCTCATAGCAAAATTATGGCCGAGGAAGTCATTGTCGTTGTGGCGAAAACTGGAGACCTCAAGGACAATGAGTGAGTGCTTCGGATAGAAGGGAAAAGGTCGGTAACGCACCCCTGTGTATCCAGAATGAGGGAGGTGGACGTGGGAGGCGCCAAAGTGCTGCTGATCAAACAGAAAGGAGAGTACTCCGCCGTCTCCCCCAAATGCACGCACTACGGTGCACCCCTCGTCAAGGGTTGCCTTGGGGAGGGTCGTGTTCGCTGCCCCTGGCACGGCGCCTGCTTCAACATAAAGACGGGCGACATTGAAGACTTCCCGGGTCTGGACGGTCTGCAGACTTACAAGGTATAGTGCTGGCTACAGGCGTAAAGCAAGAGTGGACGGTATGTTGTTATGAGGTGGGTGTGATAATGAGGTGGGTGACTACGAGGGGGTAATCATGTGGTGGGTAGTTATCGCCCCTCCCCCTCCTCCACCTGTTCTCCCCCTCTCCCCTCCATAGACCCACATGCTGGTGCTATAGAGGTGTACTCCTTTTGAATCCAAAACTCATAAGAAAACTTATAAATGCATAATCAGCTCTTGTACAGGACTTCATCTTCCTATCTCTTCATGCAGATGTGGTGGGGTAATATGCTAAGTCCATGTAGTGAAGAAAAAATGACCACACCTTAAACCATGCAGCCTGATAAGGTGACCTCAAATGAAGGCTTAGGGAACATCAGATCATTTATTGAAAGCAAAGAGCTGGTATTGCGCTGCTGGAAATTCATCGATGTGTATGAAAGTTTATTAAAGTTAACAGACACTCCCATATTTTGGGATCGATTGAGCGCGGTGTCAGCACAAACGTTTCGTTTAGTGTGGTCAATTTTAAACCGTTTACGGCGTTGTCTAGTTATTCTGTCCAGGCTGTATTTTGTAAATGGCACTTTCGCCGGGTACCACCATGGTCACTCAGGCATGTAGGCGAGGTGGTGGCTTTCCTTCCAACGTATTCTGCAATCAAGTAAAAAGCGAGTCCTACCACTGCCTCGTATGCTTAGAAGTTTGCCGTTCGCCCGTCACGTGCCAATCTGGAGCTCATCTGTTTTGTCTCGACTGCCTCACCGAAAGCATCAGACGAAACCCTACCTGTCCGGTCTGTAGGGAACCTCTCACTGCTCCCTTGCCTTCTGCCTTTGCTTCAGCCCAGCAAAAAGTTCTTGCGCAAGATTCTTGGGCAAGATGGCCAGGATCTTGCCCAAGAGGCCAAGGTCTTGCCCAAGAGACCAAGATCTTGTCCAAGAGGCCAAATCTTGCCCAGGATCTTGCCCAAGTTCTTAGGCAAGATCCTGAGCAAGATTTTGGCAGCCATAATCTTGGCATCTTGGACAAGATCTTGGGCAAGTCTTGGGCAAGAGGTGGCAAATCTTGGGCAAGTCTTAGGCAAGTTGTCTTGCGCAAGAACTTTTTGCTGGGAGCACAGGTGTCCGCTCTTGACGTTGTGTGTATACACGACAAATGCAAGTGGAAAGGAACATGCGGTCGATTGGACGGCCATCTTGATAACGAGTGTGCTTACGAATCCATCACGTGCCCTACAGAGGGCTGTGGGGTACTCGTTCCACGGGGAGAGATGGCTACGCACCAACAGTTTGTGTGCCTCCAGACAGTGCCGTTGAGAGGGGGGGGCAGGGGGGTAAGCTACCCCGGGCCCCGCGGCAAAAGGGGGGCCCCGCGATTCCTAAAAAAAAATTTGTTCGATAATTCTGACTGCCAATTTAAATCCTTTTCATGTTTCATGTTGATGTGCACAATTCGAAAAAAATTCGTAATGAAAAAATTATACTTTCAAATGGTTTTTGGCGATAAATAGAATTCCGGCATAGTCCTGTGTCAAGGAAGCCAGTCAGGGCCACGTGTGAGATCCTGCATGGTCAGCATGTATAAATTCCAGTCGTTGTCGGATGAAGACTTGACTTCGGCTGTCACAAGTTTCTGCGCAATGTACAAGAATGACGTATCCAAAGAAATGTGGAAGAGATGATGTTGTTAAAGAAGATCAGGCATGCCAATCTTGGAGACGTACAGATGTCCCCTTTGCAGTTGCTGAACAAGCTGCATGACGTGCGCCTGGAATCTTTGTTCCCTAACGTTTGCATCAGCCTGCGGATATTTTGCACCTTGCCAGTCACCGTGGCATCTGCAGAAAAAAGTTTTTGTCAATTGAAGCGAATAAAATCATACAGCAGATCAACAATGGCTCAGGAACGACTACAAGGCTTAGCCCTGCTTTGCATTGAATCCGAGTTAGCAAAGACAATAGATTACGATTCAATCATTGCCACATTTGCGTCCAGGAAGGATAGAAAAGCGGCACTGTGAGTCTGTGCATGGTGACATCGCCGATTCGTTCATTGTAGTTATGATTCATTGAACATTATGCCATTGAACAGTCCATAGCATTTAAGCTATTTATATACTATTGATTGGACCTTTATTTATTCATGTACTGTAATCGTGTCACTGCAATTTCATTTGTCGATTGATCAAAATTCACGGCCAGACGAAATTTAATCGCTATAACATGCAGCCTGGATACGAATTTGAGTCCATTAATATTATTTATAAGTATTAAGGAGGGGGCCTCTCGTGAGAGTTTTTACCCGGGCCCCAACCTGGCTCTCAACGGACCTGTGCTGCCTCCAGAGCTGTCCTAACTCCAAGCCCAAAGCCGAAGGAAGCGATGGAGGTGAGCAGGATACGTGCCAAGTTCGACTTTCTCGGAACGACCTTATTGACCACCTCAAATACCACTGTAAGCTTCGTCTAACCCACTGTCCTAACGCATCGTGCGAAGTCTCCACAGCGTCTAATCGAATGCCCGCCCACCTTGAGATATGTCCGTACTCTCCCGTGTCATGCCCTCTACAGTGCGGTGCTCCCGCACTTACTCGTCAAAGCCTTGATGCGCACAAACGGGACTGTCCTAAGGAGCCAGTCCCATGTATCCACGCCCCCTTGGGATGTTCCCACGTGGCCCCACGTGATCAGATGGCTCAACATGAACGGGACATTGGAGTACATTTTTTGGTTCTCTCCAAAGCATTTGTACAGCTGCAACAGTCACATGTACAGCTGCAGCAGTCACATGAACACATGAAAGCTCAGGTCAGAACATTTGGAGAGGATCTACACTACCTTCAGCCTGCAGTGGTTAAGGCTAAGGCAGAAGCTGAAGCAGAAGCAGCTAGGGTTAAGGCTGAAGCAGAAGCAGCTAAGGCCAGGGCCGTAGCTGAAGGTATGGCTGATGAAATAATTCGTACAGTACGGTGTTATAAGTGTTCTAAGCAAGCAGAATTTTTTTACAAGAATGACCTGGAACCTCAACGTAATGATTTGTTACGCATACATGGATTTTCTGGTACGTGTTCTTCCTTTTGGCACCTAAACTTTGGCAGCAGTCAATGGGGATATAGCCTACATAGCAAATCTCAACTTGTTGAAGCAATTCTGAAAGGTTAATTGTATATAAGTCAAAGTTATTAAAATGCTGAAGTGTTTCAAATTATATCTGTCTGCATCATATGTTCGATGCTTCAGTGATGTTTAATTATATATATGTGAAATTTATTATGCTGAAGTGTTTCCTAGTTCATGTAAAATTTATCTGTCTGCACACATGTTTTATTTATGTAGGATGCTTTAATGATGTTTTTATACATGTGACACGTTAAATTCACTTTGGTTCAGCCTGACTAAATATGACATCTGTTTTGGTCCCTCTCCTACCCAAAAGGAGATCACCTGTTGCTATATATTGAATCTCACTTACAGTCACTGAATGATAAGGCTTTATTCACCACAAATCTGCCAACACTGATGATCATGTACGTCTTGATATACGTGCCAAAATGTGTTTTTTTTTTTTTTTTGGAATCATGGTTAGGATCCATATAATTTTTGATGTAAGAGTTTTCCACTAGCTACCTCTCCGTGGACTTCACGCCTACATTATGTAGGCGTGAAAAGCGACAAAATAGTCAATAAACGAAATGGACCATTGGTACCCCTCGTTTCAAAAATAAATAAATAAATTCTGATGTGACGTAATTCAGCGGGCACTATTACAACTCAATCTCACAAGTAAATAAAAACATTCTCTCTGAGAAAGTTGGTGGGATATAGGTTTTTCAGGCAAATAGTATACTGGTGTAAAAAGCAACAAGTTTCATCAGACGGGAAAATGTAATAGTCCTATATTTAGCACACTTCGACTAAGGCATATGCTGTTTCTGTGCTAAATATAGGACTATTACATTGTCCCGTCTGATGAAACTTGTTTCCTTCCTTTTTACACCAGTATACTATTTGCCTGAAAAACCTATATCCCACCAACTTTCTCAGAGAGAATGTTTTTATTTACTTGTTTCCTTACTTTTTCTAACACCCAAATCACTGTTGCATCTCAGGTTTCCCCCCTTTCATTTAACCGATTTAATTCAATCCAGACGTATTGTGAAAATTTTCTAGGTACCTTTGCTTAATTAGAATTGGTAAGACCGTATATAGGCTTTTAGGCGTTTTTGTATCAAAGCGAGTCCTCCAGCAAATTCTAAAGCTATTGGTGCAATTTTCATTGCTTAAAAGTGTTCCTGCCCCGAGTTATGAGTTCTCAAGAAGCAGAAGAAGAAGAAGAAGCAGACGACCCGCCCATTATTTTTGGAAGGGGAACGAGGACGGCAGTAATTTTCGTTCTCGACAACCACGCGGTTCTAGTTCTACGACGTGAAACAAAAACGAAACTACTCAGTTTTGACTTCTAGATCGATTGCCGCAACGATCCGATCGTCGGGAGCGAAGCTACGGTAGGGTAGAGGGATTTTAATTAAATTCATAGTCGGGGTCAAAACCTATATGGAAGTCTCTAGCGAGACTTCCGATAGCAAAATTATGGCCGAGGAAGTCATTATCATTGTGGCGAAAACTGGAGACCTCAAGGACAATGAGTGAGTGCTTCGGATAGAAGGGAAAAGGTCGGTAACGCACCCCTGTGTATCCAGAATGAGGGAGGTGGACGTGGGGGGCGCCAAAGTGCTGCTGATCAAACAGAAAGGAGAGTACTCCGCCGTCTCCCCCAAATGCACGCACTACGGTGCGCCCCTCGTCAAGGGTTGCCTTGGGGAGGGTCGTGTTCGCTGCCCCTGGCACGGCGCCTGCTTCAACATAAAGACGAGCGACATTGAAGACTTCCCGGGTCTGGACGGTCTGCAGACTTACAAGGTATAGTGCTGGCTGCAGACGTAAGCGAGAGTGGATGGTATGTTGTTATGAGGTGGTGATTATGAGGTGGGTGATTATGAGGTGGGTGATATGAGGTGGGTGATTATGAGGTGGGTGATTATGAGGGGGTGATTACGAGGGGGTAATCATGTGGTGGGTAGTTATCGCCCCCCCTCCCTCCCTCTCCTCCGCCTGTTCTCCCCCTCTCCCCTCCATGCTGGTGCTATAGAGGTGTACTCCTTTTGAATCCAAAACTCATAAGAAAACGTATAAATGCTTAATCAGCTCTTGTACAAGACTTCATCTTCCTATCCCTTCACGCAGATGTGGTGATAGTATGCTAAGTCCATGTATTGAAGAAAAAATAACCACACCTTAAACCATGCAGCCTGATAAGGTGACCTCAAATGAAGGCTTAGGGAACATCAAGCCCATAGGGTGGTGTGGGAATTCGGGAACCTTAGGCAGATCATTTATTGAAAGCAAAGAGCTGGTATTGCGCTGCTGGAAATTCATCGATGTGAATGATAACAGACACCCCCCCATATTTTGGGATCGATTGAGCGCGGTGTCAGCACAATCGGTTCGTTTAGTGTGGACAATTAAACCGTTTACGGCGTTGTCTAATTATTCTGTCCAGCAACAAACAGGCTGTATTTTGTAAATGGCACTTTCGCCAGGTACCACCATGGTCACTCAGGCATGTAGGCGAGGTGGTGGCTTTCCTTCCAACGTATTTTGCAATCAAGTAAAAAGCGAGTCCTACCACTGCCTCGTATGCTTAGAAGTTTGCCGTTCGCCCGTCACGTGCCAATCTGGAGCTCATCTGTTTTGTCTCGACTGCCTCACCGAAAGCATCAGACGAAACCCTACCTGTCCGGTCTGTAGGGAACCCCTCACTGCTCCCTTGCCTTCCGCCTTTGCTTCAGCACAGGTGTCCGCTCTTGACGTCGTGTGTATACACGACAAATGCAAGTGGAAAGGAACATGCGGTCGATTGGACGGCCATCTTGATAACGAGTGTGCTTGCGAACCCGTCACGTGCCCTGCAGAGGGCTGCGGGGTACTCGTTCCACGGGGAGAGATGGCTACGCACCAACAGTTTGTGTGTCTCCAGAGCTGTCCTAATTCCAAGCCCAAAGCCGAAGGAAGCGATGGAGGTGAGCAGGATACGTGCCAAGTTCGACTTTCTCGGAACGACCTTATTGACCACCTCAAATACCACTGTAAGCTTCGTCTAACTCACTGTCCTAACGCATCGTGCGAAGTCTCCACAGCGTTTAATCGAATGCCCGCCCACCTTGAGATATGTCCGTATGCTCCCGTGTCATGCCCTCTACAGTGCGGTGCTCCCGCACTTATTCGTCAAAGCCTTGATACGCACAAACGGGACTGTCCTAAGGAGCCAGTCCCATGTATCCACGCCCCCTTAGGATGTTCCCACGTGGCCCCACGTGACCAGATGGCTCAACATGAACGGGACATTGGAGTACATTTTTTGGTTCTCTCCAAAGCCTTTGTACAGCTGCAACAGTCACATGAACAACTGCAGCACTCACATGTACTGCTGCAACAGTCGTATGGGAAACTGCAACAGTCACATGAACACATGAAAGTTCAGGTCAGAACATTTGGAAAGGATCTACACTACCTTCAGCCTGCAGTGGTTAAGGCTAAGGCAGAAGCTGAAGCAGAAGCAGCTAGGGTTAAGGCTGAAGCAGAAGCAGCTAAGGCCAGGGCCGTAGCTGAAGGTATGGCTGATGAAATAATTCGTACATTACAGTGTCATATGTGTTCTAAGCAAGCAGAATATTTTTACAAGAATGACCTGGAACCTCAACGTAATGATTCATGTCGCATACATGGATTTTCTGGTACATGTTCTTCCTTTTCGCACCTATTGCTTGGCAGCAGTCAATGGGGAAAGGGACATTACAAATCTCAACTTGTTGAAGCAATTCTGAAAGGTTAATAAGTCAAAGTTATTAAAATGCTGAAGTGTTTCAAATTATATCTGTCTGCATCATATGTTTTATTTATGTTCGATGCTTCAGTGATGTTTTTACATATGGGAATCACTTTGGTTCAGCCAGACTAAATATGACATCTTTTTTGGTCCCGTGAAGGCTTTCACCACAAATCGGTCAACACTGATGACTTGATATACGTGCCAAGGGTGTTTTTTTTTTTTGGAATCGTGGTTAGGATGCATATTTTGATGTAATGGTTTTCCACTAGCTACCTCTCCGTGGACTTATAATGCAGGTGTGAAAAGTGACAAAATAGTCAATAAATGAAATGACCCCTTAGTCTCGTACCCAGACCCTCCGCAGCTGTGGGATTGAGGGTCTGGGTACGAGACTAGTACCCCTCAGTTTTTATATTCAATTCTAATGTGACGTAATTTAGCGGGCACTATTACAACTCAATCTTATAGCAAAATTATGGCCGAGGAAGTCATTGTCGTTGTGGCGAAAACTGGAGACCTCAAGGACAATGAGTGAGTGCTTCGGATAGAAGGGAAAAGGTCGGTAACGCACCCCTGTGTATCCAGAATGAGGGAGGTGGACGTGGGGGGCGCCAAAGTGCTGCTGATCAAACAGAAAGGAGAGTACTCCGCCGTCTCCCCCAAATGCACCCACTACGGTGCGCCCCTCGTCAAGGGTTGCCTTGGGGAGGGTCGTGTTCGCTGCCCCTGGCACGGCGCCTGCTTCAACATAAAGACGGGCGACATTGAAGACTTCCCGGGTCTGGACGGTCTGCAGACTTACAAGGTATAGTGCTGGCTGCAGACGTAAGCGAGAGTGGACGATTGTGTGCGATATGCTTCATACACTTCTCCCTCTACCCCGTTAGGTGGTAGTGGAGGGTGAGAATGTGGTGGTGAAGGCGGACAAGAAGGTAAGTCCAAAGTTATATATAAGCTACGTTAGGTGTGTGTGTGTGTGTGTGTGTGTGTGTGTGTGTGTGTGTGTGTGTGTGCGCGCGTGTGTGTGTGTGATACTGTTTGCCATCTCCCTGTATAAGCCCTGTATAAGCTAAAGAACAAAGTTACATTTCTTAACAGAAATATTCAAACAAATTACTTCAGCAAGTACGCTTATTGAAATTAACCGAATGTATCCTATTCAACCTTTAATAGAGAGGTTGACCATTAATGCATAGACCTGAAGCAGTGTCAGATGAATATAGCTGTTGTGTAATGGGGGCATGCCCAAACTAGTCTCTCTCTCATCATAACATTCCTTGTTGTGACTAGTCTGAACTTTCAACTCTCTTATTTTGACTCATACCCCCTCCATTCACCTCCTCATCTCCCCTATCTCCCTCTTCATCCATCCCCTCCTCCTCCCTCTTCCTCCCTCCATCCCCTCCTCCTCCCTCCATCCCCACCCCTCCTCCCTCCATCCCCCTCCTCCTCCCTCCATCCCACCCCTCCTCCCTCCATCCCCCTCCTCCTCCCTCCATCCCCTCCTCCTCCCTCCATCCCTACCCCACCCCTCCTCCCTCCATCCCTACCCCACCCCTCCTCCCTCCATCCCCTCCCTCCCCATCCCCTCCCCACCCATCCCATAGTCTCCTTACCACCTATCTTTGTACACAGTCCCTTGAGAACACCAAACGTACAGGACTGTGTCCCTATGCACCCAAGGAGGGAGAAAAGACATTCCTTATCATCGGAGGGGGTAACCAATTCCCAGTACTCCATGTGTGCTAATGTCCCATTCCCATTCCACAGGTCCTGCAGGTGTGGAGTGTGCTGAGACGCTACGAAGGGAAGGGTTTAATGGGAAGGTGGTCCTTGCATCACGGGAAAATGTTCTACCATATGACAGACCTAAGCTTAGCAAGGTGTGTGTGTGTGTGTGCGTGTGTGTGTGTGTGTGTGTGTGTGTGTGTGTGTGTGTGTGTGTGTTGGCAGAATTGACCCTTGCCAAAGTAACAGATTAATTGCATCTCCTCTAAGGCAATGAATGTGACTGCTGAGTCCATAGCTCTCAGGTCTAAAGACTTCTACTCAACTCACGGGATTGACGTGAAGCTGGGGAAAGAGGTACGTGCCTGTTAGCCCTACTCGAATTAGAGCCCATCTCCTCCTCTCGGGTACCCAGGCCACAAAAGTGGACCTGGCCGGGAAGAAGGTGACCTTTGGCGATGGAGAGACTCTCACATATGACTCACTGCTACTGGCCACTGGGTCAAAGTAAGGTGACCCACATAAGCATTAAGGCTGGTGTGCTCTAACCATTTGACCCTTCTAGGCCATTTGTCCTACCAGTACCTGGCTTCAATCTGCAGAATGTTCATGTGCTAAGAGAACCTTCCCAGGCCAATCAGATAGTTACCGAGGCAACGGGGAAGAGGGTGATAGTCATCGGCACGTCTTTCATTGGTCAGTTGTCATGTGACAATTGAGGTAAATTAATCATGGCTTGACCAACTAGGGATGGAAGCGACCGCCTTCCTTGTTGGAAAGGCATCAAAAGTCACCTGTGTGGACATGATAAGTGCTCCATTTGTGAGGGTGCTTGGGGAAAAGATAGGAATCATGGTTCAAAAGGTGTGTACGTGTATGTATGTATGTATGTATGTATGTATGTATGTATGTATGTATGTACGTACGTACGTATGTATATATGTATGTATGTATGTATGTATGTATGTATGTATGTATGTGTGTATGTATGTATGTATGTATGTATGTATGTGTGTATGTATGTATGTATGTATGTATGTATGTATGTATGTATGTATGTATGTATGTATGTATGTATGTGTGTATGTATACATGGGCGTCCCCAGGGGGGGGGCAGGGGGGGCCATGGCCCCCTCCTTCGGGACTGAATGGCGCCCCTCCCCCCCTTGTTTACATACATGCGCACTCCACCGCCCACTGGTCGAATCTGCCGAAAGCGCAGATACCTGATGGATTGAATTGGCTGAAAGTGACAGCACCCCCCCCCCTCCCCCCCCCCACTGGTTGAATTGGCCGAAAGTGGACAGCACCCCCCCACTGGTTGAATCGGCCGAAAAGCGACAGCCCCCCCCCCCCCCCCCCCCCCACTGGTTGCATCGGCCCAAAAGCGGACAGCACCCCCCCCCCCCCCACTGGTTGAATCGGCCGAAAGCGGACCACGTATTCGCGGCTGTCAAATGGCGCCCCCTTGCCCTAACCTGGCCCCCCCCCTTCCAGAAAAGCTGGGGACGCCCATGGTATATATGTCTGTATGTCTGTATGTATGTGTGTATGTATGTATGTATGTATGTATGTATGTATGTATGTATGTATGTATGCATGTATGTATGTATGTATGTATGTATGTATGTATGTATGTATGTATGTATATATGCACTAATGATAAATTAATGAATTGCTGTTCAACAGATGTTTGAGGAGAAAGGGGTGGAGTTTCGTCTTGGTGCTGGAGTAAAGGAGTTAAAAGGAACAGATGGAAAGGTACAAGATTCAATGTTTTCACTTTCATTGATGGTGACCAGTTCATTTTCTGTTCCTCTTTGATGTCTAGTTCTCTTCTATTGTCCTGGCCTCTGGAGAGACACTGGAGGGAGATGTGTGTGTGGCGGGAGTAGGTAGGGGCGTGGCCTCTGCTGGTACCCAGGCCTAACCTCTGGTGCCCTTTTAGGGGTGGTTCCAGCCACAGCCTTCCTGAAGGACTCTGGTCTACCCATGACTAAGCAGGGGCATATCATTGTTGACCAGGTAAGTGGTGTCATCCAGTTCCTTTTATAAGCTGAGAATTTATTAATTACTGGTCATTGTAGCTCCTGTGATTATGTCTTGCCCCCTTCCCCCCCCCAGCATATGAAAGCTTCAGCTGATGTGTATGCGGCAGGAGATGTGGCCCAGTTCCCTCTTCCTCTGATTGGTCACACTACCAACATTGGTCACTGGCAAGTGGCCCATAAGCATGGTATGGGCAGCCATGCTGTGCTAGCTATGGATGGTCTCCATGTGCTGTCATGTGACCTGCATGTGATGTCATGTGACCTGCATGTACCTGCGTGCTGTCATGTGACCTGTGTGTGATCTGTGTGTGCTGTCATGTGATCTGTGTGTGCTGTCATGTGACCTGTGTGTGCTGTCATGTAATCTGTGTGTGCTGTCATGTGACCTGTGTGTGCTGTCATGTGACTCTTCATGCCAGGGAACGTGGCTGCACTCAACATGCTTGGTAAGGAGAAGAGCTTCAACAGCATACCATTTTTCTGGACTGTGCTATTTGGCAAGGCATTGCGTTACTGCGGTGAGCAGAGGGAAAGGGAGAGAAGGGAGAGAGAGGGTGGAGGAAGGGAGAGGGGAGAGAGAGGGTGGAGGAAGGGAGAGGGGAGAGAGAGGGTGGAGGAAGGGATAGGGGAGAGAGAGGGTGGAGGAAGGGAGAGGGGAGAGAGAGGGTGGAGGAAGGGAGAGGAGGGAGAGAGGGTGGAGGAAGGGAGAGGGTGTAGGGAGGGAGGGAGATAGGGTAGTGATTACAACATAAACTATATATCGCCTTGGTTACAGGACATGCTTTGAGTTGGGATGAGATCATTTACAATGGCAGTGTGGATGAGAGGAAGTTTGTAGCCTATTATGTGAAGTAAGTTATTGATCTGCCAACACATTATAAACTACGTTGCCTCATCTTTGACCACTCCCCCAACGACCATCCCCTATCTCTCCCCTCCCCTCACCCTCCAAAGAGACGACAAGGTGTTGGCAGTGTGCAGTCTCGATTCAGATCCAGCTGTGGCCCAGGCTGCTGAACTGATGTACCAGAACAGGATGCCCTCAGGCACCCTCCTCAGGTGAGGCATGACATGCATTAGCTTGTGTTGTCCCAACTCACCATGGAAACCTTAACGTTACAGGAAGAACGCTGCCCTATCCAGCTATCTCTGATGTGACCCGCCTAACCTAGATGTGGCTAGATATAACATTCTGTTTGATCCCTTTTACCCTTTATATTATTAGTGCTAACAGTTATGGGGCTGGATGTAGCTATGAGAGGATACATGTGTGTGTCTGTTCTGCTGCATATGTTTTATTAATTACAATGTTTGAAACTAAATTGAAGTCGTTCATAATGAGTGGAAAGTATTAGTGGTAGCTATAGGATGTGGCTAAATATATAGATTTTCCTCTTCACTTCCCATTTATACCATTTTTGCCTTCAAATTCAATATCAACCAACTTTCTTGTTAGATGACACACTTGTTTGTTAATTTAAGTGCAAATTGATTTCAATTAGGTTAGTTATTGCAGCTCAAATTTTATAATGAAAAATAATTATTATTTGGTAGGTTTCTGTTCTAATTCTAAATTCTAAAATGTAACACAATCTTTAACCCCGAATATTGGCCTACTGTGAATGTAATATGAGAAACTTCTAAAATTGCCTTAATAGAAAAAAAAAATTCAAATGCTGCAACAGAATTAGGGACACGCCACTGTTTAGTTTTGTCAACGTGCATATTTGAGAGCTCAGCTTGAAGCTTGAAGCAGTCTGGATCGTGAAGAGAATACAGCCGGCTGGCCAGCATCCTTGTCCCAAAATGGAAGTTGGCATCATTCTATCACACCCTTGCTTAGTTATTAAACTATTCAAGTCGTGTGCGTGTGTGTGTGTGTGTGTGTATGTGTGTGTGTGTGTGTGTGTGTGTGTGTGTGTGATGGGTCAGCAGCGTTGCAGGCAGAGAAGAGGAGCACTACATAAATGATGGTAGAGATATAGGATGGGGTTCTATCTCTCCAGCTAATATATCGTCATTGACAACTGAGGATTGTGTTGTAAGTCAGCATCTCTTGATGCGTCATTTACATCCCCGTGCTGGTGCTGCTACTGTTGCCGAGTAACGGTCCCACTAGCCTCGTCCTCAGGTCCTATTTTAGGGCCTGGGGATGAGGCTATGGCCTTACATGTGATGCTTTTGTAGTGGCTTCCTGCAGAGATGGAGCAACCAAACCTATTTCTAGATTGACTTCTAGGTTGGCTGCAGAAATAAAGTCATGCAGACCATGGTATTGACCAGTATCTATGGCAAGCTCTGGTCTGCTCCAATGTTAGTCCCTGATGTCTGCTCAGATGCTCCAATGTTAACCCCTGATGTCTGCTCAGATGCTCCAATGCTAACCCCTGATGTCTGCTCAGATGCTCCAATGCTAACCCCTGATGTCTGCTCAGATGCTCCAATGCTAACCCCTGATGTCTGCTCAGATGCTCCAATGTTAGCCCCTGATGTCTGCTCAGATGCTCCAATGTTAGCCCCTGATGTCTGCTCAGATGCTCCAATGTTAGCCCCTGATGTCTGCTCAGATGCTCCAATGCTAACCCCTGATGTCTGCTCAGATGCTCCTAGTGATCAGGACTATATGGCCCCCAAGTATATACATGCGTACTATTTCGGAATTAGTCATAAGGGGTGCATTGAAATTTCCAATGATGGAAAAAATAAAACAAGAAGAGATATTCTCTTAATCGCCTAATTATAATGATTTTAAATTATCTTTTGGACCTTGAATACGTGGGTGTTGATTTTCAAATTACATGGTGTCTTGTGTATTAATTATCTAACAATTCAACGAAACAACTTTTAAAATGTATACGTTGCAACTGAACAGCAACGGACTTGGTACATGCAACAATTAATAATCAGGGGGTAATATCATTTATAAACAAGTTGTTATGGTAAAGTGGGCGGAAGCTCCCCTGCACGGGTTCCAATACCTAGGCTGCTTTTAACCACCCGGGGCCCCATATCTGATTATTGTAGTGGACCTAAACTAAACTAAACAGTCCGTGGAACCGTAGCGATGGGCAACCAGGAATCACGACCAGCATCAGACGCCGACCAGAGTGGGACCAAGATGGAAGCGGCTGAACAAGACGTTCGGGCCAATACCGGCGGTGACCCGGTAACTGACGGGGAGGTCGTGACAGCAGTGGTAGCCAAGGTTACAGATGTCAAAGAAGGGGAGTAAGTGTTCACGATGGGGCGCACACAACCTGTTGGGACCTTGAGGGATAAAAAAAGAATTTTTTAACCCAGAATGAGGGAGGTGGACGTGGGGGGCGCCAAAGTGCTGCTGATCAAACAGAAAGGAGAGTACTCCGCCGTCTCCCCCAAATGCACGCACTACGGTGCGCCCCTCGTCAAGGGTTGCCTTGGGGAGGGTCGTGTTCGCTGCCCCTGGCACGGCGCCTGCTTCAACATAAAGACGGGCGACATTGAAGACTTCCCGGGTCTGGACGGTCTGCAGACTTACAAGGTATAGTGCTGGCTGCAGACGTAAGCGAGAGTGGACGATGGTGTGCGATATGCTTCATACACCTCTCCCTCTACCCCGTTAGGTGGTAGTGGAGGGTGAGAATGTGGTGGTGAAGGCGGACAAGAAGGTAAGTCCAAAGTTATATATAGGCTACGTTAGGTGTGTGTGTGTGTGTGTGTGTGTGTGTGTGTGTGTGTGTGTGTGTGTGTGTATGTGTGCGTGTGTGTGATAACGTCAGTGGTCCTATGTGTAAGCTAATTTAGAGCTCTGTTACATTCGTAGAACTGTGTATTGGGGTTATTTTAAAGAAGAATTATTTCAGTTGTATTAAAAGTGCTACCCCGTCCCCGCCCCCCCCCCCCCCCCCCGTCCGCGCCCCCCTTGACAAACTTACCTGAACGTACCCTATTCAAACCTTAGAGAGATTGACAGTGAGTGACGAACATAGCAGTTGTGTTATGGCTATGCTTGGGAACTTGTCTCTCTCTCACCATAACATACCATGTTGTTACTGGTCTGAACTTTCATCTCTGACCCCATTTCCACACTTACCCCCTCATTTATCTCTCCATCTCCCCCACCCATCCATCCATCACCTCCCCCTCCACCCCCTCCCTCCCCATCCCCTCCCCACCCACCCCATAGTCTCCTTACCACTTATCTTTGTACACAGTCCCTTGAGAACACCAAACGTACTGGACTGTGTCCCTATGCACCCAAGGAGGGAGAAAAGACATTCCTTATCATCGGAGGGGGTAACTAATTCCCAGTACTCCATGTGTGCTTCTAATGTCCCATTCCCATTCCACAGGTCCTGCAGGTGTGGAGTGTGCTGAGACGCTACGAAGGGAAGGGTTTAATGGGAAGGTGGTCCTTGCATCACGGGAAAATGTTCTACCATATGACAGGCCTAAGCTGACCAAGGTGTGTGTGTGTGTATGTGTGTGTGTGTGTATGTGTGTGTATGTGTGTGTGGGGGTGGGGGTGGTGTATATGTGTGCATATATGTGTGTGTGTCTGTGTGTGCCGTCATAGGTCTAGGTTTAATTTTGTTGAGGGTCAAATCACAGGTGATGAATACTACTGCAGAGTCCATAGCTCTCAGGTCTAAAGACTTCTACTCAACTCACGGGATTGATGTGAAGCTGGGGAAAGAGGTACGTGCCTGTTAGCCCTACTCAAATTAGAGCCCATCTCCTCCTCTCGGGTACCCAGGCCACAAAAGTGGACCTGGCCGGGAAGAAGGTGACCTTTGGCGATGGAGAGACTCTCACATATGACTCACTGCTACTGGCCACTGGGTCAAAGTAAGGTGACCCACATAAGCATTAAGGCAGGTGTGCTCTAACCATTTGACCCTTCTAGGCCATTTGTCCTACCAGTACCTGGCTTCAATCTGCAGAATGTTCATGTGCTAAGAGAACCTTCCCAGGCCAATCAGATAGTTACCGAGGCAACGGGGAAGAGGGTGATAGTCATCGGCACGTCTTTCATTGGTCAGTTGTCATGTGACAACATCTGCATCCAAGTAATGTATGAACCCTTTTTGCAGGAATGGAAGTTGCGGCTTATCTTGTCAGCAAGGCAGCCAAGGTGGTGTGTGTGTCCAGTGGTCCATCACCGTTAGCAAAGTGCATGGGAATGGATATTGGTACCATGGTTCTGAAGGTATGAATCTGTGTGTGTGCCCCCATGTGTGTGGGTGTGTGTTTGTGTGCACAAACACACATGCACAGACACACAGGTACGCAAGCAAATGCATGTGTGCATGTGTGTGTGCATGTGTGTGTGTGCATGTGTGTGTGTGCATGTGTGTGTGCATGTGTGTATGCATGTGTGTGTGTGCATGTGTGCATGTGTGTGTGCATGTGTGTGTGTGCATGTGTGTGCATGTGTGCATGTGTGTGTGTGCATGTGTGTGTGTGTATGGCTTGTATGTGTGTGGGTGTGTGTATGTGTGATGCAACAATTCATGGATGGCTACAATCCTGGCAGATGTTTGAGGAGAAAGGGGTGGAGTTTAGGTTATGTGCTGGAGTAAAGGAGTTAAAGGGAACAGATGGAAAGGTACAGGATACAATGTTTTCACTTTCATTGATAGTGACCAGTTCATTTTCTGTTCCTCTTTGATGTCTAGTTCTCTTCTATTGTCCTGGCCTCTGGAGAGACACTGGAGGGAGATGTGTGTGTGGCGGGAGTAGGTAGGGGCGTGGCCTCTGCTGGTGCCCAGGCCTAACCTCTGGTGCCATTTTAGGGGTGGTTCCAGCCACAGCCTTCCTGAAGGACTCTGGTCTACCCATGACTAAGCAGGGGCATATCATTGTTGACCAGGTAATTTCATCGCATCCATTATTAGCTAATTGTTGTCTCTGGGACAGTTAGTGGCAAAATTGCGACAATATTGCTCTCCATTCTGGTAGCTGTACAACTTCCAAACGATTAATGCCATCGCTTTCCTATTTTCAACACATCATACCACACCATATCTACATGCTAGGATATACCACACTATTTCTACATGCTAGGATATACCACACCATTTCTATATGCTAGGATATATTTGTCCCATCATTTGTCTCTGTACCAAACATACAAAGGACATTGCCCCCTTGGGGTTCACCCCCCCACCGGGTTCAAAGCTTTAATATCTTTCTAAAGAAATATGCAAATCATTTAAAAATTGGTACATGCTTCGTGTAGCTATTGGTACATGCTTGGTGTAGTTATTGGTACATGCTTGGTGTAGTTATTGGTACATGCTTGGTGTAGTTATTGGTACATGCTTGGTGTAGTTATTGGTACATGCTTGGTGTAGTTATTGGTACATGCTTGGTGTAGCTATTGGTACATGCTTGGTGTAGTTATTGGTACATGCTTGGTGTAGCTATTGGTACATGCTTGGTGTAGTTATTGGTACATGCTTGGTGTAGTTATTGGTACATGCTTGGTGTAGCTATTGGTACATGCTTGGTGTAGCTATTGGTACATGCTTGGTGTAGTTATTGGTACATGCTTGGTGTAGTTATTGGTACATGCTTGGTGTAGTTATTGGTACATGCTTGGTGTAGTTATTGGTACATGCTTGGTGTAGCTATTGGTACATGCTTGGTGTAGTTATTGGTACATGCTTGGTGTAGTTATTGGTACATGCTTGGTGTAGCTATTGCTTTGTCCTGTTTTTTTCTTGACCCATTGTGAAGACATAGCTGTGGAAAGTGAGTGCACATTTTCCCGGCCTTGGTTCATTTCCAATGATCCTCCCTTGCACTGAACGGAATGTGGTTTGTCTAATATATGACCGAGAACATGTGCAGTTACTTTGTGCAGCTGTTGTCTTTGTAACGGGTTATGTTAAATTTTAATGAGCAGCACAAATCAATAGCTACAGGACTACTTGACGTGTAGCTATGTACAGGACTACTTGCTACAGGACTATTTTATATGTAGCTACAGGAGTACTTTACATACGTGCTGAACAATTAGGACATGTTGTGGGGTATTGTGTGTTGAAGTTGCAGCAATTCATTTAAATAAAGGACAGTGTCTAGCAAAATCACCCTTCTGGGTAGTTTTTCTTCAAATTTTTGTGAACTCCATAGAACTTCTATCAAATGGTCCATATGCGTCCAAAATTGGACTATCCATCATAAAGTTATTAGGCACTGAATTTATAATTAGCCCATACATTTCAATGCAAGCGTTACTTTTCTTTTGCTTGTCCTGGAAAATTTGAAAATGTATCACAAGGGTGATTTTTCTGGACACTGTTCCATATAAAGGAGATGCAATTTTGTCATCAACTGACCCAATTTTATCGTACGACAAAACACAACAATAGAAAGCGTGCACACGCATGTGCACATATGAAGTCAATATAATACATATATATACTTTACGAGACACTATAAAAACACCTAAAATAAATATTTATTCAGACATTGCAAATAAAGACGCTGACTCTGTTCATTATAGCTTGTAAAATAATATATGGGATTGTGACAGCGAAAAGGGACCTAGCGCATATTTTTTCAAGTTTTCAAAATATTTCAAATTCTAAGAGACACCTACTGTCCTCTACAACTTCTTTCTTGTGCACTAGAAATTAGAATGCATATCATGGAATTACAGTGGCCTGAATTTTTAATTACACGTACATTTTAATTGCAAGTGTCAACTTTGATGCTCCTGCCTGGAATATGTGCTAGGTCCCTTTTCGCTGCCACAACCCCAAATGAAGTGAAGGTAGCAGTGTGCCATGGGCTGTGTGTGGCTCCAAATGGAGTGAAGGTAGCAGTGTGCCATGGGCTGTGTGTGGCTCCAAATGGAGTGAAGGTAGCAGTGTGCCATGGGCTGTGTGTGGCTCCAAATGAAGTGAAGGTAGCAGTGTGCCATGGGCTGTGTGTGGCTCCAAATGGAGTGAAGGTAGCAGTGTGCCATGGGCTGTGTGTGGCTCCAAATGAAGTGAAGGTAGCAGTGTGCTATGGGCTGTGTGTGGCTCCAAATGGAGTGAAGGTAGCAGTGTGCCATGGGCTGTGTGTGGCTCCAAATGGAGTGAAGGTAGCAGTGTGCCATGGGCTGTGTGTGGCTCCAAATGAAGTGAAGCTAGCAGTGTGCTATGGGCTGTGTGTGGCTCCAAATGGAGTGAAGGTAGCAGTGTGCCATGGGCTGTGTGTGGCTCCAAATGGAGTGAAGGTAGCAGTGTGCCATGGGCTGTGTGTGGCTCCAAATGGAGTGAAGGTAGCAGTGTGCCATGGGCTGTGTGTGGCTCCAAATGGAGTGAAGGTAGCAGTGTGCCATGGGCTGTGTGTGGCTCCAAATGGAGTGAAGGTAGCAGTGTGCCATGGGCTGTGTGTGGCTCCAAATGGAGTGAAGGTAGCAGTGTGCCATGGGCTGTGTGTGGCTCCAAATGGAGTGAAGGTAGCAGTGTGCCATGGGCTGTGTGTGGCTCCTAATTTGTTGTACACAATACCTATCTTTGTAATGCCTGGGGACACCTTATGTCCTAATCATTGCATTATTATATGCTAATCGTGTGTTAATCCTAGGTGATGAGGCAAAATGCAGATTTGCAGTGGCCCCTGTAATTATATCTTGCCAATTACCCCCCCCCCCCCCAGCATATGAAAGCTTCAGCTGATGTGTATGCAGCAGGAGATGTGGCCCAGTTCCCTCTTCCTCTGATTGGTCACACCACCAACATTGGTCACTGGCAAGTGGCCCATAAGCATGGTATGAGCAGCCATGCTGTGCTAGCTGTGGTGGTCTTCATGTGCTGTCATGTGACCTGCATGTGATGTCATGTGACCTGCATGTGTGGTCATGTGACCTGCATGTGCTATCATGTGACCTGCGTGTGCTGTCATGTGACCTGTGTGTGCTGTCATGTGACCTGTGTATGCTGTCATGTGACTCTTCATGCCAGGGAACGTGGCTGCACTTAACATGCTTGGTAAGGAGAAGAGCTTCAACAGCATACCATTTTTCTGGACTGTGCTATTTGGCAAGTCATTGCGTTACTGCGGTGAGCAGAGGGAAAGGGAGAGAGGGGAGAGAGAGGGAGGAGGAAGGGAGAGGGGAGAGAGAGGGTGGAGGAAGGGAGAGGGGGAGAGAGGGTGGGGGAAGGGAGAGGGTGGAGGAAGGGAGAGGAGGGAGAGAGGGTGTAGGGAGGGAGGGAGATAGGGTAGTGATTATGACATAAACTATGTATCGCCCTGGTTACAGGACATGCTTTGAGTTGGGATGAAATCATTTATAATGGCAATGTGGATGAGAAGAAGTTTGTAGCCTATTATGTGAAGTAAGTTATTGGATCTATCAACACATTATTATGTCTGTGGCTTCTCTTATCTTCTTTGATATCCCTTTCCCATAACCTCTCCCTCCAACCCACCCTCCCCTCTCCCCCCTCCCCTCTCCTTCCCAACCCACCCTCCCCTCTCCCTCCAACCCACCCTCCCCTCTCCCTCTAACTATGTTGCCTCCTTTTTGACCACTCCCCCAACGACCATCCCCTATCTCTCCCCTCCCCTCACCCTCCAAAGAGACGACAAGGTGTTGGCAGTGTGCAGTCTCGATTCAGATCCAGCTGTGGCCCAGGCTGCTGAACTGATGTACCAGAACAGGATGCCCTCGGGCACCCTCCTCAGGTGAGAGAAGCCACATATATATACTGCATAGGTTATTAATAATTGCTAGTGGTTATTAATAAATGCTATTTTGTGCAGACAAAACCCAATCCTAGCCAGCTATATGTGAGGCAACTGGACTACTTCACCGCAAGTATTACTAGACTATTATAATGTTCTACAGGTCTGTTTTTTTTTTAAATGCCATGATTATATACAACAGACAGTATCCAATGGTTATTACATTATGCCCAGGCTTAAGTCCATGTACATGCAGATCAGTTCATCACTGATGTCATCACTGATGTCATCACACCTGTCTGACATTCTTGGTTGTATACAGGGGTTAAATGAAATAATGGTAAAGTGAATTCTATTCAGTGGGCTGTATGGTCTTGTAACCTTACTTTTAAAAAGTCTTGGAAGTTTACAGTGGTATTTGAGATGGTAGATGAGGTCATTCTGAGAAAGTTGAACCCAAGTACGTATCCTGCTCACCTCCATGTGATTCAGGAAAAGTATTATTCCCAGGGCAACATCTCTTGGTAGACGATCCAATGCTGATGAGTGTTCTGAGAATGATTCACCTGAAGAATAATCAAAGGCATAATAGAAGCCAGTTCATACTGTCAGTATCCGTCATCCACTGTTAAAAGAGCTCATGCTTACAGTGTACTTAAATTTATAAGCATCACATCAACACTTTTTGTACGCTACAAGTTGTCATAAATTTATCATAATGGGTATTAATTACATTTTATTACCACTGCACAGGCTGCGATAAAATGTAAATGAAAACACACCTTTACCCAACCCTCTTCTTCTAACACACCTCTACCCAACCCTCTTCTTCTAACACACCTCTACCCAACCCTCTTCTTCTAATTTGGACATCCCTACCAACGCAATATTCGATGGAGCGCAATAGAAAACATTAATTGATTTGAAAAGGAAGTATCTTCCTTTCTGTGTTTAAGTTCAGCATAGTGCCATTTGTATAGCTGTCTGGTCTGAGCAATAACCAGTCTGCCGATTATAATTTATAAACGCGTAACAACCTTTCGGGCGATATAGAATTGAGATCGCTCGTTGCTGCTAAACTCCATTTCTCGTTGTTGCTAACTCCCATTTCTCGGGGTTGGTGTACAATGTCGCTGGGTGCGTAAAACCATAAACATACAACAATGTATTCACTTCTGGATCGCTAAACTAAACCTAGAAACAATGCTATTTGATCTTGAAAACACTTCCCGCAGAAAGTGAAATACAAAGCCTGCGTTATTACACAAAAACCGCTCGGTTTTTTTCACACCACAGAGAGTTTATGGTAACAAAAGGGAACAGATCATAACAAGTCTACGCGCTTGCGCACTGAGCAGCTGGTTTGTCATTCCAGCCGGCCGGTCGCCTGTACATGTACAACAAAAAAAAATTTGAAATTGAGGGGTTAAAAGAAATATTGAAGCTGTTAGCGCCGCTTTCCTGCGCCCAGTATTGCAAGGTCCGCATACATCGTTATTTCTTCGTAGTCATGGTGCTTCTGTGCACGCTGCAGCGAGCGGGAATCCTTCGGTTTGCTTCCCGCGCTCGCGCCGTTCAGACTGTTATCTTCCGATAAACACCTAGCCATGATTTTCCCGGGACGATCTTGCGCGGGCAATTTGACCAACGAAGAGGGCAGCTGCGGCGGGTTGTACTTGGGCGGAAGCGGGCAGACCCCTCCGCCATTGATCATCGAGGCCTCAGTGGTCCACGGGGGAACGGGGGGAGGGGGAGGGGAGAGGGGAAACGGAGGCGTCATGTGGGTAGCGATGTCATTGGTGTGCATGGTTAAATCGCCTTCGGAGGAAGCTTTTAGATTTAATGCCCTCGACAAGGTAAGCAGAACAAATGCATCGTCTGTCTTCTTTGGTACTGGCGGGGGCGGGCACTCGCTATCTTCGTAGTCGTCGTCGTACGTTCCGACGTCGTCCAATGATCCACACGTGCGTAATTCGCCCCGCCCCTCGAGCGCAGACCTTTCCTGTGTGGGATGGCATGTGTGCTGTCAATGTTCAACCCCAGTGCCGAGTGCAACTCAATTTCTGTGCTCATTTAGCTCTGCTTCTACAAAACTAATGCACGCTTGCAGAGCAAGTGGTTATATTCCATTGCTCATTGTAGAACAGCAGCCGTTTCAACCACTAAACACAGTACAGTGGTAATTTTATAAACAGACCACACATTGCATCCCCCCCCCTTCTATGCTTTTTAAATTTTTTAATTTTTTTTTTGCATGGACAATGGAGGGAATCCATCTGCACCATTAACCCCCTCCTTCCCCCACTACCACCATCTCCCACACACATACCTGCTCACAGCTTGGTACTGAAGTGGACATGGGTGTGATGGTACTGTAGATTATTGGTGTGTCATCTGGTAGGCTTCTCTTAAGCACCGTCAGCGGTCTCACGGTGGCAAGAAACTCATCAGGAGCTTTCTTAATGATCTCCCCAATTTCCTGTACCTGCAAACCTGTGACAGGTGTTCCCTGTATGTCCAATATCTCATCACCTGGAAAAGGAAACACATCATACTATCAAACTCACTACCAAACTGTCAATGATGAGTGTGGTGAGGAGGGTGGGTGGGACAATTACCAGGCCTCAAGACCCCACTGATAGCAATGGGACCATCCTCGATAATTCGATTGACAAGAATATGGCCAGCTGCATTCTTGATAGTGCACCCTATTCCCTTCTGCGGATCTCTGACCAAAGTAACTCTTTTTACACCTTTGGAGGAGGGACAGAAATTGAACAAGTATATAACACGGCAGTGTGTCACATTCCATTTCGTAACAGGTATGTATTCCGCCATACCAGCAGGTACACAGAAGACACACCATACACATACATAATGGACTCACACGCTCGTATATGCACACATTACGCACGTCCAAAACGAACCGGGTTCCAATCGTCTGAGCGTTCTTCTAAACGGATCCTTCCTCTCAGCTTCCTTGTCTGTCTCGAGGGCTTCTTTAATAGCATGTACCCAACTTTCCTTGTCTTCTTTATTCGAACCTTGTAGCAAGGTAGCTCTCCTCTTCGTGTGAAGGGCAAATACGAATAAGCGCTTTTTTTCAAGTCCTTCGGTCTCAATATTCACCACGTCGCTCAGAAATACTCTGCCGATCGGTTCGTGCTTTTCAAACTCCCGCTTGAAGTAACAAAGCGACTCTCTGGTCAGAACGAAATACTTCCTTGACCATATCTTCATGATGTCGCCTTTCTTATACAGGAACCCTTCCTTTAGTATCAGACTATGCGATGTCCTTCTGCAGGGTGGTTTATCAGGACTGTTGGCCATTTCGTACCGAGAAACTACAATATATTTATTATTGGCTTTAGCATGGTTACCGTATTCTCCCGGCAAGTTTTGTCGGTTTACGTCCGAAAGCCGCACCTTCCGGATGAGCGTATATATTAACCGAGCTTCCCATCCGATCAAAGTCGATTTGCTTGCCTAGTAAGGGAGTGCTCGCGTGTGTACGCAGCTTGATATAGCAATACAGTCCCGCAATGGCGGATAGCCTGATACTACTGCAGAAAGACAACACGTTCACTAAACTGTTTGTAGGCGGTCTGCCGTACCACACAACGGATGACACACTACGTGAGTATTTTCTGCAGTTCGGCGACATAGAGGAGGCTGTTGTTATTCATGACAGAGTCACAGGCAAATCAAAGGGATACGGCTTTGTGAGTAACGAACCGTTGCATCACTATCATTTTTTTTTAACGCTCTTTTGCCTCCCCGCACGCGCGCACACACACACACATCAGGTCACCATGGCTGACAGAGAAGGAGCTGAGAAGGCGTGCGCCAACCCTAACCCTGTTGTCGACGGAAGAAGAGCAAATGTCAACTTAGCGTACCTGGGTGCGAGACCTAAGCACGGCCAACCAGGTGAGGAAAGCGGAGGAGGAGTCCCTTTTAAAACAGCGTGGGTGTATGTGTCGCCCCGTGCAGGGAGTCCTGGCAGCGTAAGAAGCGACTCGCCCAATGGCGGTCTCTATCACCACCAGTAAGTTTACCCGCATTAGCGGTCAATGTTAAATGCGTTTTTGGTAAATGCTGTCGTGTTTTTGTCGACCACAAAAGTTCGCCCCGCAACGGACGGTCAGGCGCGGGTCATTTTTTCCCATGATTTATTTATTTTTGCCGCATTTCATTACTTCACCGTTTCTCTATCTCCATCTCTCTCTCTCTCTCTCCCACTCCCTTACTCCATCCAGTTCACCACCGCCTATGCACATGGGGTTTCAGGCGCAAGGCTATTTCATCTCGCCCCACCCTGGCTTCTATGACGGTCCGGGACCATTCAGTCCGCCCGGCCCGCCAATGGGAGGTCCTCTTCTCTACCCGCCCTTCTTCAGTCCACCTTATGGCTACATGCCTCACCCATTTCCACCACAACAGATGCCTCCGCTAGTACCCTACAATGTTCCAAACTGCTGACACAATTGAAGCAACACAGTCAACGCTAAATATGAGAGATTTATTATTCAAACAGAAAAAAGAAAGAAAAGAAACCAAAATAACTATTCTCTTTAGAGATGTCTGTGCCACTATTCCATTCTAAATATCCTCTTAGAGAGCTGTATGCTTTAATACAGCTCCTTCTTTTCAATAACTGTCCAATGTACCCTTTTTTTTTTTTTTTTTTTTTTTAAATCTCAATTTCAGAATTGTCCAGGCCAGACATTTTCATTTTCTTCTTTCTCTGTTCCCAAATGTATATTTCATTCACACCAGGTAGAATCATAATAATATGTTTATTTTTATTATTTTTAAAGCACAACATCCCACACACACAGTGTGTGACCTTTGTGTGGGGGAGGGCTCTGGCTGTTTAGTCAACTGACGTGTAGTGTTTTTGTATTATCTGCATAGCTTGCATCAAGAAGCAAAGCCTATCAAACAACACAGCTTGCATGTATGTGTGTGTGTGTGTGTGTTGCATGAAGCAGTGTGACCTGGAACATACATTTTTCTTTAACTCTGGTCAAAAGGGAAAAACACACACACACACACACACACACACACACACACACACACACACACACACACACACACTATCACTTCCCCTGGGGAAGTTCAGTTGCAGTTACCTGAAGCATGAGGGATGGTTCAATCATTCACTCAACACAAACCACCACACATCTCCAGATTACCACATAACAACACACTGCTGCAATATTTTGGCCCTTGCAGCCAAAAACATGTCACAGTATTGGAGAGGTGGCCAACAGTGTGTACTATGTCACAGTATTGGAGAGGTGGCCAACAGTGTGTATACTATGTAGTTTACATAGAAGGAACACACACACACACATCTCTCACTTCCCTATATCATCCAGTATCAACCTACCCCCACACCAAGTTTGGAAAAAGTTCAGATGAGCATAGCAAACCACAGCCAATGTGGTTGGGTGGTTGAGTGGAGGGGGGTGGTTGGGGGGGAAACACAGTCAAGACATTCAGCTGGTGAGGGACAATAAATAGAACTGGAAGAAGCAACACCTTGTGTGGTGGTGAATACACAGAGTACAATGCCCCCACTCATCCACTACAAGCTAAGTGTATGATCCTATAAGATAAACCTGTGAGAGCAAATAGCAACACTTGTACTTTACAAAGAACAAACTCCTCCCATTTCATTTCTGTAGTACTCCCAATAACAGTGTTCTCTTCTCTCTCACACAGAGGCTCCACCTACCCCTCTCTGTTACCCCATCCCACCATCACCCTCCATTTTCATACCATATAAGGTCACAAACCATTAAATCGTTCATCTATCCAAATTTGCACAAACAAAAAAACCAGATAACTCATTACAAACTAGCACACAGCCCTATCATCAGTATGGTACATACCAGACCTAAAATGCTAACTAATGTCTAGTCCTACAAAGCCTATACTGTTCCATGGTAGGGTGGTGGTGTGGACACAGCGGGAGGCTCCTCTAAGAGTTGATGTCAGTGCAGTTGGTGACAAACGACTTTCCGTTCCACTTTGTCTTGAACTGCTCTGGAAGAGCATGCTCAGACTGTGAGAATAAAGGTTTAAAAAGTGTACATACATACATACACACACACACATACATACATACACACACATACGTACACATACACACACGTCCTCCAAACAAACCACACAACGTAACTAAGTGGAGACTAAATTTGAGTAAACAACATTTTGAAGTGAGAAAGTTTGTGATAGCCTTAAAGGTCCATGAATGGTATGACCAAAAGACAACACAAGACAACGGATTGAGATGTGTCCATACACACAAATTCACAAACAGAAACTAAGAGAATGTATTTAAATCCCCACACACTCCCACAACTCACAAAGTCACCATCAGTGGTTGAGGAGGGAACACATATATTCATCTCTGAAGACTTGGCCGTAACAATCTCAGTGTTGAGAGAGGCCTTGCTCAAATACACCTGGCAACCATCTGTCTTGTCGATGGACACAGTGGGACAGGCTCCATTGATCTAGTGAAAGTTTAGCGGAGAAGAGGGTTTAGGGTGCAATTGGAAAACAAAACACACACCACTACTACCTGCCCCTGCCATGTCTGAGGCATTACAATATGGGAAGGTCCTTCACCCCATAGAGCCTCTGTACTATGGTATCTTCCACTGGAATGTGCTCTCACCCCCCCCCCCCCCACCAACACAATCAACCTCACTGGCATGTGTGACAGCAAGCAGTCATCATGCAATATCTGGCCATCTGTAGGCAGGTCCCAAGATGGAGTGGAAGGTGCTGACCACAACACATGGGGACAAACACCAACTAGCCAACTCTGCTATGGCAACAGACTGCGCAAACAAACTTCCCTAGCAGTAGTAGTAGTACAGACACCTACATCAGCAAGGCAATACACCACAACAGGACATAGCCCACAGCACGTACACCACACTACTACTATTGGTGCTCTCAATAACGCAATGGGAAAGCCCTGGGGGCTTCTGAAGTGAATGAGCGGGGAGGAGGGAGAGATGTACCTGCACTTGAATGCTCTGGGAGTTGACAATCTCAATGGCCGATATGACATCATCAAACACAACTGCAACTTGCTTACAGTTGTCTGAGAGAAGAGAGTGTGTGTGTGGAGGAGGGGGAGGAGGGGGAGGAGGTGTGTGTGTGTGGAGGAGGTGTGTGTGTGTGTGGAGGAGGGGGAGACAATAACACACCACCAACTTACATGACAACACAGGAATGAAACCACAGCCATTATCAGGGCACAGATATGCCTACCCAGTTTCTCTTGTTGGTATCACAACCCATCACAACCACAAACATCCACACCCACAAATTGGAGGTAATATTACAAGAATCTCAACAGATTTAATTCACTCCCCCCCCCCCCCCCCCCAAACAGCACAGAAATGCCCCTCCTTTATCCTTTCCCCCCCCCCCTACTACTACTCATCACTCACCAATAGCAATGGAATTGCACTTCCCAGAGACTTTGACAACAGAGTTGGTGCATTTGAAGATGTACACTGTCTGCTTGGAGTTGGCCTTCACCTCCAGGTTCTTATTGCCATCCTGCCACTCCTGTGGTTTGAGGAGGGAAGGAGGCATCTCTAACAACCCACCCAGACTGCATGCCCTGCCTGGCTTGCCCACACACACAAAAGGGAATGACTTCTAAACTAATTACCAATGAACAAGGTCCATACAGAAAGAACACAAGTGAGGGCGGGCATATGTGAACCATGGAACAACCTGTCAAAAAACGTTTACAAAAGAAGATTCTACATTATTGTAAGGGTTTGTGAAAACTACCAGATTGTGCCACAAACCCAACGCCCACTCCTAAAAGGCTATTAATAGGATGCTGGGTGTATAAATACCTTATGCCCTATTAAGGTAACATAACCAGACCACCACGGAATGCACACCACTTGGTATTAGTTACACACTTGTGGACAGGAGGGGAGGGTGTGGCCCAGACAAGAAGGACCCTTACAATGGTCCACTTCTTGTCCATCACCAGTTCAAACACGGGGTTCTTCTTGGCCTGTGCTCCAGCACCAGCGGAAGGCTTTCCCGCAGATGAGGGTGCTGGTTTCTCCCCGGCCTTCACCACAGAAGACGCCCTGAGTGCAGGGTTCTTGTACGTCTTCATGTCATTGGTCACCTTACGCAGCCCTTGAACCAAGGAAGAAGCAACACACCGCTCAATCATACAGCCCTTACAAGTTTTAATGCAATTACAAGATAGGTAAATAAAATTTATTTCCTAAAAGATAAACCTCTCACCAGAGGTGACATCAAGACCCTTGTTGAGTGCGGCCAGGAGGTCCCCTCTGTCTGCCTCTGGGGCAGCGGCCTTGGTACTAGCGGGGGGAGGGGGAGGAGGAGGCCCTGCCCCTGCTGGAGGGGGAGGAGGGGGACCTGCTCCTGGAGGAGGAGGAGGTGGTGGGGCAGTGCCAGTGTAGTCAGTACCCTGTGGGTGTGGAAATAGGGAGGGAGGGAGGGAGGGGAGGCAGTGGTGGTATGTTATTGCAGTGGTGGTTGAACTACACACGGGAAATTGCCACATCTGTCTAAAGGCGTTTCTTCACTAGCAAAGGCAAACCGGATCGATCCGCATTGTGGCCAATGAATTTAATCAGTGAGTACATTGATCCATATACACTGATTAAATTCATTGACCACAATGCGGATCGATCCGGTTTGCCTTTGCTAGTGAAGAAACGCCTTTAGAACAATAAATAGTTTGTGATCACACACAAGAATGCACACACACTCACACACACACACACACACACAACATTATCTGCTTCCTCATAGGCAAGAGAACAGTGACAGGCATGACCAATGATGGATAAGTAGACTACCGGATCATTACCTGCCCATCAGCAACACCACATTAGCACAGAGGTGGGTGTGCTTTTAAGGGTCACTGCTTGCTAAGCACTTCTTCAACTAAACACCCCACAGGATAACACATAGCTGGCTAAGAAGCCTGCTTTATAGGCACAACAGGAAACACACACACCCACCCACCCACACACACACACACACACCCACACACACACACACCCACACACACCTATACATCATGCTAGAGCAACACAGAAAGGCGAGAGAGAAAGCAACATTGTGATGGAGGAGAGGGTGTGGTGGTGGAGGGTGTAGTGATGGAGGAGAGGGTGTGGTGGTGGAGGGTGTAGTGATGGAGGAGAGGGTGTGGTGGTGGAGGGTGTAGTGATGGAGAGGGTGTGGTGGTGGAGGGTGTAGTGATGGAGGAGAGGGTGTGGTGGTGGAGGGTGTAGTGATGGAAGAGAGGGTGTGGTGGTGGAGGGTGTAGTGATGGAGGAAAGGGTGTGGTGGTCGGTACATTGACAAACTGATCATTGGTAAACCATTCCATCAACAGGCAAGGAATGAGAAGTACAGAGTAAAGGAGAGGAGGGAAGTGGGAGGGAGGGAGAGAGGGAAGGTGGGGGAGAGAGGGAAGGGAGGAGGGGAGGAGGGAAGGGAGGAGGAAGGGAAGGAGAGGAGAGAGATAGGTAAACAAAAAACATGTGGTGTAAGATAGGAGGGGGAGGAAAGAGAGGGAGAGAGTAGTATACTATGGCTACCACAGGAATGGTGTGTGTGTATGTGTGTGTGTATGTGTGTTGGTGTATCTCAACAGATGCCTTGTGTGAATAAAGGTGAAAGGTGACACCCTGCACTGTGAGGAAGCACATCACCACCACACACAATGGCTCGATAGCTCTCCTATATGCAACACCCACTCGGGGATAGCTATTTTGTAACACGGTGACGTGAGACGTATATGAATTCCAAAGTCATTAAACCAAAAGTCTGGACTGCCTGGAGTTATCTTGGCCTCTTCAATACCTCATCAAAGTGCCATATCTCCCCTCACTCAGGACATACCCCACTAGTTATGTGCTGTGGACGGATTACATCACTGCTTGCATGACGTAGCAATGATGTAATCCACCTGTAGCTGCTATGATGGGTCTGGGCACAAGATGTTCCCATTCTCACTTGATGCACCTCCATATTACACCACACACCTCTTCCATCACACTATGACACTCATCACACCCCTCCCCATCACACCCCCACTTACTGCACCATTCCACACCAAGCCTGTGGTATGGTATTGCTTGACATACTCCTCCAAAGATTTGATGAGCCCTGAAAATGACTTCACCCACTCTACATGAGTCCTGAAGCAATGGAGATAGGAGTGAGGTGTGGAGTGAGGTGTGGGATGGAGATAGGAGTGAGGTGAGTGAATGGAGAGAGGAGTGAGGTGAGGGAATGGAGTGAGGAGTGAGGTGTGGGAGTGGAGTGAGGAGTGAGGTGTGGGAGTGGAGTGAGGGTGAGGTGAGGGAATGGAGTGAGGAGTGAGGTGAGGGAGTGGAGTGAGGAGTGAGGTGTGGGAGTGGAGTGAGGGTGAGGTGAGGGAATGGAGTGAGGAGTGAGGTGAGGGAGTGGAGTGAGGAGTGAGGTGTGGGAGTGGAGTGAGGGTGAGGGAATGGAGTGAGGAGTGAGGTGAGGGAGTGGAGTGAGGAGTGAGGTGAGGGAGTGGAGTGAGGGTGAGGTGAGGGAATGGAGTGAGGAGTGAGGTGTGGGAATGGAGCTGGATGATACAGCCATTAAACAGTTTGCTTACTCATCCTGTCCCTTGAAATCCTTCAGTACCCGGTTGCCATAGAACTGAGACTGGTCACCCATCTCTTTGATGTAAGGAGCAGGCTTGGGGGCCTGGGCACCAGGTCATTTGTAATTCTCTGTAAACAAAAAACAAAAAACACAAACTACTCACCACTCTGACCCAGCCCACACAACCAATCCCTTCCTTGATTGTCATAAGATGGTTGAACTGCTTAGAGGAGCGTCTCTTCTCACAGAAGTCCTGTAGTGCATGCATGTGTGCATGTGTGTGTGTGTGTGTGTGTTCACATGTGAAGAGTAATTAACACAACAAAACAGTTTCAGTTTCACCAGCTGTCCAATTTACCTGAGCTGATCCAATCAAATCGCTTAAAGGTTTCACAGCTTTGTCAAGTATGTCCTACAATCCAGGCCAGAGTGAATTAACCTCTTTCCAATCCACTGAACCACTAAACTCACAGGCTTTGGCAGCTTGTACTTGGAAGCCAGCACAAGAAACCTCCTCTGCTCATCAAAGATCTGCTGCACAAGCTTAGCCTAATGGAAGGAAGTGGGTGGAGCTTAGCCTAATGAGAGGAAGTGGGTGGAGCACATGACCAGAAACCATAGGACGCATGTGACCAAATACAAGGGAGGAGCATGTACCAAGCCTGTGGTTCATGAACACCTGGTGAAGATGTACCAAGCCTGTGGTTCATGAACACCTGGTGAGGGTGTACCAAGCCTGTGGTTCATGGACACCTGGTGAGGGTGTACCAAGCCTGTGGTTCATGGACACCTGGTGAGGATGTACCAAGCCTGTGGTTCATGAACAGCTGGTGAGGATGTACCAAGCCTGTGGTTCATGGACACCTGGTGAGGATGTACCAAGCCTGTGGTTCATGAACACCTGGTGAGGATGTACCAAGCCTGTGGTTCATGGACACCTGGTGAGGATGTACCAAGCCTGTGGTTCATGGACACCTGGTGAGCATGTACCAAGCCTGTGGTTCATGAACACCTGGTGAGGATGTACCAAGCCTGTGGTTCATGAACACCTAGTGAGGATGTACCAAGCCTGTGGTTCATGGACACCTGGTGAGGATGTACCAAGCCTGTGGTTCATGAACACCTGGTGAGGATGTACCAAGCCTGTGGTTCATGGACACCTGGTGAGGATGTACCAAGCCTGTGGTTCATGAACACCTGGTGAGGATGTACCAAGCCTGTGGTTCATGAACACCTGGTGAGGATGTACCAAGCCTGTGGTTCATGAACACCTAGTGAGCAGTGCGAGACTTAATTACATTTCTATGGCCAAACGGCCACTCAATTATGATATTGGGTGGCCCTTTTCTGGATTTGGTCGACCACTTTTGTATAGGTCACATGCACTATTAACAGCTATAGTTGCTATTCCAATTAAAAAATCGCACTGATTGGATCGTAATTAACCCTAACTGTACTTGTCATCAGTACACCCCAGCCCCCAGGGTGCGATGAAATGTTCAGTATCTGTATCGGTGGCGGGAATAAATATACACTCACGTCGCGGTAAGATAGCGCAATTAATAATCGGTCAAATGATCAATCACAGACAATATTGTACGGCCATTTTAGCAAAATGATCTGAAAATGGCTGAAAATGGCTGTGGGCCGGCCGTTAATTTCCACACTGGGTGAGCATGTACCAAGCCTGTGGTTCATGGACACCTGGTGAGCATGTACCAAGCCTGTGGTTCATGGACACCTGGTGAGGATGTACCAAGCCTGTGGTTCATGGACACCTGGTGAGGATGTACCAAGCCTGTGGTTCATGAACACCTGGTGAGGATGTACCAAGCCTGTGGTTCATGGACACCTGGTGAGGATGTACCAAGCCTGTGGTTCATGGACACCTGGTGAGGATGTACCAAGCCTGTGGTTCATGAACACCTGGTGAACATGTACCAAGCCTGTGGTTCATGAACACCTAGTGAAGATAGGGTGTCTTGCAATAAGCCATGAATAGGAAGCTAGGATAATTTAAGTGAAGCTCCTGTGGACATAACAGGTGACCATGAGGTGATTGAAGTGACAACCATGTGACCATAACCATGATGCAAGATGCTCTACTGAAGGTTGTTTGTTGCAACTGTCAACAGTTTACCCTAGCAGTTTCACATTGCAAAAGCCCATGTTTTTACACCACAAAATGGGTCAGATCACTAATACACCACAAAATGACCCTATAAGGACAGACCTAGCTTCACCACTAACCCACCCCCCCCCACACACACACAAAATGGCCCTATATGAACCCCTCCTCCCCCCCCCACACACAAAATGGCCCTATATGAACCCCCCCCCCCCCCCCCCCCACACACACACAAAATGGCCCTATATGAACCCCCCCCCCCCCACACACACAATGGCCTTATAGGAACATACCAACCTTCACCACCAGCCAGCTATATTGCTATCAGGTGCTAACCTGCTGTGATACGTCCCCTCCTATCTTCTCTGACAGTGCCAGGTACTCCTTAAGTTTTCCCCCAAGGATCTATTGTGAGAGAGAGAGAGAGGGGAAAGTGTGTGTGTATGTGTGTGTGTGTGTGTGTGTGTGTGTGTGTGTGTGTGTGTGTGTGTGTGTGTGTGTGTGTGTGTGTGTGTGTGTGTGTGTGTGCATGTCATCAATGCAATGAGACACACACATACACACACATATACACACATTTGTGAAATTGCATATTTAAACATGTTTGCCCGTGGGTGTGCTTTGCCTCCATTTAATGGTTTGCCAACTTGGAATGAACAAGGTCAACGTGTTTGGCAGTGTTATTGAACCCTTAAATTTGAGGTGGTTGTCATGGATGCAATGGTGTTTTAGGGGGGTGAAGGTGGAGGTCTGAGGAAAGTGAACTGGAATGGAGGTCGGTAGAAGTGGATTGGAATGGAGGTCAGGTAGGAGTGGATTGGAGTGGAGGTCAGATGGAGATACAATTCCTACTGACTCCATCAGTTTACAGTACACAAAATATCTTAGCAGTGTACTTTCATTTGTAGCAGGCACACACCACTGTGGGATGCATGTCACGTCTCTCTCGTACATGCATCATGAAAGTAACACACACACTACAGGTGCACACATGCATGGTACAGAGTGCATGACAAAGTCATACACATAAACACCTACACACGTGGACATACAAGTACGCACAGTCAGAGGGATAATCATTCACTAGTCTACAAGACATATAAGTACATACAGTCAGAGGGATAATCATTCACTGGTCTATACACAGTACATCTTTGTGCAACATATGACACAGCTTGCAGAGTACACAACACCCATGCATACACAGCACACACACCCACACATACACACACAGCACACACACCTGCACATACACACCCACACATACACACAGCACACACCCACACACACACAGCACACATACACACACAAGCCATGATAAATAAACAACAAACAGGTCAAACACACACAGACACACACTGCCGAGGCTCCCCCACCTTGGCGTCATATTCCTCCACGAACTCAGCAGTGACTGCGGATAAAAAGCAGTGTAGCGGTTAAGATCACGACCCAAACTCCGAGCACGCCCACGGTCATTAAGCAGCTGTTTCACACCCACCATCAGCAGCTGCTACTCCTCCACCTCCGCCACCACCTCCTCCCCTGGAGGCGAGAGACTCCAACTTCACAGTCACAGCCTCCAAGCGCGTGACGAGGCTGGCAAGATTTTCGGCCATGTTTCAAACGGGTCCTGCACGTATTATTCCGATAAGAACGTTGCTATGTTATCGCAAACCACGCTACTAAGTATAAACGCGCAGCATGCAAGGGATGTTTGCCGACAAGTCCAGGAGACTTTTCTAGCGGTGTGGAGCGCCAAAAAGATACCTGTAACGTAACTAGTAGAACACCGCGTCAAAACTTACAACAGAGCGCCGAACAAGTGCACCGATGTGGTTTTAACCGGATCACGAGATGCTGATAAATCGTAAGTTCCGTTCCAATAATGGCTGCCCTTTCTTAAAAATAAAGAATTTACCTTACAAAGTTAGGGTTGTAACCCGCTTCGCGCTTATAAATGTGGTAAGAGTATGGTGCACAGATATGGAATTTTGCATGGAGTGAAGAAGTAGGTTTGTACACAGCTTCTAGGAATTATTAAGTGTTTATACAAAGAAGTTGCGTCACTTGATTTGCAACCATTAATAGAACGCGTGAGCATGCGGACGTGAAAACCGAATAGCTAAGTAGAGGATACGATAAGACACTCAACTCGCTCTTCAACTAAAGACAACACAACCATTGCTCTAAGATAGGAAGAACTCATGCTGACGAATGGCGGAAACGACTGTTCAAGTTTCAGAGCGGGCCAAGGACTCGTTGTGGAACAAAATCACGTCGGTTCCTGTCAACTTTTTAGCCGGAGGCGTGGCCGGTGCTGTGTCCAGAACTGCTGTCTCGCCATTGGAGAGGATGAAGATATTATTTCAAGTAGGCTTATATATATGCTACAAGCAGCCTGTGTTTCACACTTGACAAAAAAATTTACAGATACAAGTTGAAAGAAGGCCTGAGGAGAGAAAATTTCAGGGCATCATCCCTTCTCTGGTCAAAATAGGCAGAGAAGAAGGTCTGAAGGGGTACTTTAAAGGCAATGGTACCAACTTGGCAAGAATTGTGCCCTACGAGGCCTTGAAGTTTGCTGCCTATGAAGAATGCAAGAAGGTAGCAGGAGGTGCGAGCTGTGTGGTGTGTGTGTGTGTGAGCTGTGTGTTGTGTGTGTGTGAGCTGTGTGGTGTGTGTGTGGTGGTGTGTTGGTGTGTGTTGTGTGTGTGGTGGTTGCATATGGTGGTGTGTGTGGTGTGTGTGTGGTGGTATTGTGTGTAGTGTGTGGTGGTATTGTGTGTAGTGTGTGTGGTGGTGTGTGTGTGGTGGTGTATGTGTGCGTAGTGTGCATTGTCTGCACGTGTGATGTGCGTAGCATATGTGTATCTGGTTGTAAGCATGTCTGTGTATCACTAGTACCTCTCCCCTCTCATCGACATAGCTACTTCACATTCCTGAAAACCCGAGGATACAAAGTCCAGGGAAGAGGCTGTGTGCAGGTGCAATGGCTGGTATCATAGCAACCGCAGTCACTTATCCGTTGGATCTTGTACGAACACGTCTGTCTGCCCAGGGGGAAGGGCTGGACAGGAAATACAGGTTAGCCATTATCCTATCTGACCCAGCTCCCTCTAATCTTACACTTCCTTCTCCTGTTGCACTGTGTTAATTTTACTCATTCAGAAATATTAGACACGCGTTCAGAACAATAGTGAGAGAGGAAGGAGGAGTGGTAGGGTTGTACAGAGGCTTATCCCCTACACTGCTTGGAATAGCACCGTACGTGGGACTGAACTTTTCCGTGTACGACACACTGAAAGGTATGTGAGTGACCATTTTTCTTCCAATTATGCACCAATTATGCCCGCCTAAACACGCCCAGGGTTTGCTTCATCGTACCACTGCAGAGGTTCTGCGACAACGTTGTACCACGACAAGGAAACTGAACTTCCAGTGACATGGCGGCTTGCATTTGGAGGTGTTGCTGGGGCCACAGCCCAACTTGGTGAGTGCGTAGTTCTTGATACCTTGAGTTCTTGATACCTTGTTAACCATTAGTGGAGGTGTTGACCAGTACTAACGAGTAGTGGCCGGTCTGTACCAAAGCTACTGTTTGCTAACCAGTAGTGGCTGGTCTTACTGTTTGCTAACCAGTAGTGGCTGGTCTTACTGTTTGCTAACCAGTAGTGGCTGGTCTTACTGTTTGCTAACCAGTAGTAGTGGCTGGTCTGTACCAAAGCTAATACTAGAAAGCAAAATTTGATTTTTAGTAGGTGTGTTGAATATAGGGACTATGATATCAAGATGTCTATGGAATATGTTACTTTACTGCCTTCAAATGTACTAATCAATTTAGCTAAATCAGTGTGTTTTTATTTTTATCGACCACATAGCAGCAACTGTTAATTATCCCCATTGCCAAACAGTTGCTATGGTTTCCTTTTGTGATCAGATGGGATCCACCAAAACATTTTAAGATCTGCCATTATTATTCTCTTGAGAACAGTAATATTTCCAGTGCATTGAAGACGAATGTACACCTTCACAAACCCACTCTCTTAAACCCCAACTGCAGTTACCTATCCCCTTGATGTCATAAGACGTAGGATGCAGATGAAGGGAACAATGGAACATCGCTTCCCTTATGACTCAACTTGGCATGCAGTGGTCACCATTGTGAGATCAGAGGGTGTCCATGGACTGTACAAGGGCCTCCTGCCCAACCTTCTCAAGGTTGCTCCATCAGTGGCGATTGCATTTGTGACCTATGAAGCAGTGAAGAGCCTCCTACAACCAGCCAAGGCTAGCTAGCTAGCTGGCTTTGGACCCATCTATTCAATTCCTTTATAGGAGTCAATTCCCACATCTCATCCATCACCTTTTATTTATACAATAAAATATTGACAAGTGTTGTATGAAACGACATATAACATTTTGTATAGCTTATGAAAATATTTAAAAAGTTTACTTACCGAAGTTCACGGACACCGCTTGCTCACTGAACATGGCTGTCTAATTCTATTCCCTCCATACATTTGGTGGTTTCGTTCGCAGTATATTTGTTAGTCCATTGTTCCCAATGACACAAACCACGGAGAAAGACGATTGCGCGTTGTAATGACAGCAGTGCAAATAAATTTTTAGTAGCGGATAAAAGAAAACGAAAAGAAGGAAAAAAAAAAAAAAACGAAAAAAAAAAAGGATGTCTTCCCGGACAGCCTGTACAAACACAGGTTTTCAAACAAATCGGAACGTTCTGGGGTTGGCCAAGATCTCAATGTGCCCGCCTGCTGCATGAATCAGCGAGGAGGAGCTGCACCACCATAGCTGTAGTAGGCTCCTCCCCCCCGTTGCTGGGCCCCAGCCCCACGTCCATAGGCAGCAGCAGTCTGTGCATCCCCACCAGGGTATCCTCCACTGTAGTCATAGCCATAGCTCTGCCCGTAGGCATCACCTGCCTGCCCATAACCACCAGTTCTTGTGTCTTGACCGTAACCAGGCACCTGTTGGGCAGCTGCTGGAAGGGGTACAAAGAAACAATAAATTGGATGTTTTGTGTCCCACCCAATTCTTACCAGTAGTGGGCTGTGGGGGAGCATTGTTGTAGCGATCGTACCCACCAGAGTATCCACCCTGGGAGTACTGTCCATACCCACCCTGTCCACCATAGCCCCCACCATAACCACCTGAACAGGAGAGAATGCAGTGTGGTGGCTTTCTCAACAGGGAGTAGATCTGGTTCACATGTGCACCCCTATCCTATCAAAACATAAAGGCCACAAAAGGCTCACCTACCCCCCCCCCCCCCCCCCCCTCATTCAGTCACTGCATGTCAGGGAAGTATATTCTCTGCCCAGTTATCAAATGTGGCTTTGCCTGATTGCAGCAGACAGTTCACATAAACCAGCAAATTACACTGAGTACAAAAAAACTGGTCAACAACATCCTGCATACAAGGGCTAAGGATGAGCTGTTTATAAAGACTATAACAACACACCTACTTTTCTTTAGTACACACTACAAGTGTAAGGTTTTAACACCTCTCCCTCCTCCCACACTCACCATAACCACCATACTGTTGCTGTCCCTGGCCATACCCATAGTTGGCATACCCTCCGCCGTATGCACCCGCACCATAAGGTGTATAAGAACCACGACCGTAAGCTGCAGATGGGTATGAAGGATAGGGTCAACAAGAACAGACTGGCAAACAGGAGTGATACAGTCAAACAGACCAGTATAAGTGTAAGGTCAACAAGACTAGAGATACACACAGGGGGGATTAGCACAACACGTGTGTGTCCCTGGCTAAGAAAAGGTACTGCCATGACACAAAATGCAGTCTAGGGCAGTGAAGACGGGGCCAGGATGATACTTTTAGGCTCCACAATTACGTGTACCAAGATGAGGTTGCAGGAGCAGAGCCCCCGCAACCCAAAGGTCACAACTCAACAGAAGCCATCACAAAAAACTGCTAACTACCGGAGGAATATCCCATCTGGTGAAGTCACTTACATTGCTGGTATCCACCCCCTTGTTGGTAACCACCACCTCCACCTAGGGGTCTCTGTCCTGGATAACTTGGACCGGGACCCCCGGCAGAGAAACGAGGCTCCGCCTTCTTGACTTCAACCTGGAAGGAGGAAATAGAACAAGTCAATACAATGAGTAAATTGTCACAGTACAAGACAACATAAACCTGTCACCTCACCGCCCCCAAAGTCCAGTGCAACATACAATACTGATCTTAAGCAGTACCCAGATGTGTGAGGTAACAAACACTGCTAAAAACCACACATAGCTTATACTACCCCCCTCTCCACACACACACACACACACACACACACACACACACACACAGACCAACACATTTGCACACCGTTTTTCCGTTGATCTGGTGGAAATGAATCTGGCATAGTCTATCCACAACGTCTTCCGAGTCAAATCCAACAAATCCAAACCCTATCCAAGTAACAGTAGGCAGGGGGGGTAGTACTTAACTGTCCTTAAGTACACACACCAGATTATTAGTTGTGGCAGTTATAACGTTATCTGAGGCTAGAGATGTGGCGGGAGAACTAACAGATTACAGTGATTGGACATATTACAGGTCTGGTGGTGATCTGTCGTGCAAGTTAACCATATAGCGACACACACACATCACTGACATGAAGTATACTATTATAATAACAAGTTGCATATGTGCAAATCAAACCTCGCATTCGCTGTGTGGCTTTGTCGAATTTCAGGTCAATTTCTGTCACCTACAATGGCACAAGATGCCCATAGCCACAGATACTCTCCTCCTCCTCATACTTACAGGTCCAAATTGGCCGAAGAAGTTCCTAACTTCATCCTCTGTTGTACCAGCCGCTATACCTCCAACAAACACTTTCTTCACCCTGCCATTAAAACTTCCACCTTGCTGTGCGATTAGAATTGAATTCAATTATTACGTTATTCTCTTCCACAGTACTGTATTTTAAAAAAGCTACGAAACTTACCGATGGAGGTGTTGCAGATTTCATCGTTGCGGGCTTGGGATCAATCTAACATTCAGCCACAATTTAGAGCTCTTCTGGTGCGTACCAACTAGAGTCTAACCGTTTTGCTATCCAGCTGGTGTGGTCCATTTTTCATAACCTCCTCTACACTAGCCTGGTCTGTGAAGGTCACGAAGCCAAATCCCCTACAGGTGAATACGGAAGCAATTCAAACGTACGCGCATTAGGCATTTAAGGAAGTCGGGACATGTACACCAAAGCACGTGCTACCAATTAGCCGCGCCCTATTCTTTTTTTATTTTAGCTTGTCTTTGTGATGCTAACCTTGGTCGCTTTGTCATTGGATCTTGCATGATAACGCAGTCAGAAACCTCTCCGAACTTAGCGAAATATTGTTTTAATCCGTCTGAATACGAAATACAAACAAGGTAAATCCATGTTAAAATGGCGGCGAATCATGCTTCGTTCACCTTCAGTCGTTTCCCAGCTAAGACCGCCGACAAATATTTTGCTGTATATATAAGTACAAGCAGTAACAACCAGTGACCAAAAAGCCTCAAACTAACCCAGGTTCGATAGCTGGTGCTTGGGCACTCTCCATTTGCAGGGCTGCTTTCGTTAAGTGAGGACGAAAGAAAGGAAGACTTAGAAGCAGAAAGAAGTTCAACTTCTACCTGTAGTGCTTAGTTAGCCTAACGATTAGGGCTACCTTAGCCTACGATTACAAAAGATTAACTACACACTCCCTACGTGCCAAATGGCAGAAAGGACTAATTAGTACATTCCACCCGCTATGAGGGGCGCATGCGCAAGCATACCGTAAATATGGTCGCAAGCGCAAGTTCATTGTTAATACTAAATTTTTATACCAGCTCCCTCTCGAAGGGAATGAATTTATCTTTTATTACTGACATGTGCCTGATCATTGAGAAGTAAGTGTTCTGAAATTTAATTCCTGACTTCCTCGGCGCCTCAACTATAAGCGTCCCCGAAGTGACGTAACGATACGCACACACACTAAGGGGAGGAGACCGATCGGACATCAGAGGCGGCGTAGGATTGTTAATGTTAGATTTAGCGGACTGAAAAACTGGTGTGTGTACGGTCAATTAAAAGCACAACTCAATACGATGTAAGATAACGAACAAAAATTTGAAACCAAATAAGCATAAATAAAAGGCCTCAAAATTAATTGCATAGATCCACATGCTACAATGCTCCCATTCACATGGAATAAACATAACTAATAAACCCAGAAGTTCAATCTTGCAAAATTAGCCAATTCGTTGTCTCGTCATCCCGTGAGAGAATATGCAATCCGCAGTGACGTAAGTAACCCACAAAGTCGGTAGATCAAAAATGAACACAACTATCAATCTTGACCACCGTTAAATAAAATAGCTGTCCCTGCGAGATAAGATACTGCTGTGCTACAGAGGGTGTCCCCTAACGACAGTGAAGACGGACCTCATGGGTTGATGTAGGCCTATTATGACGTTGCCACGAGTTACGAGGATCGCACGTGCGGGATGGGCCTCATACATACGTGCACAGCCAGGTTATTATACGGTGCTTGCCTTGTTGAGCCTCTTACCGCCTCCATGACGTTATGCCAACATATTAAAGTCCGTGAGTCTGGTGCCACCTAGCCCAGGGCGTAAAGGGTTGCGTACACTTTGCTGATGGCTGATACCAACGTCACCGCTGGGGTGAAAACCATGTTAAATGTCTATTATCAGCGAGGCGATATATACTACGCAGGTGCACATCACTCTCCAGGATGGCTATATAATGAACCGCACACCTCACAGTCTCAGTGCACCACCTGCACAATGAATTTAAATTTAAGCGTGCGCAATTGGATTCCTTTAATAACTTTCACATAGATAAAATTGCCCTAGACTTCGCGAGATGTTGAGCCTTGCATAAAGTTCAGAGGTTACCATGCATGGACTTGGGCATATAGTAAGGCGAGATGTACCAGAGATAATCTATATATTATCTCTGGATGTACAAAGGCAGTCATAAGACTCTACATGTACCACGAGGGACCCGACACTCGGCAAACTTCCTATTCTTTTCTCTCGATAGTGCGAATCATGGCCATCACGTTTAATTTCCGAGCCAACCCACCACTAACACACTCCTGAAACTTAATTTATAACGACTAACGACTTCCACATGCATACAACACACACAGCAATAAATGAGAGTGGGAGGTGGAGAAAGTCAAATGGCACATACAACACACTACCGAGGCGGTGCATAATTGTATGCAGCTCCTCCCCTAGGCTGTCCCGCAGCTGGGGCCCCCTCGTCCACAGCCAGTACTCTGTGCATCTCCCCCAGCTGGGTAGTTTGCTCCCGAGTAGCCGTAACCACCATAGCTCTGTTGTCCGTACCCGTCAGTTGTTGGCTGACCATAGCCTGTTCGTGTGTCCTGAGGATAGCCTGCTGCTACTTGTTGGTTTCCAGCTGCCACCATGACAACAATAGCAGAAAATGGTAGAAAGCTATGGTGTAATTTGACACAAGCAGCTCTACACTCTTGGAAGTAAATACTATAAATGATATGCCTTGCAGACTGTTTTGTTTATGTCCAGTGGTACAGTAAGGACTAAAACAAACCCACCAACAGTCCAAACCAAGGTAACATTAGTGTTTGCCTGCTTTGACACCCAGCCAAGACTTAACCACTCGACCAAGTAACGCCACAGGCAGCAAGTGCTCCCACCACCTATACACCTCTCGCTTTATGTAGAGCATTAGAACTTACCATATCCACCATACTGCTGCTGTCCCTGACTGTTACCATAGCCACCATATCCTCCAGAATACCCACCGCCATAACCTGTTCTGCCTCCATTGGCTGCAATTGGCCAGGGGTCAAAGCAGAGAATAATCACCGTAAAACAATTTTAAACACTGCCATAAATAACAATAAACATGTCCCTGGCAAATTAGGTAGTGAATGGTATGAAGTGGACCAGCTGGTCCCCTGACCAAGCACTGAAGACGAACCAGGTTACACTGTTTGCCCACTACGACATTGCCACAGTTTCTGGGGAGAAATAGCTTGCAGCACCTAACGAAATGGGCCACCCTTTCAGTCAATATACAACGTACATATATGGGGATCATCACAACAGAAAAGGATGAAAAAAGTAACAAAATGTTACAGTAATTTGATAAGTGTACAAGTTGTAAAGATCTAGCCATATCTTAGAACATCAACATGCATTAGGTTACCTTTCAACACAGCAACACCACCATATGTATTACTTTACTTACGCTGTTGATATCCTCCCTGTTGTGGATATCCATCACTTCGCCGGGGGTGTAAAGGACTGCGTGCACCTTCCAGATATCAACGTCTCCGCTGGGGTGAAAACAATGTCAAATGTCTATTATCAGCGAGGCGAGAATAGAACGCCGAGGTACATCACACTGGATGGCAATAGATCGAACCGCACTATTTAGTGTCAGCTTGCAGCTGCCCACGTGCGTAATGGCTTTAAAACTTACGCATGCGCAATCGGTTCATAACCAATCCCCATTATGTCAAACCCAAGATAAAATTGGTCTCTAAAAGTTCGCCCTCATCAGGGAGATGTTTAGCCTTGCAAAGTTCAGAATTTGCCATGGATTTGGGCATGCAGTTTTGGATAGCAAGGCGAGATTTAAGTCAGCCCCCCGCCCCCCCCCTCCCGTACCCCAACTTTGCGTCATTGCAGTATGCTTACTCAGCTACCTCTGATGTTGCACCCGCTGCAGATAAAACATTTGTATTTAACAAGGGAGGCTGGCTTTCCTCAATCGCAGTCCTGTATTACATTATCATAGTATCTCCCTGTCTTTGTTTGAAAGAGGTCTGTGCTTAAAACTTAAACATGGGTTGAACATGTTATACAAGAGCCCTACTACTTATGAAATGTACAGCGTTGAAGTTTCAAAAGTAGCAGCTCTCGAGACCGTCTGGTGAACATTGCGCAATCCAATTAGTACTAGCTTGAAAAGTCTCCAAACACTATTCTTGTCTCGATCATCATATTTAAAACGCACGTTAGGGGGTTTGTACGGATCCTGGCTCGTAACAAAACGCCACCACGTTTGATTCCGAGCCAACCCACCTTTAACGCACACTCGTGGTGTAAGCTTACTTATAACTAACGACTTCCACATGCATACAACACACACAGCAATAAATGCGAGTGGGGAAGGAACGCTTGGGCGAAGTGGAGAAAGTCAAATGGCACATACAACACACTACCGAGGCGGTGCATAATTGTATGCAGCTCCTCCCCTAGGCTGTCCCGCAGCTGGGGCCCCTCGTCCATAGCCAGTACTCTGTGCATCTCCCCCAGCTGGGTAATTCGCTCCCGAGTAGCCGTAACCACCATAGCTCTGTTGTCCGTACCCGCCAGTTGCTGGCTGACCATAGCCTGTTCGTGTGTCCTGAGGATAGCCTGCTGCTACTTGTTGGTTTCCAGCTGCCACCATGACAACAATAGCAGAAAAGGGTAGAAAGCTATGGTGTAATCTGACACAAGCAGCTCTACACTCTTGGAAGTAAATACTATAAATGATATGCCTTGCAGACTGTTTTGTTTATGTCCGGTGGTACAGTAAGGACTAAAACAAACCCACCAACAGTCCAAACCAAGGTTAACATTTTAGTGTTTGCCTGCTTTGACACCCAGCCAAGACTTAACCACTCGACCAAGTAACGCCACAGGCAGCAAGTGCTCCCACCACCAGTACACCTCTTCACTTTATGTAGAGCATTAGAACTTACCATATCCACCATACTGCTGCTGTCCCTGACCGTAAACATATCCTCCAGAATATCCACCGCCGTAACCTGTTCTGCCTCCATAGGCTGCAATTGGCCAGGGGTCAAAGCAGAGAATAATCACCGTAAAACAATTTTAAACACTGCCATAAATAACAATAACCATGTCCCTGGCAAATTAGGTAGTGAATGGTATGAAGTGGACCAGCTGGTCCCCTGACCAAGCACTGAAGACGAACCAGGTTACACTGTTTGCCCACTACGACATTGCCACAGTTTCTGGGGAGAAATCGCTTGCAGCACCTAACAAAATGGGCCACCCCTTCAGTCAATATACAACGTACATATATAGGATCGTCACAACAGAAAAGGATGAAATATGTAAATATGTAACAAAATGTTACAGTAATTTAAGTGTAAAAGTTGTAGAGGGTCTAGCCATATCTTAGAATATCAACATGCATTTGGTCACCTTTCAACACAGCAACACCACCATATGTATTATTTGACTTACGCTGTTGATATCTTCCCTGTTGTGGATATCCAACACTTCGCCCGGGGGCGTAAAGGACTGCGTGCACCTTCCCGATATCAACGTCCCCGCTGGGGTGAAAACAGTGTCAAATGTCTATTATCAGCGAGGCGATAATACAACGCCGAGGTACATCACACTGGATGGTAATAGATCGAACCGCACTATAATAGCGTCAGCTTGCAGCTGCCCACGTGCATAATGGCTTTAAAACTTGCGCATGCGCAATCGGTTCATAGCCAATTCATTTAACCCTTTATGCCAGACCCAAGATAAAATTGGTCCCTAAAGTTCGCCCTCATCACAGAGTTTAGCCTTGCAAAGTTCAGAATTTGCCATGGATTTGGGCGTGCGGTTTTGGATAGCAGATTTAAGTCCCGCCCCAACTTTGCATCATTGCAGTATGCTTACTCAGCTACCTCTGATGTTGCACCCGCTGCAGATAAAACATTTGTGAATAACAAGGGAGGTTGGCTTTCCTCAATCGCAGTCCTGCATTACATTATCATAGTATCTGATATTATCTCCCTGTCTTTGAATGAAAGAGGTCTGTGCTTAAAACTTGTTATACGAGAGCCCTACTACTTGTATAGCGTTGAAGTTTCAACAGTGACAGCTCTCGAGATCGTCTGGTGAACATTGCGCAATCCAATTTGTACTAGCTTGAAAAGTTTCCAAACACTATTCTTGTCTCGATCATCATATTTAAAACGCACGTTAGGGGGTTAGTACGGATCCTGGCTCGTAACAAAACGCCACCACGTTTGATTCCGAGCCAACCCACCTTTAACGCACACTCGTGGTGTAAACTTACTTATAACTAACGACTTCCACATGCATACAACACACACAGCAATGAATGCGAGTGGGGAACGCTTGAAAGATCGGGCGAGGTGGAGAAAGTCAAATGGCACATACAACACACTACCGAGGCGGTGCATAATTGTATGCAGCTCCTCCCCTAGGCTGTCCCGCAGCTGGGGCCCCTCGTCCATAGCCAGTGCTCTGTGCATCTCCCCCAGCTGGGTAATTCGAGTAGTCGTAACCACCATAGCTCTGTTGTCCGTACCCGTCAGTTGCTGGCTGACCATAGCCTGTTCGAGTGTCCTGAGGATAGGCTGCTGCTACTTGTTGGTTTCCAGCTGCCACCATGACAACAATAGCAATGATAAAAAAGGGGGGCAGCACAACACAAATGAGACCTTACAGTAGTTATATGTAGATGCTGGGTAATCTGGTCTGGCCTGTTCCACTGGAGCTGCTGGCACCTGTTGTGTGCTTCCTGTTCTGTCATACCCAGCATATCCTCCTCCCTGTGAGTATTGGCCATAACCTCCTCCTTGACCATAGCCTCCATACCCGCCTCCTAGTGTATGTATAAAAGCCATGGTGTAATTTGACATAAGCAGGCAATAATGATCCTCTAACACACACTCCTTGGAGTAAACAAGTAAATACCATAAATGATATGCCTTGCAGACTGTTTTGTTTATGTCCAATGGTGCAGTAAGGACTAAAACAAACCCACCAACAGTCCAAACCAAGGTAACATTAGTGTTTGCCTGCTTTGACACCCAGCCAAGACTTAACTACTCGACCAAGTAACGCCACAGGCAGCAAGTGCTCACACCATCACACCTTATGTAGAGCATTAGAACTTACCATATCCACCATACTGCTGCTGTCCCTGACCGTAACCATAGCTTCCATATCCTCCAGAATACCCACCGCCGTAACCTCCTCTGCCTCCATAGGCTGCAATTGGCCAGGGGTCAAAGCAGAGAATAATCACCGTAAAACAATTTTAAACACTACCATAAATAACAATAACCATGTCCCTGGCAAATTAGGTAGTGAATGGTATGAAGTGGACCAGCTGGTCCCCTGACCAAGCACTGAAGACGGACCAGGTTACACTGTTTGCCCACTATGACATTGCCACAGTTTTTGGGGAGGGATCATCTGCAGCATCGAACAAAATGGGCAATCTTTTCAGTCAATACTCACATGCACATATATGGAATCGTCACAGCAGAAAGGGATCAAAAATTTTACAGTAATTTGATAAGTGTGCAAGTTGTGGAGGATCTAGCCACTAGTCGTGTCTTAGAACATCAAACATGCATTAGGTACCTTTCAACACAGCAACACTACCATATGTATTACTTTACTTACGCTGTTGATATCCTCCCTGTTGTGGATATCCACCACTTCGTCCCATTGGACTTTGACCACCACCACTACCACCACCACCTCCTCCACCACCATATCCTTGAGCTCCATTGGTAGAGAAGCGAGGCTCGGCTTTCTTCACTTCAACCTGGTTAAGCAAAGGATCAGGTGTGATGATAAAGTATACGATCTGTTAAGTAAAAGCTTTTTAAAGCCCAATAAGTAATGCTGATTTGGGGAAGAACTTGGCATGCCCACCAAAGCCAATGGCCCTTAAAAAGAATTAGGAATGGAAGTTGTACATTCAAATTGCACACCGTTTTTCCGTTGATCTGGTGGAAATGAATCTGGCATAGTCTATCCACAACGTCTTCCGAGTCAAATCCAACAAATCCAAACCCTATCCAAGTAACAGTAGGCAGGGGGGGTAGTACTTAACTGTCCTTAAGTACACACACCAGATTATTAGTTGCAGTAGTTATAACGTTATCTGGGATGAAGGGCTAACAGAGTACAGTGTTACAAATATACGCGCTCTCTTCCACCCTCAACGTCACACTGGTGGGAACGCTCCGACCGATGTCAAAATGCGCTAGTTGTAGCAAGTACTTATGGCAAACCTCTCATTCGTTGCGTGGCCTTGTCATATTTCAGGTCAATTTCTGTCACCTGGGGGCATTAAGAATACAGACATGCTTGTTAGAATAGCCTTTTAGCATGGTCTAAACTTAAAGGCAAAGGGACACATACGGTTCCGAATTGGGCGAAGAAGTTTCTGATGTCGTCTTCGGTTGTGCCAGCCGCTATGCCACCGATGAAGACTTTCCGCACTCGTCCGTTAAAACTGGTTTGCTGCTACCAAGGTACAGCAGACGGGGAAAAAAGCAGTAAATTGCGCGTACATACCAAAACCACACATGGCAACGAACATTTACCGAGGGAGGCGTAGCGGTCTTCACAGTGGCTGGTTTAGGGTCAATCTGGAGAAGATACGATACACAATATGACACGTTTGAATTCACTGATTCGAAAATGAAGGCTGACCACTAACCGTTTTGTTGTCAAGCGTGTGTGGACCCTGTTTCATCATTTCGTCGACACTGCTCGTGTCGGCGTAAGTAACAAATCCAAAGCCTCTATATAGCGGGAACGTGGAAAACGATTTAGTTTCAGAGTTCGTTATACGTTTATTGATAGCACTCGTACCGTGGTCGCTTTGTGATGGGATCCAACATGATGACACAATCTGAAACTTCCCCGAACTTTTGGAAGTAGGATTTTAAGCTTTCTGGTGTAAGTATAAAGATCAGAGTATGAATTGCAGATACACCAGCATCGACTTTCCCCTACCTTCAGTCGTCTCCCAGCTTAGCCCGCCCACAAAAATCTTGCTGAGATGGTAAAGACAAGAGTGCATCAATATAGATAATAAGACAATAGCGCTTACCCGGGCTCCAGCGTAGAAGAACCTTCAGCGTTTTCCATCTCACAAACTTTTTTTTTTTTTTTTGTTAAATTGAGCACAAAATACGACGAAGAGATAAAGAACCAAGATACTACACAAAAAACGTTAGACTGCTATGGTTCTAAGCTTCTACACTCTGAGATTACAAGTGATTTATAAAGACTTCCAGTCTAATCGAGGGAGGCTCTTGTTAAAAATGAGCATGTGCTAAAATGCGCGCTAAATCACGTTACTTGACGCATGCGCGTTGAAGCAACTTTTGTCTCGTGATCAAGGGTGCTGATGTATAATGCTTCGCTCATACAAATAGGCAGCCCAGGGTCCCAAGGGCTGTACCTCAGTGGCGGATCCAGGCATATTTTAGGCTCATTAAAACCGGGCAATTACGGGCACGGGCCCATAATTGCCCGGTTTTAATGACCCTAAAATATGCTGGATCCGCCACTGGTACCTACCATGGCCCCCATATCCCCCATAAGTAACTTTAACTGTAGCGTTGCAATAAGATTACTGCAAGTGTTTATAAGAGTAAAAATAGCTACTATTTGGACGCACAGATAGAGATTTACGATTGCAATAGCGATAATGCACCCCCCCCCCCCCCCCCTCCCTCCCTCCCTCCCCCCAAAAGCAGGCAGGCCACAGGCGGCCCAAGTACTTACCGAGAGGAGGAGGGCCAAACCTTAGGTGGGCGCCAAAGGGGGAGGGGTTGCTTCCTGTACTAACTAAATCAACAGTGGATGCTGTCAACATGAAAAGGCTTCAGCAGTTCAGATCGGGCCCTTCTCAATTTGATCACTAATCCAGCTTCCTGGATTCATTGAACAATGATAGCCCTTTTGGTCATAGTCCATGGGCCTGGCTTGGGGGCATAATTTGCAGGTAGTCTGATGGTCTTAATAACTAATTATAATGTACAAACCCTTTTGTGAACACACACACACACACACACACACACACACACACCCACACACACATACACACACATACACGAAGTGTTAACCTTTCAGACATAATAGCATTAAATAGGTTGCCATGAGACCAGGATGGACAAAATATACTTAGCAATTCAAATCTAGCATATGTATCCTGTATGCTATTAATGAATTTGCACACACATAATGATTATGCTATAAAAAGGTCTACTTCATGGACTCTGTGCACTTTCCAAAATGTGCTGGTGTGTGTGTGTGTGTGTGTGTGTGTGTGTGTGTGTGTGTGTGTGTGTGTGTGTGTGTGTGTATTTAGAATGTAAGCTTTCTGCCATTTGTAAGTTACATGTGCATACCTCTTGGGACAGGATTTCTGATTGAAAAAAAAAGAGAACTTGGGTAATTTGGGCGTGACAATTGACAGTGGTGATACAGCTGATATTGTGTGGTGTGGGTGGTATGAAGGTTAGTGATATGCATAGGTTTAATCAGACGCGTAGGAAGGTAATTAAAGGTGAGGGGCAAATAAATAGGCGTGTTTAAAAGAGGGGGGGGGGGGGGGGGGGGGGGGAACCTGACCAATTTTTACAATGGTATGTAGCACTCAGGCCCCCACTCCCCCTCCCTTTAATAATAATGGAAGTGGGGGGGGGGGGGGGGGGGGGGGGGGGGGCAATGTTCCCCCCTCCGACATAAATGTGGGGGCACAGCCCTCGTGCTTCCTACGCCGCTGTTTAACTTTTATTAGTATATGCATAGAAGCGGAGTCAAGCGAAGCCCCATGTTCAATTACATGTACCGGGGGAATAGACGCATGCGCATTTTATCTGTGGCACGTGCGCCTAATAAGGGCCGGCTTGGAATTGAGGAAAAAAGTCCTTTGTTTAGAGCGCCATGTCCACTAAAGTCCCCTACCTCTCTCGGCTGGGGATATACCGCATATCCATTGAGAAGCAGGAGACTCTCCTAAAGCTGATAGTGCTCTCAGCTGCTGCAATCTTGTGTGAGTCTTGTCTGTGCACTTTGCTCGTAGGCACACGAGAGCTAACGCAACCTCCCTCCCACTGCTGCTTTCGCTCCGCGTAGCATTTTCAACAAGGTTGTTCGCCGTGTTGAGATTCGAGAGCGTCATACACGAATTCGATCCGTACGTTTTAAACCCTCTGAGAGAGGCGTTTTTTAAATTTATTTTTTCACAAGCTAATGTCACCCTATTAACTTCCCTTCCCTGCAGCTACTTCAACTTTCGTAGCACTAAGTACCTAGCCCAGGAAGGATTCTACAGCTTCCATAACTGGTTCGACAGTCGAGCATGGTACCCTCTGGGGAGGATCATCGGAGGGACCATCTACCCTGGTAAGTGGACACAATCCTAGAACCACGCGGGCGAGAGCCGAGGAGGAAGCGTGCTTCAAACCGTATCCGCCCGTGACCGTGTTGTGGTTTTGCCGCATCGCGTCTAGGTCTGATGGTCACCGCAGCGGCTCTGTATCACGTGCTCCACGCCGTGAACATCACCATTGACGTTAGGGAAGTGTGCGTGTTCCTCGCCCCGCTGTTCTCCTCCCTCACCGTTCTGGTCACCTACTACCTCACCAAGGAACTGAAGGTGAATTCTAGGGCAAGGAGGGGGGCGGGGATAAGTGAGGCACATGTTCCCATTGTCGATGTCACCATAGCAGCGTAACCTTAAGGAGCGAAGGGCCCCACTAGTGGATTAATGGTTCCTTTTTTTTCTTTCTTCTTTCCCCCACCACACCTCTCCCAGGATGTGGGCTCCGGGCTGGTGGCAGCTGCTATGATCTCCATCGTCCCTGGTTACATCTCCCGTTCGGTGGCGGGCTCCTATGATAACGAAGGCATAGCCATATTCTGCATGCTTCTTACCTACTACATGTGGGTGAAATCAGTCAAGACGGGGTCCCTCTTCTGGTCCACCCTATGTGCCCTAGCATACTTCTACATGGTAGGTCTGGGTACTTAGGGGTGGGGCTTGTTACCATTGTGTTATGTTTCATCAATTTTTATATCTCCTCTCCCTTCCCCTCCTTCCCTCTCTCTTCCCCCCCTTCCCTCTCTCTTCCCCTCCTTCCCTCTCTCTTCCCCTCCTTCCCTTTCCCTTCTCCTTCTCTCCCTCTCCCTTCCCCTCAGGTTTCCTCTTGGGGAGGGTATGTATTTTTGATCAACCTGATACCTCTTCATGTCCTTGTCTTGATGATAACTGGACGCTTCTCACACCGCATCTATGTGGCCTACTCAACGGTGAGTAGTGCGTCTGTTCATCAGTCGTGTGGGACATCCTAAATAATGCCCTCCTCCCTACAGGTGTACGTGCTGGGAACCATCCTCTCCATGCAGATATCGTTTGTGGGGTTCCAGCCAGTTCAGTCCAGTGAGCACATGGCGGTAAGGAGTGTCCACTGTATGCTCACCTGTATTTGTACACACACACACACACACACACACACACACACACACACACACACACACACACACTTACCAATCAACTGCATATCCATTTATTTGCACCTTCTAAATATTTATTGGGTTGTCGCACTGTCCCCCTATGTCAAAGCTACGTTCACATTAGGATGAGATGTTTGTCAGGCTCAACACCCATCATGCCTATGGTCCCCCAGGCCCATGATAAGCCCCCCTATGGTCCCCATGCCCACGATAAGCCGGCCTGTGTTGAACCTCCAATGACAACAGGTGTGCAATGTGGGCAGATAACAAAACCTGCTCAGCCTAAATGACCACTGCCACTGGGCCTCCAACCAATGGGAATGGTCCCTGGGGTTAAGCCACACCCATCTATCAACAACCTGGTTTATATCGTTCCTTCCTCTCCCTCTCTCAGGCCTTTGGGGTGTTTGGTCTATGTCAGATCCATGCCTTTGTCGACTATCTCCGGTCAAAGCTGACCCAGCAGCAGTTTGACGCTCTCTTCAGGTTTCTGGCCACAGTGGTGGTTGTGGTGTCTGTAGTGGTGGGAGCTACCCTTACCGCTTTGGGCAGTATCCTTTCACAGCATTACCACCACCCACTTGCTCCCTTCACCCCCCCCCCCCCCCCCCCCCTTGCTCAGCCATTACCACCACCCACTCACTCCCTTCACCCCCTTACTCAGCCATTACCACCACCCACTCACTCCCTTCACCCCAGCCATTACCACCACCCACTCACCCCCCCCCCCCCCCCCCCCCCCCCCTTGCTCAATCATTCCCTCCACCTCCTCACTTACCTCACCTCTCTAATTAACCTCCTCCATCCTTGGCTGTATCAGCCTGGTTTCTCTGGACGTCACACCCTTAACCCCTTTGCTCCCAGAGATCTCTCCTTGGACCGGTCGTTTCTACTCTCTCCTGGATCCTTCGTATGCCAAGAACAACATCCCCATCATTGCCTCTGTCAGTGAGCACCAGCCTACCAGCTGGTCTTCTTTCTACTTTGACCTCCAGATCTTGGTTCTCCTCTGTCCAGGTAAAGCCACACCTCTTTCCCATAGTGCCACGCCTTACTGTATTATTTCCTATTCAGTTGGCCTCTATTTCTGTTTCTCCAAGTTAAATGACCACAATATTTTCATCATTTTGTACGGGGTCACCAGTGTCTATTTTGCTGTGAGTTTTTCAGGGATGTGTGTGGTTTGCTTCAGTGTTGCTGTGAGTTGTTTGTTCCAGGGTGTGTGGTTTGCTTCAGTGTTGCTGTGAGTTGTTTGTTCCAGGGTGTGTGGTTTGCTTCAGTGTTGCTGTGAGTTGTTTGTTCCAGGGTGTGTGGTTTGCTTCAGTGTTGCTGTGAGTTGTTTGTTCCAGGGGGTGTGGTTTGCTTCAGTGTTGCTGTGAGTTGTTTGTTCCAGGGGGTGTGGTTTGCTTCAGTGTTGCTGTGAGTTGTTTGTTCCAGGGGGTGTGGTTTGCTTCAGTGTTGCTGTGAGTTGTTTGTTCCAGGGTGTGTGGTTTGCTTCAGTGTTTTTAATGTTTGATGTTATAAACCTAACCCAAACTGTTGCTATGGTGATATAGCACCTTTTCTGACCTGCCTTTGTCCCATTGGCATACTTAAGCAGGTTGTATGTGGTGCTTATAGAGAGGTAGCAGCTGTGCTCATGTGCTGGTCCCCAGACTATCCACATGTTTGGGGATCCGAGCTGTGCTGTGACATTCTGTTCAACTGGGGAAGATTAATGCCTCTAACCCTAACCCTAATTAATGCCCCTAACCCTAATTAATGCCCCTAACCCTAATTAATGCCCCTAACCCTAACCCTAATTAATGCCCTTAACCCTAACCCTAACCCTCTGCTTATATTGTCGAGCTTTAGATCTCAAGTATTTTTTATTGGCTTTCCGACCACATGGAGGTGTGTATGTTGACGTCCTCCTGTGCCTCCTCCCCATCCCTATGTGCAGGGCGTGATGGTTCGTCTTATGCTGGTGCTGGCCCCAGTGATGTGTGTGCTTTCTGGCATAGCTGTCACTGGTGTCCTCAGCGTGTACATGAAGAACCTGGACATCGTCGACACCAAGGCAAAGAAGAAGAAGGCTGACACGAGTTATCCTGTTAAGAATGAGGTGGGCATGAACATGGTGTACATAATTGGTGTGAGTGGGCATTATATGGAAGTGTTACACATCTGGGGATTGTGCAGAATAACATTATTTATGGGACATATTGGATGTTTGGTGGTGTACCTTTTAGATTGCCACCTTTGTGACTCTCATGATGACCTTCTTATCTTTACTTGTGTTTTAGATTGCCACCTTTGTGACCCTCATGTTGACTTTCTTACCTTTACTTGTGTTTTAGATTGCCACTTTAGTGACCCTCATGTTGACTTTCTTACCTTTACTTATGTTTTAGATTGCCACCTTAGTGACCCTCATGTTGACCTTCTTACTTTTACTTGTGTTTTAGATTGCCACCTTTGTGATCCTCATGATGACCTTCTTTCTCATTACCTACACATTTCACTCCACATGGGTAAAGTCTCCCCCTTCCCCTCACCCTCTCACCCCCCCCCCCCCCCCCACCTTTATGACATCTAAGGCATCACATTGCTCCTCCCCCTCCACACACAGGTTACCGCTGAAGCTTACTCCTCCCCATCCATAGTGCTCTCCGCGTCCCAGCATGATGGCTCCCGTATCATATTTGATGACTTCCGAGAGGCGTACTATTGGTTACGTCAGAACACACCCGAGGATGCCAAGGTGATGTCGTGGTGGGACTACGGGTACCAGATCACAGCCATGGCAAACAGGACCATCCTCGTGGACAACAACACTTGGAACAACACACACATCTCCCGTGTTGGACAGGTTAGTATATGTCTCCTCTCTCCACTAGAGCCTTGGTACTATGGGTAAGACCTCCTATGGTTAAGACCTCCTATGGGTATAACCCCCTATGGTTAAGACCCCCTATGGGTAAGACCTCCTATGGTTAGACCCTCTATGGTTAGACCCCCTATGGTTAAGACCCCTTATGGGTAGACGTCCATCATTGGTTAACTAAACTGTGTGCATCGTCATCATCAGGTCCACAGATGTTATTTATCTGCTCATTACACCAGAGTGTAATAAACCATCTTAATAACCAGAAGTGACTGTGTGTCTTTGACCACTCTGCCATCTCTAAAATAAAACTAATGTCTTCTATTGACACCAGGCAATGTCATCACCTGAAGACAAGGCTTATGAGATCATGCGTGAATTGGACGTGAGCTATGTCCTGGTCATATTTGGAGGTCTTACTGGGTATGCTTCTGACGGTGAGTAGTCATGGTTACAACCCCTTGAGAACTGTTGGTTTATTTGTTATGGTCACCAGATATCAACAAGTTTCTGTGGATGGTTCGTATCGGTGGAAGCACTGACAAAGGGCAGCACATCAAAGAGGCGGACTACTTCACACCTCAGGGGGAATTTAGGGTTGACCGAGAAGGGTCTCCTGTATTGTTGAACTGTCTCATGTACAAGATGTGCTACTATCGTTTTGGGCAGGTCTACACGGAGCAAGGTGAGACTGGGGAGGAGAAGGATTGATCTTTTTAAAAATACTTGCGTTAACCCTCTCGCTCAAGGCAAACCAAGTGGCTATGACCGAGTGCGTAACACTGAAATTGGAAACAAGGTTTGTTGGTGTCGTGTGTTCAGCATGTGTGTGTCAGTCGTATTTCATCCTTTGAATTGGTAAAACCGTTCCAATAGGACTTTGAGCTTGATGTCTTGGAGGAGGCCTATACCACAGAACATTGGATTGTGCGCATCTACAAAGTCAAGGACCTCAACAACCGTGGTGCATAGGTCTGGGGACTGGAGCATAGGGTTTCACAGTAGATACATAGACCGCACATCGTTCTGTATATTGTTTTCTTTTCAAATGAAATTTCACTTTTCAATTTCTGACACTTTGGCAACTGAGTGTTGCATACCAGTTGGGGACATTATCATTATATGGAACAGTGTCCAGCAAAATCGTCCTTATGACACTTTGTATCAAATTTTCCAGGATAAGCAAAAGAAAAGTAATGCTAGCTGTGTAGGGCTAATTATAAATTCAGTGTCCTAATCCAATTTAGGATTTGCAAGGACCATTTGATAGAAGCTGTTTGGAGTTCACGGAAAATGAAAAAATTTGGTATCCGTGTAACCATGTTTTGGGCCATATCCGAAGGAATTAATGGCCACACCCACTGGTATGATTAATGGCAGTGGAATGCTGCTGCTGCTGTTGCTATTTTGATAACACAATTCAAACACTTTTGATGTGGTGCACCAACAAAACTAGCTGAAACAGGCATACATGCAGGTATAATATGGACAGGGGGCAACAATAAGAAAGCTTCACTGATAACTAACAACCATGCATAATTCATGATGTCCACAATACGTACGATAGCTTTGGGATGGCAGAAGCATTGCGTAGTAGGAGGAGGATATCATCATGTGAGAAGGTGTGCTGCAGCCTCTGCCCATTAAACTTAGTAGTCGCGTCTTCTTTGAGATTGCGGCAATGATTGAATTGACATCACCAATTGAGGTGGCATTACAAGGTCTATGAATTGGGCATTGGGAAAGAGCAACAGCATGTCAGAACAGACAGATAGGTCATTTGTGAATATAAAAATGGCAGAATATTACGTAACAAAGACTTAATACACTGTAACTAACAAGCACCAACAATCAGACTTTTGGTGAGCAAATTTGATGTTGGGGGTGTAGAGGTGTAAAAATGCTACATAAAAAAAAATACGTAAAAATAAACACCTAAAATATGCACTGCCCGGGAATCGAACCCGGGTCGCAAGAATGGGAATCTTGCATGATGCCACTACACCAGCAGTGCTTAGTTGTTCGCAGACTACACCCGTAGAAGTCTTAGCTAGTAGACCACGACATCGCGTGTAGACGTATATTCAACAATATACATTATCATCGAGATGGGGTGAGCCAGACGACGAAGGACCCATCCATTCTGGAGACACCCAAAGGTGGAAGTATGTATGATTCCTTACTTATGTGGTGTTGAGCTTTCCGTACTAGTTTCGTTCCCATGTCACAGTAGATCGATTACATCACCGCTGCTGTGACATAGGTCTTGTTTTTTAAGCGCGATCAGATGCTTTTAGGGGATGGCCTAATTCTAAGCGACGTGGTTAACAGTAGTGATGCATGCATTTAACAGTATATAGTGATCCACGTGGAAACTTCTTGTTGTTGTAACTTCAGGTAGTGCAGGTGGAATTGCGCAAAGTGCATATTATGGAATTCGGAGTGAACAACTATACGCGAGCCATCATTTCCGGTTGAAATTTTGCGTCGAATTCCCTCTTATACGTATATATACTCCAACTCTTCCTTTTAGTTCTAATTTGCACGCGATCGTGATAGGTTCGTCACATAATTAGGAGCAACGGTTTGGGTTTCATCTCCAATCTGAGAACCATGAAGCTCGTTTACTACCTACTGCCCCTTCTCGCCATTTTGGACAATGTTCGCGCCGGTGAGTCGATCGCTGTATATGGTATGTACGTATATTTGATACGCATAAATATGTTTCATATAGGGGGCATGCCGGTAATATATGACGATAGCTTTATTTCTGCGACGTTAAGTGGGTTTAGGTGGTTGCCTTGTCACTGTAGTAATAGAGCTCTTTCATCGCGTGACTTAATAGCATTCCTCTTCTAATTAGTCCGCCATATTGGTGCTCGTTTACAATGGAGAAGTATGGGCTTATGCTTGGTTTTGGTACTTAACATTACTTCAGAGTGTCGTTTAAATATATATTATTGTGGTCTAACACATGACTAACATTTGTAAAAATATGATTTTTACTTGTGCCCTCGGAGCGCGAGTTATACGTATCAAAAGTACCAAAACCGAGCATAAACCCATATATTTCCATAGTAAACCGAGCACCAATATGGCGGACAATAAAGCAATTAACGCAATTAAAGCCCACGCGTCATGTGACCATGAAAGAGCTCTATTGGAGCCTTGGCAGGTATATAGGTCACTTGAAGCAAACAAAACGTGCCGCAAGTGTTGCCATGCTAACTGAGGAGCTCCAGGTACCCGTTCTGGCCTTTGCACAGGAAAAAAAATCGTGTTCCGGACCTTGGGTTTTAACCTATCGACCTTGGGATCTGTTCCATCAAACGTATTCAAAGTGCCTAAGACAACAGTGAATACATTTGATGGAACAGATCCCAAGGTTGATAGGATAAAACCCAAGGTCCGGAACACGATTTTTTTCCCTGTGTTGTAGAGGCCATGTGTATATTTCGTCGCAGCACTGCGGGGTTCAGTCTTTAATTCTAGCAATAAACTTTGCTATATCCTTTAAGCCCCATTCATGCGTATTAATTGTACTTTGACCTTTGTCTGGAACGTTTTGCTGAGGCCAAATAACTAATCTTTATTGTATGTGTAGCACGTTTTCATCTCAATGTATCGCCATGTTTCATCTTGGTCAAGCCGGCGGCATGCATACACACACACACACACATACGTACATACGTACCTACGTACATACATACGTACGTACGTACATACACACATACACACACACACACACACACACACACATACACACACACACACACATACATACATACATACATACATACATACATACATACATACATTGTTTGTATTAGTCAAATGGCATCTGTAGTTACCCAAATGCTGCTTAATTTTCGTCCTGCATGTATAAAAAATCGACCCCTCCCCCCTCCTCCCCTCCTGCGTAGGCCTATGCTATGATTTTGTTTTAATTAAAAAGCCAATTGCGTACTGCTATACAACCAGCTATTAAAGTCCTGGACAGCATCGAGGAAGTATACGTTTATGTAGCATGTATTTTAATTATATTCATAGCAAATCAATCACCACAATTCGGTAAAATATTTCCGTTATGTATGGTGAGAAAACGAAACTTATATAGCGTAACGTGAAGTCAAAAAATTCAAGTTTATTGGGAGCACTAAAAAAAAATTATTCAGTGTGACAATATTTCAGTACCGCATCCAAAATTAAAAATCATATTTTGATTCTACATGTAATGGTATCTAAAAATACCGAAAATCTCGTTTTGTGCTTAAAAACTGTCCATAAGATTTCAAGACAAGTTTTTTTAAAGTTTTTGCCTCATTACTGGAGCCATATTCATCACCCACTTACCTTGTGTAAGCAAAACAACTCGCTGAAGTAACTGTGAACCCCACATAACAGCTGTAATTGGTAAGAGCGTTGCTCGTCGCTAAGCCCCTTTCCTTCGTTCCTAATTGCGGCGTTTTTATGTAAACGGTCAAGTGTTTTCAATGAATATAATTAGCTGCTAATTATTTATAGTTATAATTCAACTCACTGCATTTTTTGTTAAAACGAGTTGGGCTAGTGAAACCAATATAAGGAACGTTCTTATCGGACCCCAAAGGCACCTTAAAAAAAAAAAAATGGCACATTATTTTTACTTCCTCAATGCTGCCCCGGGCTATAATGCGATCTCTATAGGGACATACCGCAGAGTACGCAAACGTTTCCTTTTGTTTTTTTTTTATTTTTTATTTTTAATGTGAATATATGGCATTGTTTATATTATTATTGAGTGTGTGTTTCTAAAAAATAAAATAAAAAATAAAATATCTTAAAAAATGGTTGTGCTGCGTATATTCCAGTCTACCTTACGCAACGTCGAATATTCGTACCTTTTGTGTTCAAACAATAACAGAGCCACTTTGCAGCACAATAAATGTCAGGACGTAATTTCGATGGTGTCGATGTCTCGAATTAAAAACTTTCAGACGCGAGCACTTTGAAGTAGTCTCCTCCCCCCCCCCCCCCCCCCCCCCCCACAGCGTAAAAAAAATTCCATTAGCTACGTATTTGGTCTGTGTACATGGCTAGACCCTTCATGTTGCTGCATTTTATTCTGGTTGTGCAAACAGTGACATTATTCCGGTACGTTTAGCATTGTCCTAATCATATACCACTTGGAACAACAGCGACGTACGTTTACATAAGCCACGAGTTCGGAAATTTCTTAGGATCCCGACTATGAATATCATTTAAAAACACGCAACCCGTTCATAACGGAGGCTCCTAACCAGAAAACTGCAGGAGCAGTAGCAAATGATTTCCAATCAAGTATACGGTCAGTGTACGACGTATAATTAGGTATGAGAAAACACAAGTAACTAAAAACATTCCATATGAGAAGTTGGTGAGATATAGGGTTTGAAGGCAATGGTGCATGGTGTAAAAAGCAAGGAAACAAGGGTCTGTAATAGTAAGGGAAAATGTCATAGTTCTATAGGCTAAAAACGAGCTAAATATAGGACGACATTTTCCCCGGCTTACTATTTCCTTGCTTTTTACACCACCATTGCCTTCAAATCCTCAGAGTATATCTCACCAACTTTCACATAGAGAATGTTGTGAAAATACAAACTTAAATTTTGTGCATTTTTCTTTTCGTACTAAAACTTCACTGAATGGCTGCTCTGCACGAATATAGCTACAACTGATGATAACAAATATTCTTCCCCACTCAATATAGATGACAGGTCTGTCGGTACTATTGTTCCCATCTTTGTTGGCGCTATTCTGGTGGCAGCCATTATTTTCTCAAGTATCTTTTGTCCGTTGTTCTACTTACGTAGTACGTTTGGCTTTCCTTTCTGCTCCGGACGTTCTGAGTTTTGCTGCATATGCTCTCCGTATTGCTACTGCGCAGGAGGTCACCTTCGAGAAGATCACACCGGCGTCTTGAAGGTCAAACCGTGTTTCGATTGCTGTTATAGTACCTTATGCGGCTGCGAACGCCCGCCGCCTGAGCTACTGATCCCTGCACACATCCATTGGATCGGACCTACCATTTATATAAATGGAAAGATGCAAACCCGCCTTGGAATCTATCGCCACTCGGATGTTTTGCGCGTTATGCGGCAGCAGCAAGACCAGCAACCAATAGTGGCAAAACAACCAACTGGTTTCCGATGGATGGCGCCGGCAAACCACCCGGAAGTTATGCCCATCATGCAAGGACGTGAGCAAGTGCCATCTGTTCATAACTACTCTGCAACCAACTGGACAATAACTAATCCTGCCTGAAATTACCTTAAGTACGTCGTACGTATACACGAAACATACATATTGTACTGTGCTTTGCTAGCTTGTAGTGCCATATGCGTACATAGTTTGAAGAGCATTCATAATACATATACGTATATAGTCGCACGATACATTATTATGCATGCATGTGCTTTGCTTAGATACAGTTTTTAATGAATTATACTTCATATATATGGGATCGTGGCAACGGTCAACGGGAGCATAGATATTATAATATCTATGACGGGAGCTCTTCATTAATTCGCGGTTTGCGTAATCACGACATATTTCCGTAATCGTTTCATACACGGTATGGGGAAAGCATACCAAAGGTTTTTTTTACAACTTAGCTTATGACAGAATGTTAGTGCGGCACATTTGGCAAGATTTACGCATCACCATATTTTTCCCGAATAAGCACTCGGTTCCATTGAATTGTAGGGGCCTTTTTTTCAAATGTTCATGACGTCAACGGGGTGAGTTCCTCATCACAGAAAGCAACTAATCTTTGTCTTCGTGGCTCTAGAAGGAAATGGAGGAGACTTATGGACATTAATGATGGAGCTAGGCTTCCCAGTTACATCTTGTATGCATCTAGTACAGTGATCTATAAGGATATAGTATATGTTTAAGAGTTTTAGATTTAATAGACTAGCGTGTTCATGGTTTAAGATAAACCATGTTAAATAAACTGAACATTTATCCCATGCACTACATCCGTTATGTACATATATGAATTTTGAAGGACGAAAGAATATAGTGGTAGTAAACAGAAGCCAATACCTGACCTTTGTTATTGTCATAACCAGTATGGTTGCAAGGAAACAATGCCTGCACACTATCTGCTGCACTCTGCATTATGTCCATATACCATGCACGGAATGCGTGCACCTTTATAATTATACTAATATATCAGTAGGTGCACCTGCACAAATTATGCAGGCCTACTGATTATGTATAACAGCGAATGCACATGCATCCATGCATTAGTGCAATTGGTAGACCTGCACGGGCAGCAAGTTAGTTCTAATCTCTTAATTCATCATGCATTTTCCATGCATGCAATTGAGAGCTGGTTTGACTTTCTTCGCGTATATGGGTAAATTGTACTTCAAAGCATTCATTAGCAGCGGTGCAGTCATGTTATCTAGCTTGCACCGTATTGTCTTGCATAATGCACAACCTTAATTAATCGCAGACTATATGACAGCATAATTGGATCCGGATCACCATCTATCTATTACAGCATGCATGTATCGCAATGCATGCATGCACGGATAATGCTCGTAACTAGTAAAATGAACAAGAAAAGCGTGGAAATTGTAACTGAGCGTTGTCCGAGTTAGGTTACCAGGCTGGCAATAGGAGTCCTATATAAAAATCGGCGAGCTTTTTGTCGTATAAGCGTTAAAACAGACAACCACTTTGAAAGTAATGCCGTGAGTGCTACTGACAAAGAGAATGACATGAGGCATATCCCACGTGGCACGACACATTAAGTATTATAAATCCACTGGGTTCGAGCAAGGATTGTATATATAGTTAATAATCCTTGCATTGGTTCGAGCTACTAGCTGATTCGAGTAGACAACATACTGCATGTGTACATGCATGATTTCTGAATGTTTGGACCTCCATATTCTAGCACGCAGAAGTCCCTATCAGCACGCGTTGCATTATCAACTGACTTTTCAATCCATGCACATACACTGTATGCGTGGGCGTACCGCAGTAGTATCGTAGTGCCACACCCTCTTGGCACGCTGTGTTATAAATGTACACTTAAGTTATTTTACTATTAAATTAAATCAGTTACATGTGCACGTATGTACAAACCCTTTTGTGAACACACACACACACACACACACACACACACACACACACACACACACACACACACACACACACACATAGAGCTCATTAACTGACACTTAACTTCGGAGGTTGCCTGCACTTGGCCTTTTGTACCAATGCGAAACCCAATAAGGAATTTATGTTTAGTAAACATCTGAAATATTTAAGAACTATTTGCGCAATCGAATACTATTACCACTACAATGTACTTGCGGCCACGCATACAGGCTCTTCTCAATATAATTAAAAATGCCATGAGTTAGATTTCATACTGTAAAAAATTGCTCTTATTATATGAGCTGTAAAAGGCTCAGAAGAAAGAGAAAGGATCAGTGAATCATTTGATGAATTTGGCTTCGTGCTACGCGCCTCAAACTAGGCGTAAGAGCTCTTCCAAAACCGTGAATAATTTACACACCGCGAGCAATCTACAGCTACAATGGAACCTAAGCACAAGTGTCAATTGATGATTTGTGCTGGTTATGTGGTTGCAGACCATCTAAACAACCAACAATTCGTAAAGAGCTATACTGGCCACCTTTCATATTGACACACAAAAAGACAGTCCTGAGATCCAACACCTATGCAAGTTATTCACGTTCAAGTGCTGCGTGATGTTGAAACATGTAACAGTTGCATCACGAAGCCAAACACTTTTACAAATGTTTGCTAGAGCCACATGACTGGTGCAACCATGCCATCAGTACCTGTAAGGTAGCGTGCAATAAAAAATTTTTTTTTCACAATTTAGTCCTTCCTCCTTCACCACAGAGTACGTAATGTCCCCTTTTACGTGGCTCAATGGTGGAAACCAGAAGCATGTGGCAGTACTCTGTACAACATATTACCACAAAAATATAATACAAAATTGCCATCTACACATATGTAATCTGCAAATAATGAGTTAATGTGTCTAGGACAACCAATACAACTCCCCTTTGACCAGCTTCTATGTGCCACATGCCTTCCATTTGAGTGCTGCATTGTGTCATTCTACAACACCACACTGAACAGCAAGAATCTTCAAGAATAATTAGATACTCCTGCATGATGGGGTGGTGTGTTGCAAGTCATGTGACAGAAGCATCAAAGCTATCGAATATGTTGTACTGATGTAACCAGCCAAGAGAGGCAACTTGTCAGCAAGGTAGCTCAAAGGGTGTTTGATGCTTCCAAGGAGAGCTTCATTCATATAGATTCTGCTGAAATTCTCCAAATGCCATTCACTGTATGACAGTACAGTATACAACACAAGTATCATACAAAAACATGGTGTGTGCATACCTGTTTATGTTAAGTGGTTTTTTAGGTACTAAACTTGGTTTAATGTTTTGGTGAATGAGTAATACTCTACACCCCCTAGCCTAAAGCCTGGGAACATCCCTGCACTTCCATTAAACCCCGAGCTTAAAGTCTGGGGACTGAAACGCCTCACCTCCATTTAGTCAACCCAATCTAATACACTCTGATCCCAAACATATTGACACCTGATATGGCTCCAGGTCACACATGTAGAAAAAGGATGGTGGCAGGCTGCAATCACTCAGTTTACAGCTAACTGCTAACTGGATTGCATACTCATCCATGACTCCACCTGTGCAGTGGCTGTACTTGTACATGCATTGCTTATACATCAATGGCAGGCAACACCCTTTGGACTTCTACCCCTGACCTAGCCACCTTACCTTGACCAGTGTCATGGGGTGAGCTGACTAAAGTGGACCAGCATCACCTCTTGGTTCCAGTCAGACTCAGGGCAAGGGGTCAGCACCCCTATGCACCCGACTGGATGGTTGTTGCCTGCCCCCTTTTAATTTGGGCAAACAATCAACTCAAACACAGTTGGAATTAAACCAAAAGCAAGCTATATTGCATGAGGGAGCATTCAGACAGCATTAATGTAATTCTTGTGAGCTATTCCTTTCATTCCTAATAGGTCAGGCCATCAAGTGAGGACCATGCACATGTTGGAATGTGATCCTACATACCAAACTGCTGGCTGTGGTCTAATGGGGGAGCAAGGTGCATAACCATACATGCTAAATTCAATTCGTTAAAATACACCTACACTGGAATCAGAAATACTATTTGCTTGGCTTAAATAACATTTTGCAAGACCATTACCTTAACATTTCATCACACATGTACCACCGCCTGAAGAATACGTAACTCTCTATTATCATTATCATATCCACAGGAGGCGCGTCATTAGAGAACCCAAAATGGTGCTATATTTCAACCGACTATAATGGACAGACGAAGGCGCGTAGCAACGTAAAAGCTACTTGAAACGCAAGATCAAACCCTTTACTTTGTTCAAGGCGTTTCCTGTCGAAAAATATAAGAGCAATTTTTAGAAAACATACGCACCGTTGACCGCACCCGTTAAGACCTCGTGAGCTTTTGGCAGTGTGGCACGTGTTCGCCATGGTATCATTGCTAGAAATTAGCACTGTCGGGTGACGAAGTCCTTACTGCATATGTAGGTTGCGCTTTAAGTGAAAACTCCGACGATATCTTCATGTACAAACACTGTGCAACGAAAGTAGTATACAGTGGTGTATATTTATGCGTATATTTCTGGTATACCATTAATATACCGTGTGTGCTTATATTTCAAAAATACGCATACGTATATTCCAAGAATCCGCAGGTGTCAATTGTATTCACTAACCATCGTGCACCTGACTCTTAAAGTATACGCTAATACCGTAAATTCTAAATGTTAATTTGGATAACATTTTCGAAGCTTATTATATTTAATACCTTTGAAAATATTATTTCGAATCCAAGAGCATCGAATATGATCTCTGATCTCACATAGCTGCAGAGCAACCCGTTTTGAGCACCTCCTTCTCTAAAATTCGGTACGTCTAGTCTGCTTGATTTATATGAGTTTAAAACAACCCTTAGTACCATACATAGTTTCTCGCAAGTAGCGTTCTCTGTAGAATAAACAGGGGGGGGTGGCGAACACTCCTGACGTTATCGCAGGTGGTGATCACTACCTTTCATCTCTATGGACGTCGATACCGTATCAGTGATACTGTTTTTCATCATGGCAAAGATTGAAGGCCAACTTTGCTGTGATCAGCGGTACGGTTGAAGCACAGTTAACCTATAGAGCGTATGAAAGTAATGGTGCTCCATTTATTACATTTGTTTTCATTACCATTACAGCTATACCACATTTGAAAAAGTGTATGACTTTCATGACTGTGGACATGGGCATTCTTTGGAATAGCTAGCTTCAAAGCAGCAAATGTTACATGTCCTGTGAGCTTCAAACTGAGCAGGTGTAACACACATACTAGCCTCTTGGGAGGTTTGTCACCTTCGTGGGCGTGGCCTCATCAGGTAAACCGATAAATGCTAATATTTAATACGTGTTGTGAGGTATTGACTTTTGCATTCTTTAGAGTAGCTGTGGTGTTACATGTCCTGAGAGCTTCAAACTGAGCAGGTGTAACACACATACTGGCCTCTTGGGAGGTTTGTCACCTTCATGGGCGTGGCCTCATCAGGTAAACCGATAAATGCTAATATTTAATACGTGTTGTGAGGTATTGACTTTTGCATTCTTTAGAGTAGCTGTGGTGTTACATGTCCTGATGAGAGCCTCAAACTGAGCAGATGTAACACACATACTGGCCTCTTGGGAGGTTTGTCACCTTCATGGGCGTGGCCTCATCAGGTAAACCGATAAATGCTAATATTTAATACGTGTTGTGAGGTATTGACTTTTGCATTCTTTAGAGTAGCTGTGGTGTTGCATGTCCTGAGAGCTTCAAACTGAGCAGGTGTAACACACATACTGGCCTCTTGGGAGGTTTGTCACCTTCATGGGCGTGGCCTCATCAGGTAAACCGATAAATGCTAATATTTAATACGTGTTGTGAGGTATTGACTTTTGCATTCTTTAGAGTAGCTGTGGTGTTACATGTCCTGAGAGCTTCAAACTGAGCAGGTGTAACACACATACTGGCCTCTTGGGAGGTTTGTCACCTTCATGGGCGTGGCCTCATCAGGTAAACCGATAAATGCTAATATTTAATACGTGTTGTGAGGTATTGACTTTTGCATTCTTTAGAGTAGCTGTGGTGTCACATGTCCTGAGAGCTTCAAACTGAGCAGGTGTAACACACATACTGGCCTCTTGGGAGGTTTGTCACCTTCATGGGCGTGGCCTCATCAGGTAAACCGATAAATGCTAATATTTAATACGTGTTGTGAGGTATTGACTTTTGCATTCTTTAGAGTAGCTGTGGTGTTACATGTCCTGATGAGAGCCTCAAACTGAGCAGATGTAACACACATACTGGCCTCTTGGGAGGTTTGTCACCTTCATGGGCGTGGCCTCATCAGGTAAACCGATAAATGCTAATATTTAATACGTGTTGTGAGGTATTGACTTTTGCATTCTTTAGAGTAGCTGTGGTGTTGCATGTCCTGAGAGCTTCAAACTGAGCAGGTGTAACACACATACTGGCCTCTTGGGAGGTTTGTCACCTTCATGGGCGTGGCCTCATCAGGTAAACCGATAAATGCTAATATTTAATACGTGTTGTGAGGTATTGACTTTTGCATTCTTTAGAGTAGCTGTGGTGTTACATGTCCTGATGAGAGCCTCAAACTGAGCAGATGTAACACACATACTGGCCTCTTGGGAGGTTTGTCACCTTCATGGGCGTGGCCTCATCAGGTAAACCGATAAATGCTAATATTTAATACGTGTTGTGAGGTATTGACTTTTGCATTCTTTAGAATAGCTGTGGTGTTACATGTCCTGAGAGCTTCAAACTGAGCAGGTGTAACACACATACTGGCCTCTTGGGAGGTTTGTCACCTTCATGGGCGTGGCCTCATCAGGTAAACCGATAAATGCTAATATTTAATACGTCTTGTGAGGTATTGACTTTTGCATTCTTTAGAGTAGCTGTGGTGTTACATGTCCTGAGAGCTTCAAACTGAGCAGGTGTAACACACATACTGGCCTCTTGGGAGGTTTGTCACCTTCATGGGCGTGGCCTCATCAGGTAAACCGATAAATGCTAATATTTAATACGTCTTGTGAGGTATTGACTTTTGCATTCTTTAGAGTAGCTGTGGTGTTACATGTCCTGAGAGCTTCAAACTGAGCAGGTGTAACACACATACTGGCCTCTTGGGAGGTTTGTCACCTTCATGGGCGTGGCCTCATCAGGTAAACCGATAAATGCTAATATTTAATACGTGTTGTGAGGTATTGACTTTTGCATTCTTTAGAGTAGCTGTGGTGTTACATGTCCTGTGAGCTTCAAACTGAGCAGATGTAACACACATACTGGCCTCCAGGGAGGTGTGTGACCTTTACGGGCGTGGCCTCATCAGGTATTAGTGATTGAGTGTACTTAATGATGAGATATATGGTCCATGTGTGCGTTATGAAGAGGTGTGTCTATACATGTACATGTACGTGTCTATTCACCCATGTACACTTACTCTCGCACATGCATTCCGGATCTTATTTCTGCAGGCGGCCAAACTGTTGTCCTCAGCAGCAAGCTCTACTTAGGGCCTTAAAGAGTTAAAGGACATTTACTGATGCTTTTCTTTGTACATGTAACATGTTGCTTTTAAATGGTGAGGATCATGACTCATTGATTTGGAACTTGCCTGCCAGGGTGATTTGATGACCAGTTTTAACACGAGTGATTCTCCCAAGTGGGTATGAAGTGCTATTTGAACGAACATATACATCATGACGGCACGAGTGAACTTTGCTCTCCAGTGCACGTACAGATAGGATCATAGTTCATGCATGTTCTGGTGCCAGCTAACAAAGAAAAGGAAGGGGGCTCTGGTTCCCAGGAATAAGGGCTGTACCAAACATGTTGCAGTGCCTATTGTATGTGGTAAGTATGAAGAAACACAGGGGCAACAGTTTTATATGACTTCCTACTTGAGTCATATATATCATAGCTCTCTCAAAAGTAAAGGGGGCTCAGGTTAATAAGACATGAACATCCCAACCAATCATGTTTCAATGGCTATATCATGTAATAGGTATGTATAAACATAGGGGCAACAGTTCTGAATGGCTTTCTACATGGGTGACGATAATCACAGCTCTCTCAAAAGTAAAGGGGGCTCGGGTGCCCAGGAGTAAGACCTGAATGCCTGATTAACATCCCAACCAAGCATGTTTCAATGCCTATACCATGTGATATGCATGCATAAACATAGGGGCAACAGTTCTGAATGACTTTCTACTTGGGTGACGATTATCACAGCTCTCTCGCATGGCACATCGGATTGAATCATATAAGATCAAGAACACGCGTGCATTCAATTCTTTTCAATTTTGCATGTAACGAATTTGGAATTAATGCCGGCAAAGTTACAGCAACACCTCAAGGTTTGCATCCTATATGATGTAGTTGTAGGATTCATGAAAATAGTAATAATATGCAATGCATGCACATTAATGTTTGTTCAGTTATTATTACCTATACTATTAGCGGGTCGATCATGTACAAGCTTAGTACAGGTGCATACAACATACATGTACTTGCGTTGGCTCACAAACATTGGACGGTGCATGGAAAGCATTTTGAGGAGTGATCTGACGGAACTAATATACATGTAGACGGCGAGAGAAGTATTTGTTATTATGCCACGCCCCCACCTTGTACCATAGGAAAGCTGAGCTGCTCAATGACGTTACGTGACACTGGAATACACTTCACAGTGTCGACAGGCTACCGAGCGTCTTACCATTCAAAACACAAATAACACGATGCATGCTAATCATACTGCTTCTTGTACACAATAGCTAAGCAAACCCAGAATGTTTAGGTACGCGTTTCCTCAGAAGAGGTTCCAGGTGGATTACTGTGAATATTAGTGCTTATCACATGCCCCAGCTGAAACGTACGTGATATACCTGGTGAAGTTTGAAAAGACATATGTCATAATGTAGACTACGTTTATTAACTTATTAAATTAATTGCAAGTATTAATTTGGCGCCAAGTATTACCACGCGGAGCATATTAGTAAAATGGCGATCGAGGTTGTAGGGATATCAGGCAGCCACACCAGAAAGAACTGGATGACGGAAGTCAGGTTAGTCCAAAAGTACATCATAGTTCGTAAATTTTGTTATGATTTTGACTATGCCAAGACTTTTTGACGATGCCTCGCGTTGCAAATTGCCAGGACAGCGCAGTGTTCGTGAACTTGGATTCCAGGTAAGTTCACCGGCCATGGAATAGCTGCATCCGCAAGTCGTCGCTGATATACTAAGACACATCGATGAAGCTGGATTGCATCGCAAGCAGATAGCGGAAGCCCCCATTGAAATATAGGTCAGAATTGTAGAAGTCAGAAAGGTTTAGGAAGATCATCAGCACTTCAGTTCGGCGTGATGAAGGGTAAGAGATTTTTGCGCTTTTTTCTTACGCAATCACGACTTTGTATAGCAGAGTTCGATGAAGACCTTCACGCTATTGCCGCCACATAAAGGTAGAGTCTTCATAATGCTATCTTCAGCCATATTTTTACTAGGTACAAGCGAACTAAGAGTAATTGAAGGCTATTCAACTCAACAGCGTAAGTCCTATCTATGTCGCGTGATGCTCTTTTCCTACTGTAGCTTTTGCTAAAAGGTGTCGTATGCTGACAGAAGAAGAAAGGCAAGGTGGCGGTTAAGCCTTCGAAGAGGACAGCGGTGGTCCATCGACGTCATACCGCTCTGATAGGCTAAGTGAATCGATTGACGCTCTGGATGCTCGAAGCAACTTGAAGCACCACCCCTACAACAGCGATGTGAAGGACCGCTACTCCACTCTTCCACTTCTCCAACTGTTCATGCCTGGATGGTTCGAGAGACTTGGACGTTTTTAAAACGCATTGTATATGTTTTGGCTATTGCGGTTTTTATTTATTGATTGAAATTATATAAAGCTATATTAATATGATCATACATACACAAATGGATACAAGCTAGTATACAATGAACAAATTCGGAAGACGTATCCAACTGATGTAACGGAGCAAAGTATGCGGTAGAAGTACACAATTGGTGTGCGGAAGGCGCAAATTAAGAACCCATCATCAGCGCACGTGATAATTTGAGAATACGCAAAATATACGACATGAGATTCTGGTTCTATCCGCAAAATATACCAATGGGTATACCTTGCGTACACACATGTGTATATCATGTGTATTTTTCACATATCCGCAAAATATACACTATCGTATATCCAATTCGTAGCATAGTGAAAAGCCTCTTTCAACCTATAGTCGTTGCTGTGGAAGTAATGAGCCCTGTTGCTAGGTACTTAAAATTCATAGTGGGCGCGGACCTGTTGTCCAAAATGTAATGTAACGGGGGGGGGGGGAAGGTCATGTTTGTTCTCTAAAAGCGCACAGTGTCATGACACGGAAGCAACGCAGAACTGTTCTCCATTTTGATATCGCTCTATTGGCACTAAGAGCGAAGTGACCCGACTCTTGGCTGTCCCGCTCCACGCAAGTGACGTTTTTTTTAAAACTTCATACCGTATCATTCCTATATTGAACCTACTCCCGGCCCTGACCCCCCCTCCCTTCCCCGTGGGTTCCGATATGGCAAATGTCTACATAGAAGTTGTACAGTCGCACGTGTTCCATTCAACAAGGTACCACCATGTCCATGGGCGTGGCTGTGGGCGTGGCTATAAGGCACTTTAAGTAAGTAGAGGAGTGTATAGGACGGAGATGGGGAATGAGAAAGGGGTGGGAGGATGAGATGGAGGGAGGAGGGAGGGAGTCGAGGGTGAAAAGAGAGTGGCTACGCCACTGGTCTGGGCACCACTTACCAGAGTCTTGTGATGTCCTCATTGTGCATCAAAAATGAAAGCTCTTGGGAAACCTGAAACCCAAAGTGTACAGATGCTGATAGCCTTACTGGGTGTCCTGTAACACACACATGGAGGCATATACCCCACCCCTACGCCCCCACCCCCACCCCATCACCTAGTATACTTCTGTTGGCATATTCTGGACCTCCAGGGACCCAAAGCCCACACTCATCCCACGTAATACTGTTTAGTGCATAGGATAAGCAAGTAGAGAGACAGTCAAAAGATCTTATAGGGTGTTGCCTTAGCTTCGTACCCAGACCCATGTCACAGCGAATGGATTACATCACCGCTGTGTGACGTCGGTCTGGTCCATCCTTGCTATAAGTGCTACCAGATGCTTTTAAGGACTGTTTGATGATGGTCTAATTTTAAGGGATAACGCATACCAAAATACAAAGTTTGGGGGAGGGGGGGGGGGGGGGGGGGGGAGACAGTGACGTCACGCCATACAAAAAATAAATAAATAAACATCAAAATCCCAAGCATCATGAACTTTAACCTCTATTATGGGCGGTGACGTAGAGTGACGACAATGAATTAAGAGCGATGGCACATAGCAAAAAGGAAGACCTACTACATTCTGGCTCCTCGGGCTTCATAGTATGTTATGCGTGAACGTGTGATATGTATTGTGGTCATTAAACCTGTATGTACGTGTATTGCAGGACCCGCTGGAAGGCGGTCACTATAATAATGACCTCCATGTGGTAGTTCAACAGCCTGCCGTGATACTGCCCATGACGGCGTTATCGCGGCCTCACGATTATTTCTTCGTGACAGTAATGATGGCAACAGTTTGCTGTATTCTAAACGTGTGTACATGGTTCTGTACTATACCCGCTCTCTTCTTCTCCATATCCGTACGTTGTAACTAATATTTTATAGATTGTGTGTGTGTATGTGTGTGTGCGTGTGCGTATGTACTTGTGTGTGCATGGTGTGCTTGTACGACGTGCATGCATATAAACATGCACGTGTGCATGTGTGTGTGTGTGTGTGTGTGTGTGTGAGAGAGAGAGAGAGAGAGAGATAGTCAGAGAGAGAGAGAGAGAGAAGGAGAGAGGGAGGGAGAGAGAGAGAGTAAGATAACAGTGCATGCATGTACGTGAAAACACTGAGAACTTCTGAGTTCACGTATTCAGATTCCTCGAACTTAAAACCCCTTGTGGTGTGTTATAATTACTGGCTTGTGATATGCTGAAACTTAAGTGGGGGACAGCATCGAGGAAATGTGAGCAGCAATATCTTGGTCCGTGCAGTAATATAGCTTTTTTGCGATATAGAGATAAAGTTTTTATCACATCAGTACTGTTTAGAGAATCAAATTTTCAAGCTTAACTTACTTATTTTGGACTCTTTTCGCCACTGTAATTGGTTTTTTGGGGGGATTTTTGGCATCCATAACTTTTTCCGCATCCTTTTCTCCGCTCTTAAACAACACATTTTATAATGTCCTTTTATTGTGTCAATTAACACACTCCTTTCGTACTGCATCAGAATACAATGAAGAAACACCTACTACAGTTGTTCGACAAAAGATGTGTCAGGAGCATACTGAAAGAGCCATTCCATAGTCACATGGTGGCATTCCATATAGTCACATGGTGGTTGATTGTGCATGCAGGCATTCACGAAAGGCTATTGTTTCATTCACTGTTGGTTATGCAAATCGCATTGAGCCAGCATGCGATTGCAAAGGGTGAAATGCGTAGTTTAATAACAGAACACAAATAAAAATTGGCATGCAGGGGTTGCTAGAAACTGATTGCAAGTGTTTCCCGGAAAACAGCGTGGTACCGCATTTGAGTCCAAACAATTGAAAAATAATTTCAACTTGAAAAAATGGTGCTCTAAACAGTGATAGAATCAAAGAAACTCAATATCATAGGTTTAAAAAAGAGTAGGTAAAGGATTACATGGACCATGACTGATGTTCAGCTTATTTTTACCACCACATTGCAACATACTTCCTCAATGCTGTACCCTCACTTTAATAGCTCACAATTCCTGTCCCTGTGCAACAGAAGAGAAGGTATATAAAAACGCATCTCTCAGGAGAAAGTAAACAGTACCATCAATGATGATATTACATGGTCATAGAGATAAGACCAAGGTCTTACATTTACCTGGTGGATATAGTAATTACCACAGTTAATCTCTCCTCCTCTCCATTGACAAAAAAATGGCTCATGTTTAAGTGACCATATTCTCCATGACATTGTGACTACTTCAACATACACGATTTGGTACTCACACATGCTTATGGAGATATTCATATTTAAACATGAACCTTTATTTCCCGATGGGGCTGAGAGGGTGGATAAATTATGGTGTCCTCCATGGTAACATGTTTGTCTGAAAATTTATTTGCCTCTACAGCAATAATACCTCCCAAGTATAAGTAATATTTAATGCCTCCCAAGGATAAATAAAATTTTGTAGTGAGAGGATTTAACACATCCCCTTTGATCATGCGCACAGCAGACCAGATAAGGTTGTTCACATTGATGTCTGTTCAGTTGTGGTCATGCTCTCATTTTGCCACATCCACTTGTGATTTTAACCCTTTACCTCCTATGCCTATGAGCCACTAGAGGCCCCACTGAAAGTAATACATTTGAATTTTGAAATGCATGCAGTCACTTTCTAACATGCTTATGTCTCTTCCAGTCAGAACAACAGTCAGAAAATGGTGATTACAAGTCTGCCAAATGTTCCAGTATGAAAGTAGCCTCTCTACTGGTAGCTGTTGTGGTCTTTGAAGTACTCTTTGCCATTGGTATGACAGTTTTCGCTCCGTATGTATGGAATCTAATAAAAAATTCTCTTGATTAAAATTTATTGCAAAGTGTTTAGTGTGTGTATGATTCAGTGGACATTTGCCAGTGTAATAATGTGGTGATGCTTTTTAATGCTGACCGTTTTCTTGCTTTTTATAAATTTAAGGAATAAATTTACAACGATTCATTTGCGAAATGTCTTGAAACCAATTATAGCTTTACGAGCTATGTGACGTATTCATTTACCAGAAGCCATTTCATGATACCATACCCTCGAGCATGCGCATTACAGTAATATCGTGAGCCACGTGGCATTGAGGCAGTTGGAAATATTGACCGTGCCGGAAGATGCGTTCTCATCGCACTCCATCTTTGGAACAAGGTATGTTTGAGAGCATATGGAGGATTGAAAACGGTACCTTTTTCAGAATAGCTACTGGTATTGAACATTTTACGTCAATAAAACCCCACAAAGTGTACCTCTCTGCCCACATATACCCGCCTGTGTTGAAGCGCTAATTGACAACAGGTGTTTAACGTGTGCAGATATGAAACCTGGTCGGCTAGAAACACCATTGCCACTTGGTTTCCAACCAATGGGAATGGTTCCTAGGGCTGCGCTACACTAGTTTTTTTTTTTAGACATTTTTTATCAACGTTGCACCATGTTTTTTTTACATTGTCTCTCGTTGTGTTCTGTTCTTAGGGATAACCCCTTAAAACAACTACCCGCTCACTTGCGAGGCCATAGAGGTCTACCACCCCCGCAGCAGCATCTGCTTCCCAGAAGGCTAGAAGGTATCGTGTTGGGTGTGGTCAATCACATTTGTGAAGGGGGCATCCCTAGTCCCCCTGCCCACGATAAGCCGGCCTGTGTTGAACCTCCGATGACAACAGGTGTGCAATGTGGGCAGATAACAAAACCTGCTCAGCCTAAATGACCATTGCCACTGGGCCTCCAACCAATGGGAATGGTCCCTGGGGTTAAGCCACACCCACAAAGTTCATACCTGTTTTAACATGCCTATTATGACTACTTTGTTCTGTCTCCAGTGACTGCTACTGCTGCTTCTATCTCTGTGGCTAGTTGCTACAAGTATTCGTTCATTGAAACTGTTCCCCTAGTCTGGTGCATTTTAGCTCTCTTACAATGTGCATTGTTATCTCTCATGTACTGGTGCTGTGGGTAAATAATGTGACATTACAGATAATGAACTTAATAAGGGTTAAACAAAACACATGTATGTGTATTAAAACTTTCAATTAAGGTTGTCATTTGAACTGGATTAATCAACAGTTTGCTTGCATCATATGTAGTAGTCATCCTGTTACCTTTTCTTCATATGCCTCACATTGTTTTGTGAGTTAGACATTTCAGTTGTTGGTTGTATGTTGTAAAGTTCTATTATGCAGCCATGTGCACTGGCTATGCTGGCACAGATACGTAATCAGATTTGTATAAGGGGTGAGGAGGGAGCAACCATTATGTATGTGCGTGTGCAGATCATTTTGCATACAAACATGTAAGATGTTCCATCTAATTGCAACTGTTCACTTGAATCTGACTTGAAGACTGGAGCTAAAGATGATCCATGAGCTCACTAATGATGTTAGTTGATGGTTTGGGAAAAACCCTATTCTCAACCATTAGATGTTGCCTAGTCTTCGCGCATCCAATTTGTGTTGGCTCAAGGTGAAGTGGAGAGGTGCTCTAATTCATCATTAGTTACAAGCTATAGCAATCGCTACGGCGAATTAGTGTAACTGCTTAGCCATGCATAATCACCAGCTTAGAAATCTAAGGCTAATGTTTTTTTTTTTTTTTTCTATTGCATGCATAGGCATTTTCATACATCAAACTTCAAAGAGCTAGGGAGACGGATGTGCACGCAGCATGCACGATACATGAGCGGGATTTGTCCTCAGACAGTTCCTGCAGTAGGCTTGGTCTGTAAGCAATTTGGAATGTTCCTGTCACAAGTTTTCGAGCCTGCTTTTGGGGAGCAGCGAGACAAAACTCGCATGGGCCGCAGGGAACGAGAAGGTTCAATATCGCTTACCACAACATTATGTTCCTTACAGTCCTCCGAATGTTTGATGATGGCCTAACTCTCAGCGAACGTGGTTAACCGTAGTGATGCTTCAGAGGCATAGGAACTGGGGGGCCAAGGCCCCCCCCCCCCCCCCCCAATCATAAAATTGGGGGCCAGGGCCCCCCCCTTCCCCAATCCTAATAAAATTCAATGTTCACACGACATGGTACGGAAAAGCTAAGTATGGCACGGTACGACTACTGATTATTTGGGATTGTGTGGCGGCCGTAGCTACAATTAATGCCTGAAATCAACCACCACGCCATTTTAATACTATGGAAACAAGCTACTGCGCATGCTCGCTTGCTATCATACCGCAATCTACCACAATCGAGCGACTGTATGGTTTTGTTCAAGCGTCGAATTTTAACCATGCGGCTTGCCGTACCGTACATTACGATTGTGTCGTGAAACGTAGTATTAGTGTTAAAATATAAATCCACGCGTCGGTTTGATAGCGTTAATCTTGTAGCCCCTCATGATCGGAAAATGTTCTTTCAGGAAACCTGACTTTCCCGACACGTATAACTTCAGTGTAATTTACCTTTATATGTAGTATTTAAACAACTATGTGCGACCGTGAGTCGAGGTTTCATAAGCCAACTATAGCTACCATACTTTTTCAAAAGCTTCCGTGCTCCGCGCGGAAAGCTCCCCCCCCCCCCCCCCCCCCTCTTTGTTGACACGTCTGCAACCTTCCGCCGGCTATTTCACTGATATAATTTATTATGAAGTTGGCCCCCCCCCCCCCCCCCCCCCCCCCACCAATCTTTAATACGTTCCTACGCCACTGTGCTTGCATTTAACAGTATATGGGGCAGTGCAAGAGAAAACTGGGCTTATGTGATTTTTAACATTTCTTCAATTCATCTTGCAGTATCTTTGCGACCTTTAAAGCTCTGTCCTTCAAACTTACTACATATATTACCGGACCATTTTACTACTGCATTTTGTTGTCGAATGTTTTTTATTTACTTCCTGGGGGGTCCTCATGATTAAACAACCAGAACAGTTAGATTTCAATGGATCTCGATGAAAGAATGCCTTTTCGCGTTCAAATTTGCACCACATTTACAACACTGCACCCGCTATTTTTTCCGCCTTTTCGTTTGAGATGTGATGAGCGGTTACAAAACAGCGGCGTTTGAAAGTTGTCGTTCATTTGTCTTCCGATTGCTCCGCCATTGTGCCGTCATTGCTATTTTAACCCCGTGACTACGAGACACTGCCCACCAAGTGCCCCACCCTCCCTCGAATAGATAGCCCAGGCCATCCGGAGGTGGACCTGACATTTTGCAAGTTGCTTGTCACGTGAGCATTACTAGGTTACACGCTGCGTCTCCTTCAGTTGCGTAAACGAGTTGGGAGTTTACGGTGGCGCGTGGCGACATGAAAACGTCGAATTGATCGAGCCTACGTGATCCTAAGGCTAAGATAACGTACGTAAGCTCAAACCCTTTTGCAATCACGTATTGTAGTTGAGCTTGTATGTTTGTTCATTTCTACGAGGGTAATTCGATTTTTTTTTTCTCGGACACAGGCCACACGTGCTGTCGCTCGTGTATTTGTGACTGAGATATAATCGCTACACGTCATCCTACTTAAACTCGACCGGCGCAACGTTTGTGTTCACTGCAATGTATACATGAAGACGATTTGGAATAGTACGTTATCCTAGCAGTTTACACCCATGCCAGTTTAAAATCCGGTATTATGGAGACTGTTGCCTGTGAGCAGCAAAGCGATGACCAATCCGTTTACACCACTGATGGCATAACATACACTATGCCAGTATTATATGGCCACAATGGTGCTGTTGACAATACTCAGACCCCCAAAATTTATGCCTTCAACACATTGGAAATCTTGTACACACAATTGTCTGTATGATGTGTACATTGACTGCGTAGTTCGTCACTACAAGTCACACACAAACTAACTGTGCGCACACACTCCCACACAAAAATATCACAGTTCTTGGGGTAAGCAGTATGCAGTGTGTCCCTTCATATGGCTTGCTTGCATTCAGACTTCATACCACTCGGGTATACTTGCTCCTATTAGATGCACTTGTATGTGTTGCCTGTGTCTGCAACTGTGGCTCATTACATTAATAGATGGTCACAACATCTATACAAGCTAAGCACACCTAAGCGAGTAGAATCACACAGGTATGCACGCCATTCATGATAAAGGCACATCGCTTACATTCACATGCAGGACACTAGACAGACCACAAAACCTTAGCCTGTTGTTCTATCCCTGTAAAGAGTTAAGGAACCAGTCTCAAAAACTTCTACTGTTGCTGGGAGACATCCAATTCTAAGTCCCATGCCATGCTCATACTGGTATCATAGCAGATCCCATCCCCAGACAAAATGTCCACAAGCGAAATAAATGTCTCCCTCTTTCATAAAATGTTCTCCTTTTCCCCATCCGTTCAAAGAACCTGTGTATGCATGTGAGTGTACATGTGCATGCATGCATGTGTGTGTATGTTTGCTTTTGTTTATGTGTACATGTAATTAAAAATACAATGAGCCAACAGGGAATGGTGTGTAGTGCTGTGACATTATGTAGTAGTCCAAGTTTGATACAAAGCACCAATCCATTGGCCACTGGTGCTACCAAACTTGATTTCATAGAGCTCTTACAACAGTGCTACTTGTACAGGCCACATTAGTTTGGATTTTAGTATCCAGGTCAAGATGTTCTGTTGCATTAGTGAAAGGGGGCTGACTGTGGGCAGGTTGCTGACCTCAAGCATACAATGCACTATGAATTTATGTACAAAGGCAACCATAGAATGCTGTATGCTCCAAAGTCACATCTACCCCATCCCCATATCAACCACTGACAAACACATGGGTACAAGCTTGGCCTGTACAAGTAGCGCTATAGTAGTTTGGCAGCACCAGTGGCTGTTGGATTGGTGTTTTGTATCAAACCACAATTGTATGGACTACTACATAATGCAATTTCAGTCAGAACACTACACCTATTGGCTCATTGTATTCTATCAGCTATGCAACAACATTGTGCACTGAAATTGTTCCCCTGGACAAAATCTGCTAGTAGAATCTGCACATAACCGGCTTACAAATCATGTCCCCCAAGGACACAATACACTAGCAGATTCTGTCCCCCTCCAGCAGAAACAGAAAATATCCCCCCCCCCCCCACACATACACACTTGCACACACAAATGCACACGCATACATTCATGCACACACACATACACATATGCGCACCACAGGTACACTCACATCCATACATGTACGTGTACGCTCTCACATGCATACACAGGTTCTTTGACTGAACAGGAGGACCCAACACATACAAGTGCATCTAATAGTCCTGAGCAAGTATACCCGAGTGGTATGAAGTCTGAATGCAAGCAAGCCATATGAAGGGACACACTGCATACTGCATACCCCAAGAACTGTGATATTTTTTGTGTGGGAGTGTGTCTGCACAGTTAGTTTGTGTGTGACTTGTAGTGACGAACTACGCAGTCAATGTACACACATCATACAGACAATTGTGTGTACAAGATTTCCAATGTGTTGAAGGCATAAATTTTGGGGGTCTGAGTATTGTCAACAGCACCATTGTGGCCATATAATACAGTGGCACCCCAGTTATGCGGAATTTACACCTCCTTTATGCGGAAAATAACAAATATTCATCTGTACTAAACAAACTTGTTAGGGGAAACTAGACAAACCGTTGGGTAGACCCGTAACTGTATTCATTATGGGAATGTTGAATCAACGCCCTTGACTATGTCAACTGTTCCACCCCCCCCCCTCCTCCCCCAAGATTTTCTCAAGAGATAGTTTCCTGGTGCATTTAAATCGCGCTGCGTAATTCCCCTTTCTCTAATATTTCATTTCCTTCTACGCGACCCGCCTACCTGTACTTCTTACCCTTACCCTACGATGCTATACGTGTACGTAACACCTGCACGCTCACTTCCTACTCAGAATAAGAATTAAATTCAACCCGGCTTGTTATTTTACCTTGGTGGAGTACTCAACCCAAAGAAGGAAAATTTCACTATACAGCACATTTTCATCCCTTATTCTCTTGGTTAAGCATCATACCATGTATCACCACAGGCTGAGATGACAGTACGTTTAAAAGGATGTACCTGTAAGGTTCAGAACATTGCCAATCATCTAATTTGGTCGAATCACAACCACTCAACTTAGCTTGGTACCACTTTGTGCTGTGTGAGGATGAAAAGCACGACACAAGAAGAAAAGGTACAACAACATGTCAATGGATATGGTGATTTGGCATGACAAATGTATATGGTACCATACAAATTGTAGCAGCAGCATTACATGTCAAAAATGGGACATCAGAAACTGCTTTTTATTTAGGACAGCTTTGCCAACCAATCATACAGAGAACACAGATCAATTGCGTTAAAGTCTCTGCTCTTTTATTGGCAGATGGACATTGCGGGCAAATGTCTGTGGAGTACGATCCAGTTAAGCTAGCTGCCACTGGGATTAAGATACATGTAACACGGCTTTTTGATTTGTGTAGGAACCATACACACTTGTGCATTTACTATATAATCTAAAACAGTACACATTAACATTTAGCCATGTGCACAAGAGTATACAATACCCACTTTAAAAACTGGACAGGAAATATCAAAACAATCAAAATCCTTTTGTTGGAAGACAAGTGATACTACCATTCACCCATACAATGGTGTGTTTCAGTCCTGGTTGCATGTCTGCTTGCGCTAACCACATCCTTTTGAACAAAAGGATTTTTTTTGGCCCATGGGAAACAATGAAAAACGGTTTTTTACATTAATAGCAGCATAATCACTGTAGAATGTTTTTTTGTTTTTTTGTTCCCAAATGAGCATCACAATTACATAACCAAGCACTTTAAAAGCACATGACAAGTCAGTTACTATGATATGAACATGGCACAAAAGTGTAATTCAACATGAAAGAGACTCCTGAATGTGAATGCACATTTCCCTCGCTGTAGTCGTTATGGAGGCATCCCCTATTGTAACTCCAACTCCATGAAGCTCACTCACTATTATCAAGGCTTGCTTCATTAGGTCCAGTTTCACAAATGGCTCTGAATGCTCTACGGTGTCCTCCTCACTTTCATTCCACTCATCATAACAAATCTCCTCCAAGTGCAGCCACTTCTCAAGCAATACTGAAACAGCAGCTTGAAGATCATGCTCATCAGTTGCTTGGGTAATTATATCAATTCCCACCTTTGAAAAACTATGTTCTGTAAGAGATGAGGACAACTTCTTGCACATTTCTGAAACTGCATTTTGTTCTATACTTTTGCAGTAATCGTGACCATCATGCAAGGTGTCTGATGTAACAATGGTTGAAAGACATTGTGAATGCTTCCAGCAAGCGTCAATTACTGTTGGAGATATATCTCTCCAAGATTCTTTAAGCAGGTGGATTGCATCAGCAATGTGTGGTGGCCTGCCATATTTTAGACCAGCACAGCCTGCAGGCAACTGATCAGCTAGGGTTTGCAGTAGATCAAAGTTCTCGATCGTCCCAACAAGACCAGCTAGAACCCTACTCTTATAACCTGCTTTAAGTGTGGCAATGATACCTTGATCCAAAGGCTGATATATACTTGTAACATTCGGAGGGAATTTAAAAACAGTTACTTGTTTAAGTGGATCGAAACAATTCATATCATGGCCTGAGAAGCCATCTATGATCAAAGCCACAGGTTCACTTGTCCATTCACGTACGCGTGGTAGAAAAACTTCACACCACCATTTTCTATAGTTAACTGTGTCGTTCCAGGCTTTTTTCTGGTTAAAGTATGGCAGCACTGGATGGTCATATTTAAAACAACGAGGATTTTTGGCCGAGCCGATCACAACGGGATTCAGTTTACAAGAACCCGTCGCGTTTACACACAGTATTATGGTTATACGATCTTTACATTTCATAGCCTTGGTTCCACGACCCACTTGACGCTTGTCCCCCTCATCCTCCATAAGATAGCTACGACATGGTATGGCCCTATAAAACAACGCTGATTCATCCATATTAAAAATGTTTTCCGAACGAAACTCATGTAATGCCTCACGAAGAATTTGCATCGTTGGTTCCACTGCTTTCAGGTCTATCTCTCCCGCCTCCCCATGTAATATAACTGATGGACCTATATTGTATCTATTTCTCCATTTCCAAAACCATCCGTTGGACGCTTTGAACGTTTGTATCCCCTTATTTTTTGCTTCTAACTTTGCACGCGCTTTAATGAGATCCTGTGAAACAGGTAGAGGCTTCCTCGATCGCCTTAAAGTGCGAACTGCACAAAACCATTCAAATACGGCTGCGTCTATATCAGGGTATTTAGCTGAATTCTTTACTTTCTTGGAATGATTAGGTATGCCGGACTTTCTAACGCTCGCAAGTAACGAATCCCTGTTTTTATACAATTTATATACTTGCGTTTTCCCTATTCCAAGTTCACGAGTGATATCATTAACAGGTCTACCCCTTTCCATATACTGAATCACCTTCAATTTATCTTCAAGCTTCAGACAAGTTCTCCGTTTCATCTGATCCATCTTCTCGAAACAGGTCAAGTGTGATACTTTGCTTGCAACAAGCACGAACAAGATGCCGACAAAACAGTAATACGGTGCGCTTTAAATTCACGTGCGTACAAAGGTGCTCATTCATTGGAAATCGGGACACGATTTCTAATGAATGAGCACTTTCATGATATTTACTGCAGCAGTAATAAAACAAACAGGTACACATCACACTACCACAGTCGTGGCACCTTGGAGTCATACGGGAGAAACTTATATATGAGGTAAGTGGATACATTTTATGAGCCTTTGCATGTGCACTAAACCACGGCCATACAACCTTTGAACATGCACAACGTGTTCGTGGCTTTGCCTATGAGACAGTATGCATTATCGTACGTGTATGATGGCTACCTGTACACGCTGATATTGTCTGTGATTGATTTCCTTAGTACGTACATATAAGTATGCTGAACTGAAGCTGTCAGATTGGTGCTATCCACACATATTTCATAACTCACTGTTCTTTCTGATGTGAATACCTTATCATAAGTGCATGATTCAGGTGCTGCAAAGCATCCTCCAACATGTAGGTGAGTGTGCTTTGCAGTTCACTCATTTACCAGTAGTACCACAGCCTGTATAACCAATGCCTGAAGCTAAACTGGCGTGGTTCTCTACACCATCAAGGGGGGAGGGGGGGGGGGGGGGGTGTTAAGGGCATGATTGCAGTCAGATGTGAATCATGCATACCGATCAGTAAAAGCACGTTAGCACGTTATGAAATTCAATGGATTTCATCTCTTGGGATTTAAAAAAGAAACATTCTACAGTGATTATGCTGCTATTGATGTTTAAATGGCATTGAATCTCCATGGGCCAAAGTTTTTTCAAATGGATGTGGTTGGTGCAAGCAGATATGCAACCAGGATTGAAACACACCAATGTATGGGTTAATGGTAGTATCACTTGTCTTCCAACAAAAGGATTTTGATTTTGATTGTTTTGAAATTTCCTGTCCAGTTTTTTCAGTGGGTATTGTATACTCTAGTGCACATGGCTAAATGTTAATGTGTACTGTTTTAGATTATATAGTAAATGCACAAGTGTGTATGGTTCCTACACAAATCAAAAAGCCGTGTTACATGTATCTTAATCCCAGTGGCAGCTTGCTTAACTAGATCGTACTCCACAGACATTTGCCCGCAATGTCCATCTGCCAATAAAAGAGTAGAGACTTTAACGCAATTGATCTGTGTTCTCTGTATGATTGGTTGGCAAAGCTGTCCTAAATAAAAAGCAGTTTCTGATGTCCCATTTTTGACATGTAATGCTGCTGCTACAATTTGTATGGTACCATACACATTTGTCATGCCAAATCACCATATCCATTGACATGTTGTTGTACCTTTTCTTCTTGTGTCGTGCTTTTCATCCTCACACAGCACAAAATGGTACCAAGCTAAGTTGAGTGGTTGTGATTCGACCACATTATATGATTGGCAATGTTCTGAACCTTACAGGTACATCCTTTTAAATGTACTGTCATCTCAGCCTGTGGTGATACATGGTATGATGCTTAACCAAGAG